>JACTOM010000032.1:1497971-1544262 GCA_015832385.1 Elymnias hypermnestra | reverse complement strand
CTGTGTCTACAAAGGTGGCGTGAATATTTCGATGAACGTTCAGTGATGAAAGGTATTTGGTATAAAACTATACAAGGACATCTTCTTCGTTACCCCTGGTTCGAAGAGAAAAATGTAAATAGGAAGTATATTGTAGCAATTTTAAGGTGTAGATCCGGTCACATTCCATCAAACAAATTTACACACCTAATGGGAATATCGAACTCCCCATATTGTTCAAGTTGTGGAGTTATTGATGATGTACAACATGTTTTGATGGAATGTGAGCGTAATGCGGAAGAACGAGGTAAATACCTTACTGTTAATTTTGATGTAGGCTTGTGTAACAGCATCTTGGCCTCTCCTTCGTCAGAGAAGGCTAGAGTGCTGTGTGCACAGCTATGTGAATTATATTAGTTGAGTACGATTGTGTTAGTTATAAGTATTTGTATATTGATTTACGGGAGTGACATGGTCACTAAGTGACAAAACTCCTTTACAATAAATAAAGATTTAAAAAAAAAAATCTTTATGTATGGAATTGAAACTTGGACCGTAAAGGTAGATGCGTTCCAGATGTGATGTTCGAGGGGCATGTAAAGAATTCCTTGGACAGCCAAATGTACAAAAGTATCTATTCTATCGCAGCTCGGAATCAAGGTTAGGCTCTCATCTGTATGTTATCAGTGAATTTTAGCTTTATTCAGGCACTTTATACGGCGAGAGGAGTGCTGGAAAAGCTCACAACAAAGACGGAAAAAATCTCGAGGCCGTTCCCCGACTCGATGGGCTGACCAGCAGAGCGAGACCAAGCAAACTACTTTATATAAGCCAGCGAAGATGGCCACCTACAGAATTGGCTGGAAAGCATAGACCCGTTCGCGATTATGATCTTACTAGAACCACGGTTTTCAGTCATGACGGAGTGATTATAGAGAAAGAGAGTCGTTGGACGTAGCGTTATCGTACATAGAATATCATCTTGACTAGGGGGGGCTGAAATTGTGTCGATGTTATGTAAAAATCGTTTTATTCATATATTTTTTACTTTCATAGCGCTTGGGAGGTTGGGAGGTTACCCCTGTAATGCACGTGTAAGCTTCATCCAGCGTCACAGTGGAATGCCTCAACGAGCCTCTGGTTGCCCCATTCATAGATGACAAGGGTTCCGCTGGATTTTCGTGAGCATTCTGGCACTGCCAGTGATTCCCATACTCCCGTCTGTCACCTAAACGGAGTGCATTATAGCATTTCCCAGCGACGAAAAACAAAACCCATTAGTAGGTTAAAACGAACTTCGTTTACTGCTTCATATAATTTGTACGAAAGAGAGGTTTAGATATTCGATTGTAAGCGCTTAGGTGCTATTATCAAGTAGTAATTTTATTATTCAATACAAACACTGTGTAGAATATTATTTGCATATTTATACAGAGAAAATGAGATAGCAGTGTAATATTTGCACAGGATGTTAATTTAGGTCAGAACGGTGATGTAAGCTACATCAGGTGCAAAAAAACTGTGAACATTACATTTTCAAGTTTGATGGTGCAGCATTAAGTGTCTTTTGTAATATTGTACTTAGTAAACCATTAATATTACTAACATATGTATTACCTAGTAAATTAACTGTGACAAAAATGAACTATAAATTTTCTTTTCCATACTTCTTTAGGTAATTTCATATAATATTGTCTCTGAGAATATACGAAAGACTAGAACAATAATTCGTTTTGGCGTGATTTCCTAACTTAATTTTGGAATTGCTTTGCCAGGTTTCTTTAATCGTTGGAAAAATGCCCATGCTGGTTTCAAGTAGTTAAATAGTTTTCGAGATATTTTATGTTACTTATATATAAAGGGGAAGATAGGCACCATTTGTACGTGGGGTAAAATCGTATATTGGGTATAAAATACTAAGGAGAATATGTTTACGTAGGTACGACGTTTGTACCATTCAGAGTGATGTGAACGACAACATCGAATTTTAATACTGTCGATAAGTATTTTTTTACATTGTTTTCTGGTTATATAGGAGGAAATAGGAAATATTCCTCAGACAGCAGTTAATTTAATCAGTTTGCATACGCATGTGTCAAGAGGATTTGTTTTATTGTTGTTTGGTTTGTGGGGTACATTCGAACAAATGGGGTACATTTTTAAGCATATGAAAGTGCCAATAGGCACAATTATGAGTCATCGCAAGTGAGTATCGGCTTTTTATGCTGTCTTGCCTTCGATATGATTACATTTTTCCAAATTTCACTAAAGATTAAAAAATTTGATTCAAACTTTGCTAAAAATTTCCGTTATTATTGCGGTACTATTTTATAGATATATAAAGATTTTTAATATTATTTGCACTTTTATTTTTGTATGTTTCTGTCTAAATGTAACTCTGGTGCTGTATGCAAGTTCCCCATTAAACAAAATGAACGGGAACCCTATAGGTACCAGCTTCGAAAATGAATTTCTATAAAATATGATTCATGTGGTATAATTTACAAATTTAAGATGCATTATAGCTAAAACATATCAATGTGTAACAAAAACATGAGTAATATTAAATTTATTGACCGTTAAAATGCAGTATACCAGTACCTTTTTGATTAAAGCCGTGTGTAATAAAAATTATCTTCTAACAGGGAATAGATTAAAAATTGTCAATTACGAAATAATGTTTCTAAAAGTAGTAAATTGTAAAATTAATTATGTAACGCTCATAAGTACGTATTCAATATAACGCAATTCTTAAATTGCTTGAAAATGTTATTTCATTTAAAACAGTATGTTTAAATCTAAACATGAAATTAATCATTATCAGTGTTTACTAAATAATATTGTACAACATTGAGACAATTCGCAAACAAGTTTGGATTAACACGAACATCAACAGGGGATTTGTCCAGTAATGGCTTTAACGTTATTTCACTCTGTAGATGACATAGTGCTTGTCAAACAGTTAAATTTTGTGTGTATTTTGATAGATAGAATGATATATATATCTCTATATCATTTATCACGGAATCTACGAATCTATAGGTCGTCCGATTGACTTGAGATTTGGCACATTAAAGCCAGTCGCTAAGTAGACGCTCACTAAGAGCGGGTTAACCGATATTTTCCTTAACTGAGAACAACGCAATTATCACCGCAGTGAACTACTCGTATAATACTTTTTTAATTCGTTGGCTCTTGTAGAGTGATCACGGTTATAGGTTACAGCGCTTTATGAAGTCTTTGCGTAAACTTTCCAACTTCTTCTAAATTCGGTTATTATTCGATTAGCATACGAAAGTTTCGATGGGTATTTGTAATGTATATAACGGAATAAAAGTGATCAGGGAAGGTTGTGTTCCCTAAGCTTCGTTTTTGACATTACATCGATGTATACTCAAAGATTTCTCCATTATTACCTGCGACCTTGTAAGAAATAATACGTGAAGCGTAGCTTAAATGTCTCTACGGGCGAAGTAACTTTGATGAAAATATAATAACTTCCTACACAAGCGAAATATACACATAAAAATTTATACTTCTTTTTTTTTATTGCTTAATTGCGTTTAGGAATTCGATTTATACGTAGAACGACATTATATAATAAATGTGTAATATTCTAGATAAAGCTATACTTTTAAGATAAATTGTGTTTTGTTTATATTAGCAATTGTTGTTTAATCTATACACAGCAATCACATTAATCCTAAATTATACAATGTGTTCAACTGCCTCATTGGTTTAGTGCAGCGGTCGGGGAACCGGGGTCGTCGCTTCAACCGATGGACGTCCACTGCTGGACATGGGTCTCACGTAATGATGTCCACAAGGCCCGATCTTGCGCCGCCTGGCTCCAGCGGGTACCGGCGACCCTCTTTATGTCGTCGGTCCACCTTGTGGGGGATCTCCCTAGACTGCGCCGCCCGGTGCGGGGTCGCCACTCCAGCACCTTCGGGTCCCAACGTCCATCGGTCCATCGGACTATGTGCTCCGCCCATTGCCACTTCAGGTTCGCGATTTGTAGGGCTATGGCGGTGACTTTAGTTCTGCTACGGATTTTCACATTTCTGATTTGATCACGTAAAGAAATTCCGAGCATAGCCCTCTCCATCGCACGCTGAGCGTCTCTGAGCTTTCGTATGAGGCCCATTGTCAGCGACCACGTTACGGAGCCGTACGTCATCACTGGCACCACGCACTGTTCCGGAAATAAATTACCCTAAATAGGGTGAAATGAAGATTTTGCGGGTAAAAATGAAACTTTTGCGAGTAAAAAGAATATATTTCTTTTTAATTTGTTATTTTATAAACCTGTTAAATTTTTTTCCATCATTATAATTTTTTACAGTACCCAAATTGTCAACCCTCAATTGTGCCCCAATGGTTTGAATTTGTTATATTCAGTTGAGGAAAAAAAATTCGCCCCCACAGAAAATATAAGTAAATGATAATTTTTTGTTATTTTGTATTCATATGATATTTTTCTTGTATTATCAGACGAAAAAACAAGTTTAATTTGTATATATCACCACTCATAAAAAATATTTTTTAATTTAAATTATTTTTACCGGGGAAAAAATGATCGCTTTTTTGACGAAAATGATAGCCCTGATATTTTTTTAAAAACTATTAATTTTTTTTAAATTTTTTAAAAGCTATAAAATGAATAAAATTTATATTAAATAATTTGAAAGCTTCATTCTTTAAAAAATATTTCTATTTGATATATAATCTGTACTTTTATTTCCCCGAATAAAATCATTTTAATTAAAAAAGTTCTTTTTATGTGGTCTATATATAAAATTTAAACTAGTTTTTTCGTCTAATAATACAAGAAAAAATATCACAGGGATTATAAAATAACAAGAAATTGTCATTTATTTATATTTACTGTAGGGGTGATTTTTTTTCTTTACTGTATATTACATATATTACTATTATTACCGTTATGTATTACTAGGTATTACATTGATAAATTTTTAGTTATTGTTTTCTTTTTTAAATTATCATGGGGGCTATAAGTTGAATGATGCTAAAAATAAGCGATGCTTTTTGCTTTTCGTCATGGGGTAATATCAATTTACACAATAATATTTTGGGGTAATAATTAAAAAAGTTCTCCGCCGCTGGTCTAGTGGTAAGCATGGTCGGGTACAGAAATGAGAGCCTGGGTTCCAGTCTTGGGTCGCGCGAATAAAAAAATCGACATTGAGTTTTCTCCGCCTGATGGCTCTCCGGTCGTGTCGGACTGCCATCCCATCGGTCTATGAGAGTGAAGGAATAGAGAGAGTACTTCGCCTTCCAACCCGCAGTGGCGGAGCGTGGTGAGTCTATGCTCTAAAAAACCTCTCTTCTATGAGTGAGCAGGCCTGGGCTCATTAGTGGGACGTTATATACAATAAAATACAAACCTTTTTATTGTACACTCAATACATAAAAAAACAATACAATTAAGGTTTAAACGTATACATTACATATAGTATACATGACGTACAATGTGCGGCCTTATCGCCGAAATAGCTATATTTTCCAGGCAACGAAAAATGCTTAAAAGGACACATACAAATGAAGCAGAGAAAGGTGTACTAAATCTATTTACAACTAATATTAACAAAAACAGTATCAATTAGTCAATTTTCTTGGACAGGCTTTTACCATCTTTGTAAATAAGTTGTGCGAATAAACAGTGCGTTCTAAAGACGACTATATATACAGATATCCTTGCCATTTGAGTAATTCACTCCTAATTACTGAAAATGTGAAATAACTTAAATTTTGTAAGATGACTAAAACATAATTTTGAGATGCTAGTTTTTAACATAATTACACAACTTTTCAGAAAGAATTGTAAACGCAGGATTTTGTTTTGACTGTAATATTGAATATTTTGTAAAAATATTAACTTTTTATATGGAATTTTTCGCTAATTAAATATTCTATATCATGTTACTTACCTAGGAAGGAAAGTATAAAATTAACAAAGACGGGGTTACATGCCATATTTTCCTTACGTGGTGCATTTACAATTATTTATTAGACTAGCATCGAGAGTTTGATAGAATGCAAATAATAAAGTTAATTATTGAATAAGGTTAGCAATCATTAGCGCGCCTGCTTCGGCTACGTAACTAAGCAATGAGTTTTTAACTTATTTATTTAAGACAACTATCAAACATATAAACTTCTGACTTTAAAATAAATTTATATTTGCAATCAAAACAATAAATCTGCGAAATGTAATAAAATATTTTAAATTAATTAATTCAAGTGGGTTTTGATGAATCGGAAGAAGAATTAAGTGAAAAATAAATAATTCAATTTTTTTATGACGTAGCGAAAAATAAATTACCAAATACTTTGGCAATTAAAAAGAAACGACAAAATTTAACCATGGTCCGAATATTTAAAGTATGAACACTAATTTATTCATTTATTTAATCGGGAGGCAAAGGGCACTTTTGATAATCAAAATGAAGCCGATATACGAACTTTTGAGTTAAGTATGACAAAAAACCAATAAAAATAATCTTGTTAAGGAAATATTAGTTTAATAAGGTCTTATTGTGGTCACATTATGCTGATACAATCCGCTTTACAAATGATTTCTGCAAAACGTTAATTGTCCAATTTTGCAATTTTTTATTGTAGACTCATAAAGGTTTTAAGAAAAAAAAATTCAATTTTTAATGTTGTTCACACTTTCTATATATTTATGTTAAATTTTCTATTGTCTAAAATACTTTTTTCACCCACACACATATAACTACATTTTATTTAACTTGTAGTGGATGATAATTAATGTTATTAAGACGTTTTTTCAAATATTACTTAGATCTCTTTTAAGCGAAATTAAACAGTGTTATTTATTAAAAGTTTACCTAAAAAGTTTAAAGGCTTCTATGTTATGTTGTTATGAAGTTCGTGCAAGATGGTGTAAGAATAGACTTTATTTTATATATTATTTGTTCAAATAGTACATAATAATAAAAAAATATTAATGATTTTACTTTAATTAACAGAAACAATTCATAGTGGATGTCAATTAAGGTAAATACAATATTTTTTTCAAATATCACTTAGATCTATTTTGCGAGAAATTGAACAACGCTGTGTATTGAAATTTAACAACGTAACCTTTTAAATCTAGGTTAGACGGTCAGACGTTGACCTGACTAAATACTATTAAACTGAAATCTGAACTAATATTATTGATTATAATTATTAAATAAGCGATTGTATGTATAGCTTTGATGCCGATGATTTCTCATTTAATGGAATAATTATAATAATGAAGGATTTATCTAATAATGTATATATTGTATACGAAGCATTAAATATTTCTACGAATGTCCCTCATGGAATTTGAAATCATCCTACTGTTGTGTCCCACATCTGTTTTATTAGAAAGGTAAAAATGTGGTTTTAGATCACAAGATAGATAGACGCGGAGAACAAACACTCATAGAAATATCTATTTGTCAAATAAATAACTGGTTAAATCTATATATATATATATATATATATATATATAACAAAGAGGTATCCAGGTATCTATTGACTCATCACGATTTCTCTGGACCAATAAGGCCTAGAGAATTGAATTTAGTAGGAATATTCCTTTTGCCGAGCAGAGGTCAGCTAAGAACGGATTTTACGAAATTGATTGAAATTTGGTACAGCGATAATCTAGAGCCTGAAAAAGGATTATAAGCTCTTTGCAGTAATACACAGCAAACAACTCATTGAAGTATTTATACGTATGTCTTTTATTTGTAAAGCAATTTGTCTAAATCAATGAAAATGCTACTTATTCAAACCAATGAAAAAACATTCAACGCAGACGGAATCACGGGTTCAGCTTATATTTATATAAATACCAATCTCGAGAGAGAGGTCAACCGCCGGATCTGACTCGATTGGGCAGCGTTCGGAAATATACATAAGATCTTTTCCTCTAATATCCCTCAGTGCCAGAAGACCAGGAGGCACAAGATCGAGCACATTAGATGAGACCTATGTCCAGCAGTGGACGTCCATCGGTTAAAGTTAGAGTGAGTGAGAGAGATATATATTGCCACAATATTTTTGAATGTCATAATTTATTTTGACCGAATATTCCCTTGACGATTTTATATAGAATAAAAATAAGGAAACTCTGAAATAAGTTTCAACGAGAACGAAAGATTCTTTTCTTATAAATAGAATCAGCATAACCTCCAGCAAAGCGTGTTCGGATTTAGCTCGATGTATAGTAAAAGGTTGTTTCACGATTGACCCAATTCACGTCGGGATGACCTAAGTTTATATCGATTTGGTTAAAAATTCAGATACCGCACGTGTGACTTTAAATATATGTTTAATATGAAACGTATATTTGACTATATGGAATAGTAAAATATGCCTTAAATAGTTTTGAACTCTCTTCAGCAATTGTTATACATTCATGATTCCAGAGGGCTTATCCACATTTTCAATATAAGTATACCTAAACTAATATGATAAAGAGAAAACATTTGTGTTTTTGTATGTATGTTTGTATATTTATTACGTTTTCAAACAAAAAGTACTGGACCGATTTAAAAAATAATTCACCATTAGAAAGCTGCATTTTCATTGAGTCAGATAGACTATATTACTTTCTAAAAAAAATAGGGAACCCTACGAAAAATGCATTAATGGAACCCAAAGTGTGAAATAAACAATCTGTTATCCTGTGCGCTGTGACAACTATTGAAGATTGAATAAAAATGTTCTACAATTATAGAACGTATTAATATCTACAGAAAAGTCCGTGATACCATATGTCCAACAACTGTAGTTACGCCACTGTAACTCCTTTTTTGTTTTTTAAATGTTAATAAATGTGCCGACAATAATCAAAGCATGTTAATCATGCCTCTGTATGATCCTTATCTTATTAAATATCCGGTTTAAAAACATTTCTATACGTGTAGAGTATTTTTAAATTGAGTAATGTCGGACATTGTACGTAAATGATGTTATGGATTTATAAATGCATTAATTAGATATATTTGCTTTGTAAAATAAAATCTGTAAAAGGAAGTAATTAAAAACTAAGTGAAATACAACTTTTATATCAACAAAAATAAGTCTATGGTTCGACTTAGTATACTTTCCACTGCCACGAGATCGATATCTACTCGGGTGAAACCGCAGTTAATTGCTACTATAATATATACTGCTTCAGAAATATTAAACACACTTATCGTAATCAGATAGTTGGAGTAAGAACACATATTATGATCAATTGAACAATTAGTAATTTTAACAAATTTTGGCAGCTTAGCTGGCATAATAGTACTAGTAATTACATCGTTCCCTGGTTTACTTCCTGGCGAGGCAACTTTACGAAGTTGTTGTATATGCGAATTTTCTAATTTAGGTTTAAAGACATTTATTCTCAAAGAATACAGAATTCACTTAATGAGAAATTAACAAATAAACAATAATAGTATATGTACGTTATGTGTGATAAAAGTAGGTTATTTAAACATTTAGATATTTAAATGACGTGTTTACCAAGCATTTTGACAATATGTGTTGAGTTTTTTTCTTAAATACTATAAATACGATTTCTCACAGAAAATGTCTTTCGGTAGGCTGTTATATAGTAGTGCTTCCTCAACCTGTATAGTTTTACTGCCATATTTAGTTCTCGTTTTCGGTAACCGTAATTTATATCTATTTCTTGTATTTAAATGGGATTTTGTTTTAAAAGTAATTTGGGTATGTATAGCTTCGATGAGTATTTTCCTAATTAAGATGCATGTTTTAAATTTGTATAACCGAGTAATGGTAAGCACATTAGTTTTATTATAAAGGTCTTTAGTTGGAAAGTGATAATCTAGTTGGTACAGGGTTTTTAAAAATTTGTTTTGAGAGGTTTGAAGAGTTTTTAGATTCGTTTCATAAGCGGTTCCCCATATTTCTATGTGGTATTCTAGGAAAGGCTTGACCAAAGATTTGTAAATAATAGTGCGGACTTTTTGTGGTATACATTTAGTCGAATTACGTAAAGCTCCAGTAAGTGACGCTATCTTATTTCGGAGGTATTATATGTGGTTACGCCATGTTAATTTAGAGTCTTGAGATTGATATTTGTGGAGACAAGCAAAATTTGCGTTCTGGTAAAATTCCATGTAGAAGCCAAAGCGAGTTCATTTATTGGTTACAGGTTAAATTATTTTTAACTTGTAAGCAATGAATGAAGTCACAGTCAATCGCTAAAGTAAAAAGGTAAGTAGCAGCCTATTAACGTCCCACAGGTGGGCACAGGCTTCCTCACTGATAGGAGACCGATCATGCTGCTTCACAGCGAGGCTACACATACTTCTGAGTTACTCCCGGCATATGTAGGTTTCCTATCGATGTTTTCCTTTACCGAATAACACAATGATGTATTGAATAGAACAATCAAGCATCTTAATTTCATTTTTATAAAGAAAAACATCAGTGTCCGCTGTGGATTCGAATCCGCGATTTATCTAAACGAGAATCTAGGCATCTCGCCGCTAGGCTACCATGGCTTTCTACGCTATTATTAGATACCCAAATTATAAAAAAGGTTTTATACAAAATTTTTGCAATAAAAACACGTTAAAAGTTCGTAAATCTTATATTCGTTATGAACTTAATTAAATATGGGTACATATTGTTTTTATTTCATAGCAGTAGTTAACAACGCGAGTATCGGCAGCTAGAAAACTTTTCATAGCAATCCGTATTTTAGAAAGGCAGAGTTGTTGTATGGTAGTGATTATTTTATATTATTTTCATGAAAGCTTTCACGGTGTAAAAAAGGCGTCGAGGGACATCGCGTAAGTCATTGGAAATTCGATATAACAAGCTATATTGTTTAACGTTTAACGATTTTTACACAGTTGAGTGAAACTTCTGTTTATATGTTTAAAACTATCGGAAATGTAATGTTGCATCTGCTTGATACTCTAACATAGGGCGTCGGTTCGATTCCTGATAGAGCACATTTAGGAAATTCTATTTCGTAATTTGTTTTTCCAAAATGCAGGGTAAGTTTAAAATTTCACATAAAGCACCACATGCTTATATAACAGTGACATTCAAAATTCTCGTCTGAAATTTAATTGTTATGCTTATGCTAAGAATTATTTTCTATTATTGTTTAGTTTCATTATCTCTTAAAAGCAAACGCTACGATTTACCTTATTATCGTAAAAGTTTCCTTTTAATAATTGGTATATCATGTAAGCTGTATGCTCGTTTGCCAGTTTAAGAAAGAAGGACAGGAAAATTTTCAAAGATAAGGTACAATAAAAAGCGTTATTTTATAATGGAAAATTCTATTTTAATAATTGAAAAAGTATTCACAGGTATTGAAACGAATAAGGATTATTACAGAGGTGTGGATATGGTTTGATTATTTTCGGCTCTTGTATTATCTTCTAAAAAAATACCAATAAATAAATAAAATGTAAAAAGTAGTTTTGGTGCCATAACTAAAGTATTTGTTGTTTCACACCTTGGTTTAAATTAATGCATTTTTCTTAGGGATCCCTATTTTTTTTTTTTGAGTATGTAATATTGCCTAAGTCGCTCAACGAAAATGCAGCTTTCTAATGGTGAAAATATTTTTAAAATGGGTCTAGTAGTTTCTGTGTGAAAAGAATTTCAAACATACATACATACTTAAACACAACATATGTATTTCCTCCTTATAATAATAGTTAAGATAAATACGTATTAAATAAAAAACTGTTAGTTTGAGATAGCTAGGAGACTTTCCAGTTAATTATATGAGTAATTTTAAAATACAGGCAAAGTAGTAGGCAAGCATGATAGACGTAAAGTAAGTTCCGAAGTTCATATGTGGCAGGTAATAAAATAGACACGATACTGTAGAAATCAGGCTTACTAGTTAAAGAAGAATAAAGGCTGTGAAGTAAAATACGAGCGTATCGGCGTTGCACAATATACTTTACTGACGGTAGTCATAAATCAACTGCTTCCTCATTTGGTATATATATATTAAAAGTGTTGTAGAACTTATTGTAGGGAAATTTGAGGATGCACACTTTTTATATTTATAACAATGCATTATATTGTTATAAACAAACTACAATTATGTTTTAAAATCACTCAACTCAAGTTTGAAATAAATTAGATACAAAACCTTGTCTATGGGAAAATGTTGTTTCTTCAAAATGTATACTAAATACAATAAAACTGAGATTTAAGTATAGTTTGACAAAATGCATTTATTACAAAATCACCTTTTTATATTTCCTTACCATTTATAATGAACTAGCAACGCCCCGCGATTTCACTTGCTTAGATATCGATCTCGTGGCAGTGGAAAGTCTACTAAGTCGTACTATAGAGTTATTTTCACTTAGTTTTGAATTACTTTCTTTCAGATTAATAGATATACACTAACATTCATAATATAATCGCTATACAGATTTAAACGAATACATTTTTAAATTCGTAACATCATTTACGCAGTATGTCCGACATTAAAATATTAATAATTACGCTACACGAATTGAAAGAATTTTTAAAATTGGTTGAGTAATTTTTTGCCCAGAAAAAAAAGTAAGTAGTAGCCCATTACCGTCCCACTGCTGGGCACAGGCCTACTCACTCATACGAGAAAGGTTTACGACTCGATCGGAGAGAGATCAGGCGCAGGACCGACGGCTTAACGTGCTCTTCGAGGCAAGGGGGTGGATCACACCGCCAACTTCCCAACTTCAGGCAAATATTGAGAAAATCGTAATAGAAAACTCAATATCGGTTTTTGAACTGGCCCGACGCGGGACTCAAACCCAGGACCTCATTTTAGCTTGGTTATCATAAATTGTTAAAAATAAAAACAAATATTCAAAATGCCCAACTTTTTTCTATAATATTAGAGAAGAGATTTAATTATATTATGCTTTGAAGTCTAAGAACTTCCCTATACACACCATTTGGCACTCTGAAGTTCGACTAGGATACATTATTTTCGGTAGATTGAGATTTTTTGAAAATCGGACACTCCATATTTTAATAATTAAAAAATTATTTTATAGGTATTCAAAGGGTCTCTTATAAAATAATTTATAGCATAAGCATTAAAACAGAGGTTTGGATAATATGGTTTGATTATTGTCGGCACTTTTGAACTACTTTTAAAATGCAAAAAAGTAGTTACAGTGGCACAACTATAGTAGTTGGACATATGGTATCGCGTACTTTTTTGTAGATATTAATACATTCTATAATATTTTAGACATGTTTTTGTTCTATCATCAATAGTCATGGCAGCGCACGCAATAACAGAATTTTTGTTTCACACCCTTTTATAATGCATTTTTATTAGGGATCCCTATTTATTTGAGAATGTAAACAGCCCCTCAGCGAATATGCAAATCGGTCCAGTAGTTTTTGTGTGAAAACGTTACAAACATACATACATACAAAAATACAAATGTTTCCTCTTTATAATATTAGTTTAGAAGAAGAGTCACATGAGTGAACATATTAAAGAACATACAGTACAAAAGTTATTATGCAGGTTAAGTATAATAGCAACCAGTAGTCATAAAAATGTTCGCAAAGTAACAACATGTGGCAGAGCTCAGGCGAAGTCTGTTATTACACAGCTCGTAAATTGATTCACTCGATCGGTGGAATACCATGTCCTTATAGAATACCAGCATGTACATTATCTATCTGCGATTCCTTGAGTGAGTAAAGTTCCGATATCTAAACATACAACAAAAATGCGTAATTTTAATAGGCGTTCGTGTGGCATACTTATTTCGACTGCCTCACTGGCGCAGTGGTGCGAGTACTCGCTTTGCTGGCAGAGGTGGCTTTGATCCCCGGGAGGGCGAATATAGAAAATCATATTTTCTTATTTGTCTGAGTCGGGGAGGCTTCGGTAGTGGCTAGTGAAACTTACCAGCAAAGACGTACCGCCAAAATAAAGAGCTTTGTGTTCCAGTACGATACTGTGTAAAAACCATACGAGGTAAATCGTCTCTAACCAGATTAGCACGCTTCTATCTAAGACATTATTATTGTATTATCACATACCATCAGGTGATATTACAGTCAAGCGCTAAACTGTCAGAAATAAAAAAAACTGTCCAGTTGCTATAAGGGTTAGTGAAAAATACCCTTTAAGTATAGAATTTAAGGTTACATTTTAATGAAAACTAAAGCCGATGAAGGGCTTTTTGAAAAATTTATATTCCAATCAGAAGACCTTTACAGTTTAGAATGATTGCCAAATATTTTATATGCTTTCTAAATAGTTTGTCAAGTGGGTGATGGAAGTCGTACGTCGACGTAAAAAAACCCCCTTTAACGGAGACTGCTAGTCATGTAACCTGTAGCTGTCATTTATATCTTCATGTCTAAAAATATTTCAGGATATCTAACAACAAGTAATGATAAGATCGACGCTGACCAAATTTCTTACAAAAGAATGTAGAAAAACTATATCTGGATTTATGACATAAAATACTAGTACATTTCCTGTAAAGATATTAACTTCGTAGTTCAGTCTCACTACTTGTCATTGTTACGAATTACCTAGTGTGCTGCTCACTGAAGTCACTAATTACGGTTGCATGTCAGGCCAAATTAGTCTGTCTAATGAAAACGGAATATATTCTTAGCTGAAGCGTTAATAAAAGCTAATGATAGTCTTATTTAGTATTTAATTTCACAAATTTTCAGCGTATCTTTGTCATACATAAAATCATATTGTAATTTTAAATGTTTTTATAATTATACCAAGTAGATTTTTAACACGACGTCAATGACCAATATCTCAAATTATAAGGAAAATTTAAATAAATCTTAAGGAGGGTCGAGTTCGGTGCTGATGAAAAATAACTACATTATCGGACTTTTTGAAAATCGATATTCTTAGCCAGACGTCGACCATCATGAATTTGATTAAGTGACTATCTCACTCTTGACATAGTAAGTCAGTAAGTAACAGCCCATTAACGTCCCACTGCTGGGCACAGACTTCCTCACTCCAAGGAGTGAGGGTTTTTAGAGCATAGACCCACCACGCTGCTCCACTGCGGATTGGCAGGCATAGTACACAACAAGTGCACTCTCTATTCCTTCACTCTCATAGTCCGATGTGACGGGAATCCGACACGACCGGAGAGAGATCAGGCGCAGGACCGACGGCTTAACGTGCTCTCCGAGGCACGGGGGTGGAACACACCGCCAACTTCCCAACTTCGGGCAAGTATTGAGAAAATCTTAATAGAAAAGTCAATATTGAGTTTTGAATTGGCCCGACCCAGGACTCGAACCCAGAACCTCATGTCTGTAGTCAAACAAGCTAACCACTAAACCAATGCGGCAGACTCATGACATATTATAGGGAAAAGTTTAATTTTAATAAATTGAAATCATATTTTGAAATTACCTGTCATTTATACATATTGATGGCCGTACGAATAAACAGTCAACGTTCTTTTTGGTCATTATGATGTTTTTGTTATTTTGAAAATTCACACCAATTATCAAACCAGATCACTTTTCAAATCATATAGCTATTAAAGTGATGCTTAAAAAACAATGTGAGTAAAATTGGTATTATATATTATCTTTATAACACTGAATTACAAAAATATGGTCTTAGGCTTGACTTTATACGTAGGGCCGTCAATATATTGTCCTTTCACGGCCACTTATGAAATAATTGCAATATCCGTACAAATTATAAAACAAAGTCTATCTGTTCGCTATAAATTCAAGGAGTACTAAACGGATTTTCACGTAGTTCGTCCGATCGCCAACAAAACGGCCAAGTGAAAAATTTGTCGTCCATCAAATTCCACACAATAGTAAGACAGGCGCTGGACCGAAACAATTGGAAGCAAGTCATCCGTTTCAGAGACAATTCAATTGCTGACCACGATCCTCAGACATGAGGTGGCTACTCGAGAGAGAGAGATTTTCGTGTAGTTTCATCTATAGATAGAGTGTTTCTTGGGGAAAGTTAGTGTTTAAAACTTGTCAAGCTTTTGTATAATTTGATTGAAATATAACGATAGTTGTTGATAGTGTCGGATAAATTCAATCAGTCTGGGAGCTTTCATTGAAGACATGGCTAATCTCATAGAGATATGACAAAACAAGGTATGGATAATTCCTCTTTTAAAGATCAATAAAAATATCCGCAATGGCCCATACCAACCTATTAAGGATAACTGTGCATTTAATCTATACATTATTAATCCTTGATAACTTAAATCCCTTAGTAACCTTAAGTATTTCTTTTATAAAATTATGATCCATTACAACGTATCATTATTCTAATTATTCTACGATAAATTAAGTTTGTGCATATTCATTGGTATACATACCATAAAAGGTCCCAAACTTCTCGGAGAGGTAGTTGCCGATAGAGCCATCGAACAAGGAGTCGAAACAGGCGCTCAAAGCACGAGCGCATGCACTAGTCCCAATCTAAATAACGAAGACATATTATAATACACATACAATAACACCATTATAAAAGGTACATTAACCCTAATTAAATGGACTACAGAGATATAAATTTTATAAGCGAAACATGTATGTCCTCACTATGCATCATTTCTGCGCTTATACTACATAGTGCAATAGTGAAGAATTTGTACGTACTCTTTATTAAGACATATATACATAGCATCACGCCTCATTCCCATAGGGATAGGCAGAGATTAGGACCTTCCACTTGCCACGATCCTTGCATATCTCCTTCGCTTCTTTCATTCTCGTTAAATCTTTCATACAAGTTCGTCGGTTTAGAGTACTCTTGACATGGCCTTTATTTAAGATGTCCTGGATTTGGTCCAGGAACGTTTGCCTTGGTCTTTCCCTACCAACTTTCCCATTCACTCTTGACTCATATATTCTTTTTGTCAGTCTCCTTTCATTCATTTTCTCTACGTGCCCAAACCATCTAAGCAATTTTAGTCAATACATCTTCTTTTATACCACACAGCTCACTTATCACACTATTTCTTACTTTGTCACTCAATTTTAACCCACTCATACTTCTCAACGCTCTCATCTCTACCGCATTTATTTTACTTTTGTGCTTTTTCTGCCATACCCAACTTTCACTACCATACTCGTACATAAGAGTTAGCACCAGCACTCCTCTATGCACAGCCAGTCTGGGCCTTTGAGACACCATCTTGTTATTCATAAAGGAGTGCAGAGCATTATTTAACATATTTTGCATTCACTCTCCTTTTAATATCACTTCCACATGTTCCATATTTTGTAAATTTAGATCCCAAGTACACAAATTCTTTCATCTCTTCCACTTGTTCCTCACCAATTAAAATATTGCCATTCACATTAATTCATTTCTTTCAAAAAACATAACTTTCGTTTTATTTACATTCATTTTCATTCCTTTCCCTTTTAAAGCTCCCTTCATAATATTAACCATCTCCTGAAGCAGCTCATGAATGGATGACCCAAGTGTTACTTGACCATCAGCGTAGAGTAAACATTCGATGAGTAATTCATTCATTCTTAACCCATACATACTTTCCTTTAAAGCTGTCAAACAGTTGTTCATGAATAGCTTGAACAGCCATGGTGACGTAACATATCGCTGTCGAACACCTCTTTCGACAGGAAATCACCTACTTTATTAAGAGACGAAGTCATTTTATAGAGTAGTAATGAAGTTTTTATATCTATAAAAATATAGTATACGTCGTAATTTTTAAAAGTCTTACCAAATATTCGAGTACCATATTCCAGCCAATGATGAAAGCAATGAACTCTCCAACGGTTACGTAGGAGTAAGTATAAGCAGAACCAGTTGTATGGGGCACCCTGACGCCGAATTCAGCATAGCAAGCACCTACAAAAAAAAAAAAATAATGCCAATAATTAAACGAGACTCCACAAATGATCTTTGTTTTTACTTTTCTATCCCTGTAACTGTTCCCGGCGATATCTGAGGAGATCTGTTATCTATTGGATGGAATAAAAATCTAAACAAGTCTGGAATCTATCTGAACACAAACTGAAAAATTTCACCAAAATAGTTTCAGCCGTCCTGACTTCAGTCACATATAAAGAAACGATTGTATGAAAATTGCTTTATTTAAAGCTCATATCTATATATGTCCAAAGACAATAATTTGATGGATATTTAAGAATTATACAAAAAATATTTATTGCATTTGTTTATTGTTTATTTAGTGGATATTTAAATAGTTTTCGCAAATGATTGAAAATATAACACATTTAGTTATAAAACAAACAAACCACCGAATAATTAAATTACATTTCCTTTCTTCGCTCCACTCTCTTCCTTTCTTTTCTTCCTTTTTCTCTTATTAAAGCACACACACACACACATGCTCGCACGCAGACACACACAAAAACACCAACCAACACACCGACACATTTATTCAAACAAGCAGAATTGTAAGTTACGAGTATTAGTAATATATTGTAGTGGTATATGTTTTATTTTACTATATATATATACAATGTTCCAAGAATAAAACTCCCAAGACACGGGTATTCCTAGTTTGGGGCTCAAGGGTAATAATAATAAACCTTTATAATTCTAGAACAAAATAAGGAGTATTTCTATGATTACGGTAAAAACGTTGATGCATTTTATAAACATATTATTATTTACTTCATAGCTTGATTCACGTACGTTATTGTTGTCGCATAAAGTTTTATTAACAACGAGGAATTAAATGAATTTCTGAAAGTTGATTACACTCTATAGAATAAAAGAAACAAAGATAAAATTGTTATAAATTCTTGTAGGCTTTATAAAATCAACAAATCATTTAAGATTTGAGTTTATACAACACATTTCTAGATATCATTTAATAAAGCCAATTCTTCAATAAAAGAAAATTAATTTAAAAATCGTACCAGTATTTTAATTACTTTGGATTACTTTGGCGATCAAAAGTGTGGCAATGAATGAATTGCTATTATCTAAGGAAATTAAAATAATATTATTTTGTAATGATGGTGGTAAAAAAAAGACACGTGACTAAGTTTGTTGTGGACTTTTCTCAGGGCAGAGTGTAAAGGAACCCACGTAATTTTAAATTGTAAGTCATCCTTTAATACCATCATCAAACTATATAAATATGCGAAGCAAAAACTTCATATATCTCTTTACGAAAATAGCGTAAACGGAGGAGTATGAAATTTACTTATAGTTTATATAGAGAAATCGTGCATAATACCAATACATTAATTTTAATTATGGATAAAAAACATGTACTTAACACACACATACGCGCGCGCGCATATACCACGCAGATTATATATACTTAATTCTCAAAAATTTACATTTATGTTCAAACGCCATAGCGATGCATTAAAAAAAGTTGAAATTGTCAAAAGCACTAAGAAGTTCATATTAGAAACTGTGGTGTGTACCATTTTATTATTCTATGTACGATATTATGGATTATTCGATTATTTCTATTACATATGTTGTACAAAGAGATGTCTCGATTGGAAAAATCGATTCTTTTTAATATTAAATTAAACAGCCAGATTTTACAATTAGACTTCGATAGCGTACATTACAACAATTAGACGCCGAGTTCGCCTCCGGCTTCAGCTTGAGACATGCAACAACACGTGCGCACGCGCCCCTATTTGATTGTATCGTGAATTTGTGACCTGACGGACTTTATATAGTATCCCATAGCAAAAAAAAAATCAGCCTTTTAGCCAGGACGTTTTTTGAAACAGATCGCAAACATAGCGTGGCAGTAACTTTGGAACGAAAATTGGGTAACTCATTTGTTTCAATTCGATGGCATTTAGTCATCTAGCCCTTATTAACCCCCCAATTATGTCGACGATTCAAAGTGCTGTAAAAGCTTACTCGAACAGAGAATTAGAGTTTTTTTTTACGAAGACACGCTGGTAGTGGCACAACTCCGACGTGACAAGACAAGACATTAGACAAGTATGGACCCAGCCCGTTAAAATAAGGTCGAAACTAAATACAGTTGTATATGTTTTAAACTTAAATTTTCGTGGTTTATTAACATATTGACTATTTGAACGGGTACATATCACGACGGCGATTTTTAATTTTTAATTTTGCCGATATTTCGACCCAGTTGCATGGATCGTGGTCATGCAACTGGGTCGAAATATCGGCAAAATTAAAAATTAAAAAACGCCATCGTGATATGTACCCGTTCAAATAGTCAAACAGTTGTATATTATATGAATAAATTGTATGTGCCCGAAATACAGAACCCGTAATGCCTGATGACCTGCGAGGTCCCGAACTGTATCAAGAATTCAAAAAGCACCTTTGTGTTTTTCACATCTATAAAAAATAGTTCTACCTAATGTGGCATCTGTAAAACCGATTTTATCACTAAATATCCTTGCGCCCGAGGCAACAATTTAAATCATTTCAATTCTTCGCAAAAATGGTTCCGAAATTTATTATGATAAACATCAAAAGCAAGTATTTACTTTGTTTTTATGTGAGTAGGTGTTAAACCCTGATTTATTCAGACAGATAGGGATAAATTAAAAAACAAATTACATTCGTCGAAATTTTCCTTATCCCTCTGACAGTACTCATTCCTTCTTCACGTTATAATTTTTAATTTGATTTTATATGGGTGTAAATAAATTCATGTTTGTTACACCATTTATAACTCCAAGAAAAGCTTTACCTCGAATAGTAAATTTATTATTAAAAATATCGGAGAAATTGCACGGGCATAGATACTTTAAAAAAATTACCTAAGTCTATACTCTAGATCTATATGTTGAATTTTAAGTAAGGTAAAAGGTAAGTAGCAGCCCATTAACGTTCCACTGCTGGGCACAAGTCTCCTCACTCATATGGGACAGGGCTTTTAGAGCATTGACCCACCACGTTGCTCCATTGCAGATGGGCGGGCATAGCACACAAGTGCACTCTCTATCTCTTCACTATCACGGTTCGATGTGACGGAAATTTGACACGACCGGAGAAAGATCAGGCGCAGGACCGACGGCTTAACGTGCTCTTCGAAGCACGGGGGTGGATCACACCGCCCAACTTCGGGTAAATATTGAAAAATCTTAATAGAAAACAATATTAATTTTCGAATTGACTCAACCCGGACCACGACCCCAGGATGATATGGATGTAGTTAAACATGCTAACCACTAAACCAATGAGGCAACCAATGAGCAGAAATTTAAGTATTGTTACGGATTATTTCTAAGTATTGAGGAATGTTTAGTTTATTGTTCACAAATTTAGCTCACATTATAATAATATTTTGTTGTGCTCTTATGATTCTTGTATATCACTATGAGTTTAGAAAAATATTACTCTAGATTTGTTTTTTTTTCCCTTTCTAAAATTTTCTTTGACGACGATAAGAGGTGAGTATTGTCAAAGAATATACTCGTAATATCTCTTTGGTGAAACGTTAATTTGTAAGTTAGAGTGAAGATATGACATACGGTTTAGTTAAAATATGAAATCGTTTTCAATTGCGTGTTGGGCAAATTATTTCAATATAGAAGATTTTCTATTTGTCGTACAAATTAACAAATCTAATAATTACTTAAGCACCAAATGTTCGGTATATGAAAAAAATAATGTTTTGTTACTGAAGTTTATCGCTGTATTTTTGCTAATTGTAACGTTATTCGCATGATTTCAAATGTCCATTCGATATATATATATATATAGTTTCCATTATGTCAAAAAAGACCACGTTTTACATATCATAAAAGATATAGTTTGTAAATGTGAACTTTGAATTTTTTTTACGCGAAAATTTGATTTTTTTACTTAACACCCACGCAACACCCCTTGTGGGTGAATTTCGCAAAAATCGTTCTTAGCTGACTTCTACTCAGCAAAAGAAATATTCCTGCGAAATTTCAAGTCTCTACGCCTTATGGTTCCAGAGATATCGTGATGAGTTTAAGTTTAAAAATTTAACAAAATTAAGACGTATTTTATAAACGCCTCGAATTCAACATCGCTTTAAGGGTTCTTGCAGCGCAAATGCCAGTATAATTAACAGAAATATTTTATAATAATTAGGCTTTTTCATCATACAATTGTTTAGCAATGTAATAATTTTTCTTATCTTCCCGCTTAATAGTAATCTCTCCTTGTGGTTAGTCAATAAAAGTAATAAGATCAGAACGTAGACAAATGAATGATTTTCTGTAATCTATCATATAAATATAAAGCCTATATATAATTTTAAAGACGGTGTTATAGTTAGCCAGGTGCTGCATGTATTTCCGAGCGACGGTAGACACTTTACAACAGGTGAACTATCTGTCTATTTGTCCCATTATATTATAAAATCCCCTAATACCATCTACATTGTATTGTACATGGACGCTCGTTCTAGCAACTTTATATTTTTAAGTCATTTACTAATATTATCATCAGCATTACATTAGAAATAATATGACTGAAATACTACATTTGCCGATTTAAAAATGTTCTGAAGGCTTACTTAAATTAGTTATAATATTATTTCAAGGATTACTAGCGTGGAAGCGAATGAATTGCTCTATTCTAAAGAAGTTAAATTATAATATCGCAATGATGATGACAAAAAAGTGTTTGTTGTGGACTCTTCTCAAGACAGGTCAAGAATGAAGCCCCGCAACTTTAGATTGTAAGTCCTTCTTCAATCATCAGTCAACTTATATTTGGCGATTAGTAGAATAGTGCTGTAAAGATCTAGTTGAATAAAGATTTTTTGTATTTGAATTTTAGAATTGAAATATGTTTGCTTGGATACACTTTTCATCGACTCAACTAAAATAATTAATTTTAGTGACAATCGCTTTAATAGGTTTTTAATAGAGGTCTGATGTACCTATTTCTATATCACGTTAGATCCTGACTTTAACTAATCGTACTAATGACTCGTCATGCACTCATATTTTATAATTAATTGTATTTTTAGGAAAGCTAGGACTGTGGCTGGCTGTGGGAAGTTAATCGTACTTAATTAAACTAATACAAAATAACACTTTTTAATTCTTAATGGTCTCGTGCTCAAATTATGTCTTAAAACCGTCTTTCCTATGGGTGAGGACTATTCCCAGCAGTGGGTCGTTAATATGCAATTTACCGTAAGTAAATATAAGCACGTAAGATAAACGAAAGTTATGCGGTTTGTACGTTTACTAGACTGTCCTATACAATGCAATTTAGTCTTTGGTCAAACCCGAATGAATGATAAATCAAAAGGTCTGTGAAAAATTGGATACGTCTCTTTCAAAGGGCAAACAAAATTGAAAAAGAATGTCTACGGCTCCAAAGGAGATTAATTTCCGAATATGGAAATTTTCATTGGATTTGTATAGACATCGAGGGCTTTGGTTAATACACTAAGAAATACGTTTAGAATTTTCCACTTGTAAAGGAAGGAAGCTTGCATTTTAATTTTCCCAAAGGAAAATTACTTATAGTTTCACATTAAGAGAAATAGGTTTTTTGGTGGTTCTACGTATGTTATGTTACTGTCTGTCTTAAATAATTATTTGGTCCAGTATTTTTTATTGTATTTTAACATTGTTATAAGGAAAAAGATTTTGTTACCAACTATTTTATACATAACACTTATAATTTTTTTATTTTTTTTAGGGCTTATCTGCAGCAGTCTACGCATTAATCATAGAAAGAATTAAATAATAGATAACGCGAAAACAGCTAGTTATACGTAATTTATCTTTTTTTATAAATACACAGTATAAATAAGCGACGAAATTTACATATTTTCGTTTGAGTAAATACTTTAATACGAGCATAAATATAATTTCCCTAACTTCAATTTTCATACGCCGTAATTACAGAAAGCTTTTACTCAAATTATACCCGAGAAAATAATTTGATAATTACATAAAATTACACACAATTGAAAGATTCATTTATGAATTCCTAAAATAGACTGTAATAGAATCCTCTTATTATTTATTTTTCAATTCTTATTAAATATATTCGTAAAATATTAGATAGATCTGGCTGGAGTAATGAGTACTTGCTGCGTAAACAGAGTGCTGTGGTTCAATTTCCGATAGGTCAAATTTAAGAAACAACTTTTGTAATTTATCTAGATCTGGTTTAAGACGAGACCACACTAATATGGAAATAATTGTATATAGTCAAGTGAGTTACTAAAAAGAAGGAAGTACAAGGTATTAATACAAATATTTAAGAAGTATATTTTCAGATAAAATACTCACGTTACAATTTACAGTTGCCATTAGCTTTATAGAATGTAGAATGAAGAAAATGGGTCAGCATGTGACGGACACGTCCTTACATAAATATATATACAATTTATATACATACATACATAAATGTATATATAAAAATATTTAAATGCATTATATGTATTCAGAAATATAATTTATATACATCCTTTTTTAATTAATAATATACAGATGATACTGGCAACCTACATAAGCATTATTATTTTGAAAAAAGAAAAAAAATGAAAAAACGAGGGGGCCATGGGAATTTGCGCGGGAAGGAAAAGGAGGACGTACGGTTTTTTTATTCTTGTGTTAGTTTTACAAATAATATTTTATCTTTTAAAATAGGGTTTTGTGTAAATTAATAAAGTGGTGAGGTGTTGAAGTACATAAAGGGATTGGAGTAAGATGCATTAAAATATATTTAAATATACATGGAATGGATGTCACACGAATATACGAGTATATATTGTCATTTAAGTTATTTTCAATATTATCATTATTGCTTTTATATCATATTCAATTATTAGATTAGATGTCTTTTAATTAATATATATTATTATTATTATTTATATAATATATACACATATACTGTAGTGATATATGGATATATATAAATATGTATATTATTGAAGTATATATTTCGAACGAGCGTGCTTCGGCATGCCTGCAGTTGGTGTTGCGATCCTACCTTTCACTAGGAGAGGTTGGGGTTCGATTCCAGCTCATTATGGTGTCTTAAATGATACTTTATCGGTTATCGTTAATCGGTAGTGCTAGAGCCATGACCGAATGTTGCTAGGCGTTGCGATAGCTTCTGCGTAGCAGTGATGGACAAATGAACACTGATCTCGTGGGCTTGCTCACATGTGAAGTGTTCGCCTGTTAGGGACAATCTCTTAGCTTACTATTAAATGTAATAAAAATGACATTGTAGCATGTCATAGAAATAGGGCCGCTGGTCGGGCCTTTATTATCAAGGCTGCGGACTAGCTTATAGACAGTGTGGCCTGCTGAACCCTATTGCTTTCCGTGGCTTGCCACGCATATATAATGAACTAATGCTTTTGTTGGATTGAGAGCTCAGCGACTGGACACTCTGTGTGGGTGTGTGGCCCCGCATATGTGGATCAACGACATATTATATTATTCTACAACATTCCCACCGAGGTGGTGACATATTATACATCTACGCAGTCGATCACAAGACTTAAAATATGTGAATATTATTATACCACGAATCCCACCGAGGTGGGGATACATACATCGATCTAGTCTAACACTGGACTTAAAACGTGTGTAATATATGCGGTGTGGTCCGCCTACCAGATACTCCTGATCTGTGTAATTGATTTGACGAAATGCATTGGTGATTTATATATCCCATTTAAAATAACACTGCGCTTTGCGCTTTATAACCATGGCTATTGCCTCATCACAGCTTCGGCTGACAATGTATATGGATTTCGATCCTCGTTTGAAATACCTTAGAGACCCGTCTCTACATGTTTATGAAACATATCCGGGCTTTAGTCCCGATGACACAACCTTCGAATGATCATACGCCGCAGGCGCACTATAAACAGGAATACTCTAATTATGGGGAGGGGGTTCAGAGCACGAGTCGGAACTCATCGTCGCCTGGCGGGTGTGGCGCCAGTTGACCACTTCGGTGCCCTAATAATAATAATAATAATAACATAAATAATAATAGAAGGTACCGGAGTGCCTATGATAGGAGTTTACTTCATCGGCATTGGTTATATTCATCATTGGATAAATACTTAATGTTTTCCAGAAAATTATATTTCTTATGCTTTACAGATATTATATTATATATGAATATAATAATGGGAACGTCATGTCACGCCATCTCTTTACCTCTGACGCTCTAAAAGGATTTGGATTACTATGGAAACAACATATTTACGGGTTCTAACTAGCTAGACGATTACACTTGGCCAAATATATATTTTTTTATACGTCAACATTGCCTTTAAACTATGTCAGCTGCGCGACTCTGTATATATGTATTTTATAATGTATTTCGTACATCGTTTCGGTGAGACGAGGTCGATACAGTTACAAGCAGAAGGAAAGCTCCGTCACGTATTTTCATTTACGTTAACTGGTTTACTTATATTATTTTAAAGGAGATGCAATTTATTTTCTTAGCAATGCAAAATAAAATACCGTATTACAAATTTTGATTAGTGTTTAACATTTTTAAGTGGTTGTATTGGTATTTAATTATAGACAAACACCTTTAATAAAGATGTTATGAACTATTTTATGAATTAAAATAGTTAACCATTTTGATGTTAACTGTCTGAAAACTGTGATTTTTAAATGTGCATCTCTAGATTGAACACGCTCGTTAACGTAGCAAATACCTGAACCTGTAAAACAATTTACTATTGGTAAGTAGCAGCCCATTAACGTCCCACTGCTGGGCACAGGCCTCCTCACTCCTAGGGGAGAGGATTTTTAGTGCATAGATCCACCGCGGATAGGCATAGTACACAAGTCCACTCTCTATTCCTTCACTCTCATACTCCGATGTGATGGGAAACCGGCACGACCGGAGATAGATCAGGCGCAGGACCGACGGCTTAAAGTGCTCTCCGAAGCACGGGGGTGAAGCACACCGCCAACTTCCCAACTAAGGCAAATATTGAGAAAATCTTAATAGAAAACTCAATATTGATTTTTAAAATGGCCCGACACTGTATTCGAATCCAGAACCCATGTCTATAGTCGAATATGCTAACCACTAGACCACTGAGGCAGTAAATCTACTAATGATGTTATAGAAAATGTTATTTAGGTATAAAAAAACCCAACATTAGAGTAAGAAATAAACTATAACAAACGTTCGTAAATCTGTAGAATGTTAGATTGCTATCTTTTGACAGTTCACTCAGTAGCCTTTGTTATTCCAACCATTTTGCTCTCTATCGTACATTGGTGGCATGTTGACAACAAACCGGACTCACAATAGACTTTTTTGTTTCGTTGTGAGCTACATTGTTAGAAACGAAATAATTTCTTTATAGCTTTGGCAGGCAAACGAGCTAGCGGTTCACCTGATGTTAAGTGATTACCACCGCTCATGGACACCTGCAGCACAATAGGGACCAAAGATGCGTTGTTGGCCTATATTTTATCTTGTACACCGTAAATAACAGAATAGTTTGATATGGTAATTAATTCTTAAGTTTTGAGGACATTGATTTGACACAATCCAAGGCAATGTAAGTTATTGTAGGGTTCACTTTATCCATAACTCATATTTGTGAGTTCACTGTGAAATATAGTATAAAGTAAGCATTTAATATACGTGCATGAAACACGCGGAAGCGAAAACTAAACTTCAGTAACTGCATACATATATAATGCTAATATTGTTTTAATTCTAAACGCATTCATTGTTTAAACGGCAATTGCGATATAAAAATAGTTGTGTAACAAACAATACGTGCATCAGAAATTAATTATTAATTTCCATAATCAAAATATTTTCCAGGCAAGTTAGTAAAATATTGTGATACTTATGTTGATTGATACTTTTTTATTGCCGACCGGTAAGCGTCTGACTATAATCTCACCTAATGCTAAGTGATGATGCAGTCTGAGATGATAGAGCGTTGCCCTGGTAGAGGTAATTTACCTCTTAAGGTTTTTACACAGCATCGTACTAAAACGCTATTTTTTTTGCTTGGCGGCACATCTTTGCTTGTATAATATCTCCATTCGAAGTAAACTTCTGCCAGGCGATGAGCACTGATCTTACTTTTAAGTAAATAATTAAAGTAGGTGAAACCAACTTCATTCAATGGGATGACTTTATCGTTTCTTTATAAAATATTTTTTCAATCATACCGATATTTTTATATCAGTCTCGTAATAATTGCATATATAATTAACTAGCTGAACCCGCGACTTCGTCTGCTTAAAATGTTTTTTTTTATCATTAATTGTGGCAGATTGTTTTACAAATAAGAAACATACGTATATATACTTCAATTAGCTACTTGCTGTGTATTACTGCAAAGAGCTTATACTGCCCTTTGAGGGTGAAATTTCCTAATATTTACTTTTGATTGATTCCATTATGTCAAAAAGAATTACTGACCCCCATCCCCCCATCCATTCTTAGCTGACCTCTACTCGGCATAAGGAATATTCCTATCAAATTTCAAGTCTCTACGCCTTATGGTTTTAGAGATATCGTGATGAGTCAATAGATACCTGGATATCTCTTACATATATACAAGCTGAACCCGCGACATCGTCTGCGTGAAATGGTTTGTGGGTAGCATTTTTTAATTAATACCCCCGCAACCCTCCTTGCGGGTGCAATTTCGTAAAATCCGTTCTTGTCTGACCTCTACTCGGCAAAAGGAATATTCCTACCAAATTTCAAATCTCTTCGCCTTATGCTTCCAGAGATATAGTGATGAGTCGATAGATACCTTGATATCTCCTTTATATATATATATATAGATTTAAAAAATAGTAGTTACAGATTTATATACAAGTACACATAGATAGATTTTATGAAAATTGAAGTTGAATTCTACATAGTATAAAATCATTTACGTTTGGGCTCGTTTGGTATTAATAAAAGGTAATAAAAACGAATATTATTTGCATAACAATTTTCGTTGAAATCGCTGATGTGAAATATTTTCATGGAATTGGAATTTTTTTGAGTACACCATTGTCATTGTAATAAAAATTACGCTTGGATTATTAAATACGTACACGAATCTGTTCATGATTACAAAGCTTATTAATAAATAATTTAAGGAGCGAAATACACAATTTAAATACACGAAAATAAATAAACTTGTATTTCAGAGTGAGGAAGGTTCAGAAATCATTTGTCGGGTTGAGCTTACATATTTTAATAAGATACCCGAAACACTTTTCGGTTTGCCTCGACACAGTTATTAGAAATAAGTTAAAAACGTACATACGTACGAGTACATTCATAGCATCACGCCTCATTCCCATAGGGGTAGGCAGAGACAACATCCTTCCACTTGCCACGATCCTTGCATATCTCCTTCGCTTCTTTCATTCTCATTAAACCTTTCATACAAGTTCGTCGGTTTAGAGTACTCTTGACCTGGCCCTTATTTAAAATGTCCTGGATTTGGTCCAGGAACGTTCGCCTTGGTCTTCCCCTTCTAACTTTCGTATTCACTCTTGACTCATAAATCCTTTTTGGAAGTCTTCTTTCACTCATTCTCTCTACATGCCCAAACCATTTAAGTATACCTTTCTCGATTTTAGTCACTACGTCTTCTTTTATACCACAACGTTCTCTTATCACAGTATTTCTTACTCTATCAGTCAGTTTTACTCCACTCATACTTCTCAACGCTCTCATCTCTACCGCATTTATTTTACTTATGTTATTCTTCTGACATACCCAACTTTCACTATCATACATAAGTGTTGGCACCAACACTCCTGCATGCACAGCCAGTCTGGCCCTTTGAGACACCATTTGGCCTATTACAAAAAGCATATTTTTGAAGATTACTTAAGCGACCAAGATGTTTGAACTTGATTCCAGTTGCACATGAAAGCTACAAAAACTATGTTTAGATGAGTAACCATTGAATTTGAGTTTGTCGGTTTCTTCTCAGCACAATCAACTTTCCGATCCGGTGGTAGATTACTGACGGACAGACTACTGACGATTCAAAAGTGCTTTTAAGCCTACTTGAATAAGTAATATTTTGATTTGATATCATGTTATATTATTTAAGGATAGACACGTCATTGCTCCGATGGAATTTTAAAAACAATATTTAAAAAAATCATACAAGGTAATACTTACCAGAGAAAATACTTGCAACTGCTGCTATGATAAAACTCAGCGCTACTCCGGGCCCGGCGAACTTGCGGGCCACCATACCTGCCACCATATACATCCCTGTGCCAACACAGGACCCAACTCCCAGGGAAACCAGGTCTAATGTTGACAGGCATCGCTGTGAAATAAAAGCTCAGATGAGTTTGGTCAAGAAATTATAGCTTTGTAATGGTGAGCCAATAATTAAACCTGCATTTTATTGTAAATCTTTTACATACTGTCAAATATTGTTGTCTATTAAATAAATATAATGTGAAATAATAAATTTAAACTTTATGACCACCCGTAAACACTAAGAAGTAATGGACGATTTCATACACTTAACATTTTAATAGCAAATTTTCGTAATTGGTATCGGACTTTTGGACTGCCTAATTGGTCTAGTGCTTAGCATTTTCGACTACAGACATGGATCCTGATCCTGATCCTGGTCCTGAGTTCGAGTCCAGGGTTAAGTTAAATCAAAAATCGATATTTAGGTTTCCATTAAGATTCTCTCATATTTGCCAGAAGTTGGTCTCTCATATTTGCCAGGTATTTGCCAGAAGTTGGGCGATGTGATCCACCCCTGTGCCTTGGAGAGCATGTTAAGCCATCGGTCCTGCGCCTGATCTCTCCCCGATCGTGTCGGATTTTCCATCACATCGGGCTACTAAAGAAAAGGAGTAGAGAGTGCACTTGTGTACTATGCCTGCCAATCCGCAGTGAAGCAGCGTGGTGGGTCTATGCCTTAAATACCCTCCCTCATGTGAGTGACGATGCCTGTGCCCAGCAATGGGACGTTAATGGGCTGCTACTTTTTATGCATAAGTTATTGCTACAAAAATAATACATATCATTTTATTACAAACAACCTGAGTATTTTTACAGAATTTTGATGGTTTAGGTTTCATATGATAAACTGGACTAAAATAAAAGATAAACACTTTAACCTTTTCATGCACGGCCCAAATATTTCTTTTTAAATAAAATGTACTCCCTCTAATTATTCTAATCTGCAAGTCTTACAGACGAAGACGTTACCTTTTGTATGAGGTATAACTAATAATATTAAGATAGTATAACTTTATTTTACAAAACACCCGTGTAATCTGATAGCTCAGAAGTATAAGAACACTTATACTTTGCTGCTGCTTCACCAACTTTATTCGTTTCATATTTTGAAAATTTGATACTTTCATAAAGCCTTATAAAATCGAACATAGGAAGCTTTAAAAGACAAAAATAAATATGATAGTATAAGCGCAAGCGCTAACTGTAAACATGTTATTTATATACCTTTATTGCACAAACGCTTAAAGAACTAGTTAAAAAGAAATCAAAGGAAGACTTAAAATTTGCTTGACGGTATGCAAAATCATTATTGCTTCAGACAATCCTTCTTAAAAAAGTAAGTAGCAGCCCATTTGCGTCCCACTGCTGGGCACAGGCCTCCTCACTCATATGAGAGAGGGTTTTTAGAGCACAGACCCACCACGCTGCTCCACTGCGGATTGGCAGGCATAGTAACCAAGGGCACTCTCTCAATTCCTTCACTCTCATAGTACGATGTGACAGACATACGTCACGACCCGGAGAGAAAGATCAGGCGCAGGACCGACGGCTTAACGTGCTCTTCGAGGCTTGGGGGCGGATCATACCGCCAACTTCACAACTCAATATCAATTTTGAATTGGCCCGACCCGGGACTCGAACCCTCATGTCTGTAGTCGAACATGCTCACCAATAGACCCATGAGGCAATCCTTCTTGCAAGGTATTAATTAAGAGACATTTACACAAATAATTGTTACATTTAAACATACATAAGTATAAACAATACTAGCTTAACCCGCGACTTCGTCTGGGTGGAACGTTTTTAGGGTAGCATGTCCATTAATTTTGGCAAATTGTTTTACAAATAAGAAACATACTTATAACACCCCCGCAACACCCCTTGCGGGTGGAATTTCGTAAAAATCTATATATATATATATATATATATAGTGTTACTGAAAACCGTGATTTGTCGTCATTTGAAGCAACTGGGTTTGCGTTATTAACACTGTGTGGATGATTTTACGGAGAGATCATAATTTGAATACGTATAAAATACAGCTCGTCCAAGAGCTGAAGTCGGGCGACCTGCCGCAGTGTCGTGTTCTCGGGGAATGGGCTTTAGTAAAGCTAGAGGAAGATCCGCAGAATTTTGCATTTAATAGAGCGTATTTCTGGATAAACGCATACGTTAACAAACAAAATTGCCGTATTTGGTCCAATGGGCAGGCACAAACAATACATTGTTACCGCCAACGGTGATCACTATTGTGCAATGATTTCCCACTTTTTATAGCAAAAACTACACAAGCTATCTGGTTGAAATGTGGTTAAAACAAGATGGTGCCACATGCCGCTAAACAATGGACGAACGAGTGAACAATTCATCTCTTGTTTTGGACCTGTGAATTGGCCGCCTAGATCGTACGATTTAACGCCGTTGGGTTGTTTTTTAAAACGCTACGTTAAATCTCTTATTTATGTAGACAACCAGCATCACGACAAGCGTATGAAGAAAACATCACAAGTGTTATCGATGAGATACCAGCCGATATTCTCGAAAAAGTAACTCGATATTGCTCTTGTCATATGAATCACGTAAAACGTAGTCGTGGTCAACATTAAAATGAAATAATTTTCAAAAGTAAATGGCAAAAACGGATTTTTAATTCCTAATTAAAATTTTATACTTCTTACCAATTTTGCTGTTTTTTTTTTAAATGAAAAAACAAGCGATTAAAAACCCGCCTTCAAGATTAAAATATTACTCAAAGAAAAATTTCCTCTAAAGACGACTCTTAAAATATTCTTTAATCAAGTAGGCTCAAAAAGTACTTTCAAATCGTTAGTAGTCTGTCCGTTGGTAACAAATCTATCACCGGTTCGGAAAGTTGATTCCGCTGAGAAGAAACCAGCCAGAAACTCAACGGTAACACTTTATACTTTAAAATATGCCATTTGTAACGGAACGTTTTTAACATATTTCTTAAAACTATGTTGAAGCAAACCCAGCAATAATTCGGGTATTAGAAATGCGTATGCTCAACCCAACAAACGATTGTTGAATCTTCTTTACCCTAAAATAAGGCATTACAAGTTTGTTTTTATTTATTGTATTAAAATTATGTATTTTGTTTTTTTTTTGTTGTATAAGTGAATAATATTACGGATATATAAAATGTTATTCTTAAAAAAAAAATAGGAAGTGATTTTGAAATTGACCTCACCGTAGCGAGTACCCCTTATGGTTTGAATTACAAAGTAGGATATTTAAAATTCTGTATTTAAAACATTTTGCACAAGAGGTAACAAAACAACAATAAAAAAAAGTTCTACTATTGTTGAAAGAGTACGTGTACCCGAAGTCGAAATATTGAGGTTAAAATTCCGTATAATTCCTAAATGAAAAGTTTTCCAGTCACGTTCATTGCAATGTGACAATATTGTTTTACTCGATACCCGGATAAGCCTTTGACTGTGATTTAATCGTAGATAGATATCGCAATTCAAAGCGTAAACATTACTGATGCTGGTTATTTTTAATTTACCCCCATAATAATCAGGTGTCTGCTTCGCTAAACAAATTTATGGGGAGTGTAGTCACTGTTTGTTACAAAGGTATCTCATGATCTAAAGATTAGCCTTCAGTGCAGGTGATGTTATAGTGCACATGTGTATTTTTTTATTGCCGACGAGTTAGAGCTTCTGACTAATTTCATTGGATGGTGAGTTATAATGTAGTAATTTACCTCTTATGGTTTCATCTATATCTCATTAGAAGGCATTTTTTATTGGCAGAGTGATAACTACCTAGAAAATACAGCTAAAATACTACGGCCAACATTGTGTATATGCATATACTAATCCTTCATCCCTGTCGTCCCAAAGGACGTCCGAAGCGAATATAAGTTCAGGACCGATAGTTAAGTTCTAAGAGCTGCCCTACGTGGTAGGACACTGCCATCATATCAACTTGGAGCGTATACTGAAAATTTCTTAACAAAAAATTTAAAAAAATAAACAATTTTAAATTGGCATTGGACCGAGCCTCGTATTGCCTCCAGGTCGCAACCTATAGCTGAAAAAGCTATGAACTAGACCAATAAGAAGTCAAATGTTTACGTTTGAATCGATGGATGATGGAAAGGGTATTATTTTTTTCAAACCAATAGGTATTAGGAAATTACTTACAAGAGGGATTTATTTGATTACTGCCACGTTCACAGATTCGTGAATAACAGTCACTATGCAACAATACAACTGCATCATTGATTGAGTGGTAAGCATGCTCGACTACAAATTGAGGTCCCAGGTCGGGGCAATTCAACATCAATTTTGAGTTTTCTATTAAGATTTTCACAATATTTGTCCCTAGTTGGGAATTTGGCGATAAGGGCAAGTTAATGATGGAGTTGGGAATTTGGCGGTGTGCTCCACCCTCGTGTCACGTTAAGCCATCGGTCCTACGCCTGATCTCTCTTCCAGCAATGACAGTGAAGGAATAGAGAGTGCCCTTATGTGCTATGCCTGCCAATCCACAGTGGAGCAGCATGGTATGCTCTAAAAACCCACTCTCATATAAGTGAGGGGGCCTGTGCCCCGCATTGGGACGTTAATGGGCTGAGCTAGTTACCTTTAGTCACTATGACATTATTTAGAAATAAACCAGCAGTAATGCGAACGATTATTATTTGAGAGTATGAAAATACAATCTAAGATTGTAGCACGCTAACTTATAAAGGTAATTTACCTCTTAACACTTTTGGTAAATAATCCTACCAGCAAGCAAGTTTTACGCTTGTCTTTGATAATGACCACGGTCGATGCCTCATTTAATAATAATACGTTTAAAACATTTTCTACTTTATTATAATATAAATATTAAATAATTCAGAGGCATGTTGATTATAAATTGCTTACAAATCTAAATGATTTATTTGATTTTATGGTAATTGGATACAGGATCTAAATTATGTTTAACAAAATTATGTGTTGTATATAACTAGAGTATTTGTCATTGACAAACCAACTTTTCCAATATTACAATTGAAACTCTAAATTATTATCAGACCTTGGTTAATTTATGCTTTTGATACACAACTATCCATTATATGAGTGGTCGAAATATTTGTGTGCGGGGTAAAATTACTCTCAATACATTCAGAATTAGTTGTCCGTTTTAAGATCAGCATACATTGATATCGATATATCTTACCATAAGGTGAAATAAAACTCAAGTGCTAACTTCTACGTAATAAATAAATTAAAAGTGCGAGCGTACAAAGTACACACATGTCATAAGTGAAACTTCTATGGCAACCTAAATTTTAAAGTCTTGTTTATGTTTATACAATTCTAAAACTTTAGATTTTCGAGACTTGAAGGGAGGAAAATAGGAAGATATGTTAGGAATTTAATAAATTTAATTGTCATTAAAATGTTAGAAGTATCTAAAATTAATACGAATAATTTATTGAAATCTTAAATGACGAATAGTAAATAAAAATGCCACGTGTTATTCCTCAATATGGGAAATTATTAGTTAAATTTTGTTTTTGAATTTAAAATTTAGAAAAAAGAATTTATGAAATGTTTTTATTTTATGATTTATGAAAAATAGTATATTGAATTATTAAATGACGAGGGGCAAATTAAAATGCCACGTGTTATTTGTATATATTAAAACAACCTAACCTTAAAACGAATTAGCATAAAAACGCTGCACATCTTCGTCACGCTAATCACGTGTTATTTGTCAATATTAGAAATTATTAATTAAATATTTTATGAAATATAGTATATCAAATTATTAAATGACGAGGGACAAATTAAAATGCAATATGTTATTTGTAAATATTAAAACTACCTAACCTTCAAACAAATTAGCGTAAAAAAACGCTAATCTCGCGTTTCACCCGTAAAAAAAATATCCTCATGCGCCTAAAGAAGATAATGTGATTATCTTTGTGTCCGTAATCAAAAAACAGTAATAGAATTAGGTTAATTTTCAATTAGTTGTATAGATTGCAGTTATCCTTTGATGGATGAAATGAATCGCTTGTTATAAAGGAGAACCGTATGCTTGTTATGGAAAACAAATAAATAGATAAAAAAATTTATTCGTTCAGTCACACTTAACTACATTACATACATTAATACAACAGAATATATAATAAGATAGATTATCGATAAAATGATATTATAGCTAAATGTGATACTAACCAGAGAACACCGCTAAGTTACTGGACTAATGTTGGACTTAGCCCAACGCTTGTTTTCAGCGGCGAACTTAAACATATCTTATTAAACTTTTATAAATATACAATACAAAGGTAAATAAATCGTCGTCGTCGTCGTCGTCGTCGTCGCTTCAACCGATGGACGTCCACTGCTGGACATAGGTCTCACGAAATGATGCCCACAAGACCCGATCTTGTGCCGCCTGGCTCCAGCGGCTACCGGCGATCCTCCTTATATCGTCGGTCCACCTTGTGGGGGGTCTTCCTACACTGCGTCGTCCAGTGCGGGGTCGCCATTCCAGCACTTTCCGACCCCAACGTCCATCGGTTCGTCGGACTATGTGCCCCGCCCATTGCCACTTCAGGTTCGCGATTCGTAGAGCTATGTCGGTGACTTTGGTTCTGCTACGGATCTCCTCATTTCTGATTTGATCGCGTAGAGAAACTCCGAGCATAGCCCTCTCCATCGCACGCTGAGTGACTCTGAGCTTCCGCATGAGGCCCATAGTCAGCGACCACGTCTCAGAACCGTAGGTCATCACTGGCAACACGCACTGTTCGAAGACTTTGGTCTTCAGGCACTGAGGGATATTGGACGAAAAAGTCTTCCGGAACTTCCCGAACGCTGCCCAACCGAGTTGGATTCGGCGGTTGACCTCTTTCTCGAAATTGGACCTACCTAGCTGGACTATGTGTCCCAGGTATGTATACTCGTCAACAATTTCGAGTGTAGAGTTCTCAACGATGACTGGGTGGAGCGGAACATGGATATTGGACATAACTTTCGTCTTATCCATGTTCATTTTTAGGCCCACCTGTCGAGAAGCTCTGCTGAGGTCATCGAGCATTGCATTGAGATCTTCCAGAGTCTCTGCCATAATGACCACGTCGTCGGCAAACCGTAGATGAGTGATGTACTCGCCGTTGATGTTGATGCCCAGTCCGTTCCACTCCATAAGCTTAAACAGGTCCTCCAACGCCGCAGTAAAGAGCTTCGGGGAGATAACATCTCCCTGTCGCACTCCACGCTGCAGTTGGATAGACGCTGTGCTTTGGTCCTGTATACGGACTGACATGGTGGCGTTTTCGTACAAACACTTCAACACGTGTATGTACCGGTGGTCAATTCGGCATCTCTGCAAAGATCTCAACACGGCCCATGTTTCCACCGAATCGAAGGCTTTCTCATAGTCCACGAACGCCAAGCAAAGTGGCCGATTATACTCCTCGGTCTTCTGTATAATCTGCCGCAGCGTAAAGATGTGGTCTATGGTACTAAAGCCTTTTCGGAATCCGGCTTGTTCGGGGGGCTGGAAGTCGTCAAACTTGCGAGCGAGACGATTCGTAATGACCCTCGAGAACAGCTTATAGACATGACTTAGCAGCGCAATAGGTCTATAGTTCTTCAATAAGGTGTTGTCACCTTTCTTGAAGAACAGAACTACCACGCTCCTATGCCACGCCTTTGGCACCGTACCTTCCAGGATGACGGAATTGAACATTCGCTGAAGGACTTTTAGAATGGGTTTTCCACCCGCCTTCAGGAGTTCCGCTGTGATTCCGTCATCACCAGGTGCCTTGCTGTTCTTCATCTGTTTAAGGGCCATACTAATCTCGTACAAGCTGACGTCCGGGATATCTTCGGTATAATGTCGAGTAAGTTTGGCACGAGGATCTTTAGCCAAACTATCAATAGGCTTGCAGGTCGATGTGTATAACTGCCCATAGAAACTCTCAACCTCCCTCCGAATCTCAGGTCCAGATGCAATGAGTTCGCCGTTATGAGTCCTCAGCCGCGTCAACTGGCTCTGACCGATAGACAGATCTTTTGCGAACACTTTAGTGCCTTTGTTGCGTTCGATGGTATCTCGTATACGCTCGGCATTAAAGTGTCGCACATCACGCTTTTGCGATTTAGAGATCTGTCTATTGATCTGCCGGTATGCGGACGCGTCTGCTGCAGACTGCAAGCTCATTGCATGTCTCTGTTCCATGAGATTAAGAGTATGGTCTGAGAATCTCTTGGTTTTCTTTCTACGGGGTTTATAGAATTTCATCCCAACCGTATGGACAGTTTCCACTAGCCTATTGTTTAGCTCGTCCACGGATTCGCAATTCTCGAGGCAAGCGAAGCGGTTTTGCAGCTCCAGTTGGAAGCTCTCGGGGTCTTGGATATGAGCGCGAGTGGGTCGGAGCGTTGACTTCACCAGTCTGTTCCGTTCACGGACAACGTCAATATTCAATGTGCCTCTTACCATACGGTGATCGCTCCCAGTTTTCACTCTATTGATCACAGAGACATCATTGAATATATTTCGCTTCGTAGACATGATGAAGTCAATCTCGTTTCTCGTGGAACCATCGGGACTAAGCCAAGTCCACTTTCGATGTGGCCGTTTCCTGAAAAAGGAGTTCATCATGTAGAGGCCCTCCCTTTCCATGAAATCGGCCAGCATTTGACCTCTCTGGTTCCGTTGCCCGTATCCAAATTGCCCCACTCTCAACTCTGCCCCACTTCGTTCGCCGAGTTTTGCGTTGAAATCTCCCATTACAATATTGTAGTGTGTCCTAGAGGTATGTATGGCTCTTGATATATCCTCATACATAACCTCTACATCATCATCGGGATACGATGATGTGGGTGCGTAAACCTGTATGACCTTCAACGAATACCGTTTGGTAATTCTGAGTATAAGGTACGCTACCCTACTGGACACACTGTTTACTTGGACAATATTGTTAACGAGAGATTTGTGGACGAGGAACCCGACACCACCTTGGGATTGGTGTTCACCCTCCCGGTAGTATAGCAAGTTACCGGATTTGAGAATTATCGTGTCCTCCCCCTCTCTACGGACTTCGGATAATCCCACAATATCCCAGTGTAACTTGCTCATGGCTTCTTCCAGCTCGAAGACTTTTTCGTCGGTCCTCAAAGTGCGTGCGTTGTATGTTGCCAGGTCAAGTCGTCGGGGTTGGCAGCGGAATCTCTTCCGGAGATTCTTAGCACCCCCTGCCCCGCCGTTACCGAAACCGCTGCCAGAGCTTGGAATAGCGGGGCTGCCGGGGACTGGGGGCCGTTGCTGCCTTGTCGTCATCATATGTGGTTTTGCCAGTAATCACCACGCTTGGCAGGCGGGTTGGTGATCGCAGTGCTGACCCTCTCGCACCGATAACGCTGCTGCCCGTTATCGGTCTGTGACATTTAGGTCAGCGGAGAATGGATATACCGCCATTTATCGGTATGGGAGTTAGATAGGAGAGCTTGGAATATGGGATTAGGAGAGTTTTGGGAAGCATTGGGGTAAGGTATAGGACATTACTGCCGCGGATAGGGGATTGAAGAGCGGTAGTAATCGCTCGAGGCACCCGGGGTCGCTTACCCGCATGCTTAGTTAGTAACCGGAAAGATTATCTGACTAAGCACCCTCTGGGATAGGTAAATAAATACTAATAAATAAATATGAGACGGACACGTCCGTATCAGCCTATGCTGTTGTGTAAAATAATTACTTAAAATAAAAAAGGGATACACATGAAAGGGTAAATAAATAATGGTCATATGATGAATATCAACAGATGTTATATGTTTCATATGGGATGGGCAGATAAACTAAATATAAACTAAGCAATGTAACTATACAATATATATGTAGTGTATTTATTTCCTTATTTATTAATGTAATAAACTTAATATAATATAAGAGTCTACTGGAGTGGGAAATGACAAGGAAGTAAGCGATAATTAATTGCCTACGAAGTTTGGTGCATGTGAGATAAGTGTCTCTTTATTTTAAACAATTGGGCTGAATTTGAATGCCAAAGAGGCAGAGGAATCGTGTTCCAGCAATGTGCAACAACTTGCTTGTATTTTCAACTTTTGGGCAATATTTTTAATATAATGATTCATAAAATTTAAGTTGCACCACATATCGCTTTTCATTAATATTTAGTTTGTTTATATAGCAAGACAATATAATGACGATTAAAAAATATTGAACAAATATACATAAATCTCTAATATTTACAAATATATTCTTTACTTAAATTGAATAAAATGCAGTATTTATTTATAAATGAGACTTGTACATTATAAATTGTCTATTATAAACGCGTAAAAAAAATATGGAAGTGAACTCGGTTATCAACTACAACAAAGACATCACTTGCGGATGACAGGAAAAATCAAGACGCTCGTTTGCCAGAGAGGCTATTACTGGTGACGCACTGAGGTTTCTCATATAAATAAAAATGGGTCCCTTATACTCAGTAGTTTTATTTAATATCAGTCTAGAAAGCTTCATGATTTTTGGTAAGGGGTGGCATCATTGGGTGACCAAAGTAACCTATAAACTTAGTTTTTTAACTATCTTTACAACGTTGCTTATATATAACTAGCTGAAACCACGAATGCATCTGCGTGGAATGTTTTTTGGGTAGCATTTTCATTAATTTAGTCAAAGTGTTTTATAAATAAGAAACATACGTATACATACTTCAATGAGCTACTTGCTGTGTATTACTTCAAAGAGCTTATAATTCTTTCTCAGGCTCCAGGTTATAGGTGTACCAAATTTCATTTATATTTGTTGGTATTTCATAAAATCCATTATTCTGACCTCTACTCGTCAAAAGGAATATTCCTAGCAAATTTCAATTCTCTACGCCAAATAGTTTCAGAGATATCGTGATGTGAGGAAATCATTTACTCAACACACGTCTATGAAAGGCTTAATTGTAGTCATAATCCAAGTTTTATTATCAGCCGATTATTTAAGATTTCCCAAATGTTGTACAGATTAAAAAGTACGCTATGCTTTTAAAAATTTTAAACCTATAAATATTAGTTGGTGTCAATGATTCCGCTAAACGTTTCTCTTCATTAAATATCATATGAGCAGTGAGATTGCTTTCACTGATAGAAATTTATAGGCAATTTTGTTTGGGCGCTTGAATCATCCGTTTTGTAAAGGCGTATTTTTTATTCATTGAGCTTTTTCAGAAACTTCCCTCGACATATTGGTTGTTGAAAATGTCTGATTACAATTAAGTGCTAGACATGCGTGTAACAAGATAAGCATCTATGAACACATTGTCGCATTCAAATACATTAACTTGTGTTTGTTTACTTATACTGAATTACGATAAGTGAAAAATGACAAATCACGCTGAAATTAGTTAAGCGAATCTTCGTACAGTTGCAAATAGAACGTAATTATATCAATTTTGAAGCATTATTGTAATATTAACAACGCTTAATTAAACGGGTTATTACAAAATTTTACTTTAAATTTGAAGTATAAATTTTATACTTCACAAAAGGAATCGACAACAAGTGGCCCGAAAGTCAATTCGGTGTGACCCGCGCATATAGACACCATTTATATTGGAGTAACGATAAATATGGCATAGTAACGAAAACGCTGCTCCATTGCGAACTGGCGGGCATAGCACACAAATGCATTCTGTATTCCTTCACTCTCACAGTTCGATGTGACGGGAATTCGACACGACCGGAGAGAGATCAGGCGCAGGATCGACGGCTTAACGTGCTCTCCGAGGCACGGGTGTGGATCACACAGCCCATCTTTCCAATTTCGGGCAAATGTTGAGAAAATCTTAATAGAAAACTTAATATTGATTTTTAAATTGGCCCGTCCCGGGCCTCGAACCCAGGACTTCATGTCTGTAGGCGAACGTGCTAACCACTAGACCAATGAGGCAGTGAAAGTATTGTCTATTTATATGTCTATGTATACAGTCTCAGTATATTTACAATGGCAGATTTCAGTTTTACGAATGATTTTCCAAAGCAAATTACAGCAGTACTAAATATATATAGCTCTTAAATTTTTGTGACTATTTAATTGATTTTGAACTTTGTGCAACGGCAATAAAGGTCAAATTTACTCTACATTTTAGTTAGAAAACGTTTGTATGAGAAACAAAAAGGGGCTGTTTTTAGGGTTTTCCCCTGCAATTATTAGAATTTTTCTTGCCGTAAAAACCATCCTTGGACAAAAGGCGAACGTTCCTGGACCAAATCCAGGACATTTTAAATAACGGCCAGGTCAAGAGTACTCTAAACCGACGAACTTGTATGAAAGGTTTAATGAGATTGAAAGAAGCGAAGGAGATATGCAAGGATCGTGGCAAGTGGAAGGATGTTGTCTCTGCCTACCCCTATGGGAATGAGGCGTGATGCTATGTATGTATGTATAAAATTTCATTATAATTTATGAATATATAACATACAACATACAATTAATTATGCGAACTTAAACGAGATACATCGGTAAATAAATAGTGTTTTTTTAAGTGTTTTGTTTAACTAAATTTTTAAATTCATTTGATTTTATATTTAACTGCTCGCTGTTGACGTTATCATACACTTATGTAATTCAACAACAATAACGGCGTACACTTCTTGTTACCAAAGAAGTATTTTATGCATATTTTGTAGTAGCATATTATTGATATTTATGGTATAAATGGTTTTTGTATTAATTATTACTGCGACCATTTATTATGTAAAAAAAGGTATTATAAAAACCCAAGTAAACATAAAATACATTTAAAAACCTAACGAGAAATAGCTATTTTAGTAGCTTTAACGTTTATACTGCATAAAATAAAGTGAAAGTGGCAAAATTTAATTATAGGAATAATGAAAAAAATGTACCTTATATTTTTTCAGAGTAATAAGTTCAATTAATGAATTTTAACCGAAGATCGCAGAGTCCTTTGATATTATCAAAACAAGTGAATTATCTTCGTTGTATTGTAATTTTATTTGTTTAGAAATGTAACATGACATCTTAAAATATAACTTGATTAATGAAGGTACAATTTAAATATTGTTTGATCTTAAGTGCCAAAGATTTGTAATGTTAGTTTAAATTTGAGACACTCTGGGCTACAGGCTAAATTACTATAATAGTTGTAATGTTTTGCTGTGCGCAGAATTTAAATAAAGTGAGGTTAAAGGTGTGATGAAGCACAGCACAAGTTGTTTTATGAGTATTAGTATAATTTTATATAATGAGATTAAAAGTCCCAGTGCATACTAAGTTTTAGACTGTAGACTGGATCTTGGTTCTATTCTGTACTGTGTTCTATTCAATCGTAGAGTGCGTTTCTATTTAAAAGGAAATTTTGTTTTTAAATCATTGGACTGTAGGCTCATAAGGGAGTCTCAAAACTTGAAGCTAAATTTAATTAGTCATTCAATAAAATTTTACGACCAATCAGCGCTATTAATTTATGGAACAATCTCCCAATATCTATTAGAAATGCTCTAAATCCTTGGAAATATTTAAAAGGCAACTAAAATCTCATCATTTGTCACTTTGTGTTTAATACAATATTAATTTACGTTCACTTATCAAAATTCTATTCTCTAAACATTTGTTTATTGTTATCTATATACACGGGCATATTTAGCGGAACATAAAAATCTATTTAAATAACCTTATATGATACTGATATCAAACCTTTTTTTTTATGTTCCGCGATACACATATATATCTATATATATATATATATATATATATATATATATATATAGGGCAGATGTTTGCGGAACGCTGGCGCCATCTATCGGCGTGGACAGAGTCAATTGTGGCATTCCGGCGGGAGTCTATCGGCAGTTGTCGAGTAGGGCTCGACCGGAGCAGTCAACTGTTGAAACTGTCGCGTTCCTAGCTATTAGTGTTAATGAGTTTGTGTAAATTGATATCGGGAACATTAAGTGATTGAACATTATAAACCGAGTTAATTAATAAAGTGTTTGATTGCACCAACAATACCCATGAACGCCCACAGAATAAGAAATTAAATAATGGATCCAATTAATAACGATGTCGGCGGAGAACCCTACGCCCCTGTGCTTTATGTTTCTCGGTTCTCTCTTATTCACCGACATATATATATATATTCTGTTTTATGTTTCCTGTGTGGTGTACATTAAACTATTTCTGTCTGTCCTGTATATAGCACACCTAAAATTTATAATTGAAATATATTGCTATATTTTATATATTCCAAAAATGGGTTAAAATAGTAATTTCAACAAATAGAATAAAAACAAATTTATTAAGAGAATACATTCGACTAATTTTGAATTTTAGAACATTTTAAAAAGAAATTTCGTTTGTCGAAATATTGCTCCAAAACTTCCGAAGGAACGTGAATATTATTAAAAAAATACTGTTCTGCTATGTTAAAAATAATGAAAGCCGTTTTAATCATCATATTAATCTGGGGCTCTCTTAACGGATGCCAGCTATTCAAGTATAAGTTTTTAATAGTAATTTTATCTTAGTACTTTACCACAAACTTGCAGTCTCAAATCCGTCATTGTTCTACTATGACAATAGCTTGTTGATGGAGTGTTATTGTAAATTTATCTTAAGATAGAACAAGCTGACCTAGATACATAATTACTTTTGCACTAAGTGTACCGCCTGTGTTAAGAAAGTGGTCGATGCGCATAATATTCGCCTATCTTCTTTTTAGCCACAAGAATATATCTTAAAATAAATGAAATCGATTTTTTTAAGTCGAATAGTCGCAATAATAATTAACATACTAATTTGGAATCTCTTGCCTCATCAAAAAAATTTTGCCTGACTATAGCGTTGAAATACGGTCATTTTATAGGGCTTTATAAAAAAGAAATGTGTGCGTACAAAGAACACATGTCAGGAATAATTTTCTTTTGGCAAACTAATTTTTAAGTCTTGTTTATCAAAAACTTATATTTCCGAGACTTAGAAGGAGGAGAAAAGGAAGGTAGTCAGGAATTTAATTGTCATTAAAATATTTAAAATGTTGATAATTAATACAAATTTATTGAAATCTAAAATTACGAATTGTAAGGAAATATGTGACGTGTTTTTGTCAATGTTAGAAATTTATGAAAAGAGAATTTATGAAACATTATTAATTAAATTATTAACTACCGAGTGGCAAATTAAAATGCCACGTTTTTGTAAATATTAAAACCACCTTTTTCAATCGGAGTTAGCATAAAAACGCTGCACATCTTCGTGACGCTAATCACGCGTTTTAAACGTAAAAATTTTACTCTCATGTACCTAAAGAAGTTTTAAAAATGCTGCTCTATAAAGTGACTATGCCTATATTTCCCAAAAATTGTTACTTCTATCGATTTTGAATTAGCAATCAAAAAAATAAAGATCTGAAAACTTTGTATCGATATTACATATTGTACATGGGTACAATATGTAATATCGATACAAAGCCTTAAATAATGCGCCAGATATCTTTCCGATGGAGTCAACATAGCCTTTCTTTGTGTTACACAGGTATAACTTACCGAAAGGCGTGTTCGTGTAGGCACCGTCACATCCGGTCCCTCCGCGTCATGAGGATTGCGAGTTCTTATCAGTTTGGTGAAGATGTTATGACTGTCTCGGCGCACCGCAGCCCAGTCTATAGAGCGAAGGCGCTCCATAGTCCTGTGAACAATTAACAATACTATTTTAAATTCCCACTTTTAGTAGGGTCGGAATGGGCCGAAAGGGCCCGTGACTAGCCGATGGTAGATGGGATACTATCGGAAAATACTGAGATACACAAATTCGTCGTCGTCGTCGCTTCCACCGATGGACGTCCACTGCTGGACATAAGTCTCACATAATGATGTCCACAAGGCCCCATCTTGCGCCGCCTGGCTCCAGCGGCTACCGGCGACCCTCTTTATGTCGTCGGTCCACCTTGTGGGGGGTCTCCCTACACTGCGCCGCCCGGTGCGGGGTCGCCACTCCAGCACCTTCGGGCCCCAACGTCCATCGGTCCGTCGGACTATGTGCCCCGCCCATTGCCACTTCAGGTTCGCGATTCGTAGGGCTATGTCG
>JACTOM010000032.1:1448795-1493266 GCA_015832385.1 Elymnias hypermnestra | reverse complement strand
AAGAAAATTATAGTTTACGTTCCCAAAAAAAAAAAAAAAGAAAAAAGAAGAGATAAAAGATAATAGTTAAGAAAAAAAAATCTGAATATAATTTCTCAGTCCCGTGGATTGGAACCCCAGTAGCGTCGTAGACCTTGTAATGTGAATATGAGCGTTTTACAAACAAGTCCGCTAAGCGCGATTGAAATGGTAGCGAATCTCTCATATAGTATACAAAATGATAATGTTTTGCTGTTTCATGTCAATAACTTGTTTTGTTAATGTCACTGCACTGCTGTTACTCATCCCTCACGTTTCGCGAAACACAATACGTCATTACATTCAAATTACACAAACCGCCACGGTCAACTTTGTTATTGATAAAATTACTGGTTTAATTTATTTAATACACTTATTTATGTAGTTTTGCCATTCGTTATTACCTATAGTATCCGAAATTACAGTTTATTTGTCGAATGTTTATGATCAACTGTCATTTTAGTTGGATAACATTTTTATTATTATTTAATGAGAAATAATTAAAAGTTTTCACTGCAAACACTTGCACGTTTTTGTTGCCCATTAAACTGTCGAATAAACACTCACATATATCAAAATATTTAAGTATGTAATTTTAAAACATATTTTATCACAGAGCGTAGCGTACACTTAGCGACGCTAGCGCCGAAACTATCTTATCTGATTTTAAATTTAGGTCCCAAGAGCTAGGACCTAGCCTGCGCGGGTCTTCTCTCCTACGGTTGCCGCAGCAAGCCAGATCCGTGGCGAGCCCGCACAGGCTGGGGTCCGGCTGGCAAATGCCCGACTATATTGGCAGTCCAACGTTGAGTAAGCACTCTCTTCATGAAATATCGTGGTTGTCGTCGCATCTACTGAAGGAGGTCCAATGCTGGATATAGATCTCACATATTGATGCCCACTGTTCCCTATTTTGTGTCGCTTGCCTGCAGCAGCTACAGGCGACTGGATCGGTATCATTGATGACTCGTTGGAGTATGTGCCTTACCCATTGCCACTTCAGCTCCTCGATTCATAGGGCTAACTCGGTAACTTTGGTTGTTTTATGAATCTCCTCATTTAGGATTCGATCACGTAGAGAGACTTCGAGCAAAGCTTAGCCATCTCCATCGCGCGCTGCGTGACTCTCAACTTTCGTGTGACATAGATATTGCTCAAATTTGCAATCGTTATTAAAATAATATTTAGTCATCCACATAAGTTCAAATACACTTTTTAACCTTGTCGAGAATGACACTTGCTATTAATATAGTATCAGGTAGAAATTGACTATTTATACAGTTTCTTATTGTTAAAAAATTCAGTTACAAATAAAGAGCTGTTTTGTATTTTTACTCGTAGATTGACTTTAATGTCGATGAACTTTTGCTATAATAGCAACAATTCAAGTTAATTAATAAAATGTACATTTTTAAAAAACAAAATGAATTTCTTTAAATGAAATGTAATAACGAAAATAGTGAGAGTGTAACCAATATTTCTTTTTATAATATACTTACTACTAGAAGCAATCTTACCTAAAAATAACTCACAATTAGCAAAACTTATTTATTTAGAACTAATTTAAGATTATTCCTCTTAATAATGGTTTCACTTTTGCCAAATCAAATACTGGGAGGAAATTTTAAACCGGTGTGTTTATTCCTTTTTATCGCGAACGAGCAAGAAACCATAGGAGTTTACAAATGGAGAAAACATTTCAATCTATAATATTTGTTACCGACCTTCAGATAATTTATAATATTAGGCCTTTCGGGATGCTTGGGATTGTGCCTATTGCGAAATGCAGATGTGGATACAAAATGATACGCAAAGTGATATAAACGTTGATATATTTTTTTCAAAACGTCAACAGAATCTTTGGCGAATGACATCATTACAGTAATCGACACACGAAAATTATCCGTATATATTACTTCATTAATAGTTGCTACTTCGTCGTAGATTAGATGTTAGATCCAAAAGAGTTATAACATGTACATTTTGTTTGTATATTGAAAACTGTGCAGTAAACGTCGTTGTCGACTTGCTATGATTGAAGCTACATAGCAATCACGCAGCACAGAGGGCTTAGTCGAGCTTTGCGGGGGATTTATTAGTCCTTTCATGGATTGTGGCGAATGCATCCATGCAAGTCCCTTATGTGCCTATGGCACTGATTAAATCGATAATATCAATATTGTTCCACTATGATATATATTATATGTTTTGATTTGATTTGATTTATGGGATTTCAATATCATCAATTCTTTAAAAATGATGCAAAGGTTAACTTAATACATGCATACATCGCATCACGCCTCATTCCCTTAGGGGTAGGCAGAGACCACGTCCTTCCACTTGCCACGATCCTTGTATATCTCCTTCGCTTCTTGCATTCTCATTAAACTTTCATACAAGTTCTTCGGTTTAGAGTACTCTTGACCTGGCCCTTATTTGAAATATCCTGGATTTGGTCCAGGAACGTTCGCCTAGGTCTTCCTCTTTCAATTTTCGCATTCACTCTTGACTCATAAATCCTTTTTGTAAGTCTCCTTTCATTCATTCTCATTACATGCCCAAAACATCTGAGCGTACCTTTCTCAATGCTTAGTTAAAGCTTTAAATTTTTTGCAACTTCATCACTTGCATATCGATAATATATTGATATTTACGGTATGTATATAACAGATGATACAATAATTAAGCTTACATCTGTAGCAATGACAAACTCCTATTAATGCATTTTAAATTTAAATTAAATAGAAATAAAAATAGACATATTTATCTCCATACGCGACGTAATATTTTTGTTACGTATGAGAATCGCGAAAACTTTATCCTTTAAATCCAGTTTTCCTCTAATTAACAATAAAAAAGAAAAATAAGTATATTACAAGGATTATAGATACTAAATGCAACAGTGTCCCATAATGTAGTAATAAGATAAATTTCAACTGTAAGACGTTCATAGTCATGTTAGGCGATTGTTAGTCGTCCCACTAACCTAAGAATTATTTTTATCGTTGTTTCCGTCTGTAAATTTCAGAACTTTGAACTATACTACATAAAGGGTAAACAAAATAGAACGATATATAAGAAAAGCGAAAACAATTAAAGCTAAATAGTTACCTCTACTGATATAGTCATATTGTAACTCCTATGAAATATTCAGTTCATTTGCCCCAATTCAGCTTCAATGAAGACATATAGTGCTACACCGTCAAGCATATTCATAGTAGTTCCTATGACGTTACTCAGTAGTTCAGAACTTCGTTACGTAAAATCATCTATTCAAATTGATATAGATTGCATTTGATAACTGTTTTCATAATATGTGCTGGAATAATATGATGTTAACGTACTTTGTTTAGTTATTTTGCATAAATAAAAATTTGAAAAAACGCGTTATTCTTCGGTAGAGACTGAAAACATGCCTATTTCTTCCATTTGATTTACATCTTCTTTGCTTCGTATTGCAAAAATGGGTATGCCTGTCAAAAACAAAAGTCTGAAAAGAAATTTATAATATTTATTGTACTTCATGCATATTTTTACCGTCTAAGCTTACTAAGAATTAACTTTTTGAATTTTAAAGCAGTTATAAATGTAATTGAAATGTCAGGGATATTCTTAGCTTTGGCTAGAATATAGACGAAGATGTTGACGAATCACCTTATTAAAGTTCACGAAGTGTTAAGTCAATTTTTGATAATACCTACGTCTGCCTTTACTCAATCAATTCAATTTAATAGCCTTGTTTCTTTTATAAGTGTAAAAACATCTACTAAATTGAATTTGGTATGTTAGACAGTTTTTCTACTATGTTTTTATGTTGGGGAATATACATACATACATACTATAAACATTAATAATTTCCAGTCATTTCCTTACATTATCGATGACTATAATAATTATTATTTTCTCGTAAACTCTAGATACAGAAACTCGGTCGGTAGTACCATGGATCTTAAACTTGTGCGTCCATTATTCATAAATAGACTAATGAATTGAATATGAAATTTTTTCATCAATTTTCAATCATATCTACATCCGCAGTCGGTTATAAATAGCGAAAAACGTATATTGTTAAATCTATATCCACAAGTGAACATCTATCGTTTGAGGTGACTGATTGACTGACTTCAATCTTAATGGAGCCTTATTTGAATACGCGACTTATTCTACGCCCCTCATTTTTCACTACTTCTCCTTTGTTCTTAGATTTACATAAATATTTTATTAGATTTAAAGTGATTCAACTCAGTTTTTGATTACAAAATTCATTTAAAACAAAATCGTCGCAGTTTTTTATAAATTCAGTATCGTTTATTTATACGGAAGAAATTGTTTTTGCAATTCGTTAAACGAAATTTGATTAAGTCCGAGTATTTCCAATTTTATTAATACATTTTGTAGCTCTCGATACGATATTGCTGCTAATCGGATTATTTGTAGTGCCCAAGTTAATCAAATTAAGAGATGTAAAAACAAATACCATTGGAAATCGGCGTTGTCATAATAATATAATTTCTGTTTTCTGTTATTTTTCATTCATTTTTGATCGTTAATAATTTTAAAATAATGTATTTCTTTCAAAGGTTATCTTAAATAACCTTAAAAAGCTTGAATTTGAACATTTGAATTATTAAGGTGAAATATATTTATTTTGATTGCAATTCAAAAAGTTTTTCCATAATTTAATAAATGAAACTATTTCATTATTTTATTTCTATAAAATGTAAAAAAATTCATCATATCTCTTTTCTAAAACAAATTTTAATGAATCATTTCTAATATTGACAAATAAATATGTGGCATTTTAACGGAGTAGATAAAATCTAAATTTCTAATGACATTTTTATATGTTTCACTGGAACAATAGATTAATTTGACTATATATTATATTAATAGATACAATAAGTATTAAATCTCCTAAGAAAACCATTGTACGATTTATGAGAAGAGATTTGATCATTTTTTAAATATTTCCTTCGGGCCTTGTGGGCATCATTAAGTGAGACCAATGAATAGCAGTGGACATCCGTCGGTTGAAACAATTTGATAGGTAAGCCAAGAATAATGCACTGCATGAACAAATCGATGTGAAGCTAGAATCAATGGTTTGTTTATACTTAAAATCTGCTCAATTATGTATTGACAATTGTATCCATTCAACTTTGTTTAAAGATAAATGTACATAGATAAACTAAGGGCATAATTTAAACCATTCTGTTGATACAATGTATATGTATAACGCCCAACAGAAACAACCAGTAATTTTGTTATCATGAAAATCACGAACCTATATAATTTTTTTTTTTCAATTATACGTTATGGTGATTAAATATTTTTATTGTTTAAATTTTGTATTGTTTTTTAAAATGATACAATCTTGCAATTACAAATAAATAATGCTAGATTACACGACTCAACAAAGATAATCAATATTAGTCCAAAGGTTTATTGTATGACTTTTCGGTTAAACGAAGAGAAAATTTCTTTTATATTATTCAGAGGATAATGGCTGACAGACAAGATAGTGTCATTAAGGCACACTGGCAGTCAGCCTTAGTTTGTAAATTTATTAATTATTTTAACTAACATAGATTTAAGAGTCACCTACTAACAATTAACTAACATAGTCTTATTTTATTTCAAATGTAAGAACAAAATAATTGGAACGTTTTAAGTTTTCTGAAAATAAATGATTATTATTATTGTTATTTTGCCTTTGTTATATAAGATTGTGAATAGCAAACTTTTTCTTGAATTTAAATTAGTAAAAAACAAGTAACAGGTAAATAGCAGCCCATTATCGTTTAACTGCTGGGCACAGGCATCTTTACTCATACCAGAGAGGGTTATTGGAGCATAGACCCACCACGCTGCTCCACTGCGGGTTGGCATGCATAGTACTTAAGTACACTCTCCTTTACTCCCATAGTCCGACGTGACGGCAATCCGATACGACCGGAGAGAGAGATCAGGTACAGGACCGTCGACTTCGCGTGCTCTGCGAGGCACGGCGTGTAGTACACCGCCAATTTCCCAATTTCGTGCAAATATTGAGAATATCTAGATAGAAAACTCAATATTTGCCCCAACCCGGGACTGGCACTCAGGGCAGTATGTCTGTGGTTGAACACTAGACCAATGAGGCAGCCTGACTCGATGATGCCGTGCTATAAAATTGGGACTCATATACTCGTATATATAGATTATATAGATAGATTACTGTATATATATAACAGTAGCTTTACATGCAGCTTCACCGTTTCAAAGTTACATGCCACAATAAAATTCTTTTATTAAATGGCGTTAAGATGTTTTATTAAATCATAAAATAAATGGCGTTTTACTAAATCTATGTCCAGATAATAAATGTCTAGATAATCTATAATAAATATATATATATATAATATATAATAAATGTCTAATGTAATATAATATATAATAAATGTCTATAATAAACGTATAATATATATATAATAAATGTCTAATGTCTAGATAATCTAGATAAATGTCTAGATTATCTCGCCATTTTATTAAATACTAAAATGTGTATGTGTTATCCATATAAACCTTCCTTTTGAATCACTCTATCTATTGCTGAAAACTGGGTTTAAATCTTTTGTAATCTTTAAAATATCTAAGTGGTAAGACAGTGAAAGCGATTTTATTTTATAATAGGTTAAAATACCTCATTGGTCTAGTGGTTAGCATGTTCGACTACAGACATGAGGTCCTGGGTTCGAGTCCCGGGTCGGGCCAATTCAAAATGGATATTGCGTTTTCTATTAAGATTTTCTCAATATTTGCCCGAAGTTGGGAAGTTGGCGGTGTGATCCACCCCCGTGCCTCGGAGAGCATGTTAAGCCGTCGGTCCTGCGCTTGATCTCTCTCCGGTCGTGTCGGATTCCCGTCACACCGGACTATGAGAGTGAAGAAATAGAGAGTGCACTTGTGTACTATGCCTGCTAATCCGCAGCGGAGCAATTTGGTGGGTCTATGCTCTAAAAAAACCCTCGCTTCTTGGAGTGAGGAGGCCTGTGCCCAGCAGTGGGACGTTAATGGGCTGCTACTTACTTACTTTTACTTAGGTTAAAATAAATTATTAATTTTATAATTCTTTGTGTAACAATAATCATAAACTTATTCTATTATAAAGTTGTTCTCAAGATTGAAAATCACAGCAGCGGCATTGAAACGTCAGTTATTTCACTTTGAACATTCCAAAGCAGCTGAGTACTCGTAATAAAATTCTCATAGCCACTCCGGTGTCAAAATTCTTATAGCAATTTAATGAATTAAAACCTTATTTCTGTTAGTTTCATTTTATTACCTGACTTTATAAATGATTTATTATATCATAAATTATTCTCAACGATGTTTAAATTTTTTCTTAATCCACAATATATAATATCATATTACTATCGTTTATGTCTAGTTTTAAATATTAATTTTCATTTTTTTTTATTATAACTCGTATGTTTATATTTTAACTTCAATTAACTAACGTTGTGAATAAGGTAGCTTCTTAATTAATAAATTAATATCCCATGCGTTGCATACGCAATCATATTTAGCCATATGTTTTATAGATACTAAGTCTGAAAGTTTTTCACTCGGAATTAATAGCAAGTTATGGAAGGACGTGACACCGAAGCGCGTTAATATTATACGTGCTTATCACTGTGACACATACCTATTTCATAAAATTATTGGTAAGAAAATCGCAAGCTTGCAAGCAAAGGCAAGTTTTATTCCTACCTATTCAAAACATAACTGGGCCCTTAGACAACATTTCTTTCGGAGATTGCTAACGCTTAAAAAATGTATGAGAATGACGATTCTTATCGAAACGTATCGAAAAACAAAACATCATTCCCATACATTTTTGAGCGTTAGTAATCTTTTAAAGTTGCGTTGTTTATGTGCCCTGATTTGTTGATTATGTGATCGTTTCAATACTTTTTCATCATAGATAAGTCACTATGAAGACGACGCTTTTATAAAAAAATTAAATGTTCGTGCGTACAAAGTACACATGTCTGGAGTTTAACTTCTTTGGCAAACTAATTTTTAAGTCTTCTTTATATTTATACAAATATAAAACTTTAGATTACGAAATTTAGAGGGAAGAAAAAGGAAGATATGTCAGGAATTTTATGAACTTAATTGTTATTAAAATTATTAAATGTCGATAATTAATACAAATAATTGTGTGAAATCTTAAATTACAAATTGTAAATAAAAATGCCACGTGATTTGTCAACATTAGGAATTGTTAATTAATTTTTATTTTTCAATTAAAAATTTAGAAAAGACCATTTATGAAATATTTTTTATTTCTATTATGTGAAAAATGGTATATTAAATTAATAAATGACGAGTGGCAAATTAAAATGCCACATGCTATTTGTAAATATTGAAACTACCTAACCTTCAAACAAATTAGCATAAAAACGCTGCACATCTTTGTGACGCTAATCAAGCGTTTCATAGGTAAAAATTTTAATTTTACACTTCAAAAATTGATTATTTTTTACAAAGCCTTTGTAACTGACGGGAGTAGTCGTAAAGCTGGTTGTTTATATTAAACGACCTAACCCTTAAATGTGGATCATACAGTACTGCAACATTGTTGTATGTAACTTTACTACACCAGCTGCTGTACCACCCATTTTCTTATCATCATTAAATTCTGATAACTTTTAAGATATCTATTGGAATGAAACTCAGTTACGGAAAATTTAGATTAACGTTAAATATACGACATATATATGTAATAAATATATTTAATTGGATAATGAATTTTACTGTATTGTATAAAATAACTCGGTAAATAACACATATTTTTGTAATGTTTAATTAAAAACTAGTAATGTGAGTTACCCTATAGAGATAAATATATACGATTCCGGACGTTTACATCGAACTTTTTAAGATATATACAATTCTGTAGCACATTAAATCTCGTAAGCTTGAGCCAGCGTTTGCGATTTAAATGTACACAAATATGTCTGTTACAACGTCACACTGTAAATTGTAGAATTTTTCGGCTTTTCTGTACTAAAATGTCTATGTGTTATACATTTAAACCTTCCTCTTGAAAACTGCATTAAAATCCGTTGAATGGTTTAAAAACTCTAATCGAACAGATAGCGGAAGCGTATTCATTTTGTAGTATGTGAAGATTATTATAAATTTAAAATACTTTCTGAAAAGTGAGCTATCTCACGTGAATATTTATATATATAAACAACTTCACATTTACAAACTATATCTTTTATTGTATATGTTTCTGTGGTGATGTAAATGAATTTGGTACACTAGTCTAGTCAAATTTGGTCTAGAGCCTGAAAAACTACTAAAATGTCTTTGCAGCAATACACAGCAAATAGCTTATTGAAGTATTTGTATGTTTCTTATGTAAAAAACAAATTGCCTAAATTAATGAAAAGGCTACCCAAAAGACATCCCACGCCGATGAAGTGGCGGGTTCAGCTAGTTAACTATATATCTGATTAGATTTTTTAAATATTGACCACAGTTAAATTGTTTATGCTTGTTGTCATAACTTTTACATAAATATATTTGACATAGTCCAGGTCACTGTTTATATAATTAATGTGTATATCTGTCATCTGTTGGTTAACTATAATGAATAAATAAATAAAATTCACGCTAAAAAACTTCATTCAATGGCACTGAATAGCTACACTTATCTCAGTCCATTCAACTAAACAGAAGCTCTCAGTGTAGGAGTCTCTGAAGGGTTAAGTACACAGAATGGCTTTCATATGAAATGCGCACCTGTTGAGTTAGACAAATGACGTACACCATTCATTTCTTTTTAATTTTAATCACGTACAACAAGATAATTCTTGTATCACAGATTTCGTAAATGGTTTTCGAATAGGGATGAGAAAACTATTTTTTCGGTTTTGCTGATCTATCGAGAATTTAAGATACATAAAGTGACAAAATTGAAAATATGCTTATTAGGATATCAAAACCAAAAAACATATCTCGTAACAGCGAATGTATCCAAACCAAAGCATAAAATTTTCGCAATTTTCAGACAGATTTGACAATGTCGTACTATTCTAATTTGTGAACTTAGATCAATATTTCATAAACAGGAAACATTTGTGTTTTGTATGTATGTTTGTTTGTAATGTTTTCGCACAAAAACTATTGGACCGATTTCAAATTTTTTTCACGACTTAAAAGCTGCATTTTTTCTGAGCGATATAGGCTATATTACTTTCTCAAAAAATAGGGATCCCTAATTAAAATGCGTTAATGTAACCAAAGGTCTGAAAAAATTAGTCACAAAAAATCTGTCATCGCTTGCGCTATATTTGGAAACTATTCATCATAGAACAAAAAGATGTTCTACAGTATTATAGAACGTATTAATATCTATAAAAAGGTCTAGGATACTATATGCCTTGCTGTAGTTATGCCACTATAACTAGTTTTAAGATTTTAAAAGGTAATAAAAGTGCCGACAATAATAGAACCATATAATTTTTTTTTTATTATAACCATATAAAAGAATATATATTTGTTGTAAAATAAAATCTCTATGTTGATTAGATTATGAATGTTAGTGTGTTTGGAATAATCTGAACGGAATTAATTTAAAACTAAGTGACATACAACTTATATATCAACAAAAATAAATGTTTAGCCAGACTTAGTAGACTTTTCACTGCCACGAGATCAATATCTGCTCGGGTGAAATCGCGGGGCGTTGCTAGTTGTAATTTATTCNTTACCATAAAGGATTTATAGGTTGTAATAAATCTGTTTGTAGTAAAGATTGATCACCGTTTTTAACATCGATAATTGATTGCCGGATAGAATGATTGAATTTTTAATGTCTCGCTTTCATTGTTCGGATTTATTCAATCCTAAATGATCATGTGATATGCGATAATGAGAAACCGAATAAAATAAAGCTATAAGTTCAACATTTATATACAGTCAATAGAAATGCTATTTATTTGGCGTTTGAATACGAAGGCAGATACTATAAAATATTGTCGAGTTTTTCCGTTAACGTTAAAGTATACAATTTTTATAACGTTAAACAGACTTTTACATCATGAGTTTCAATAGAAACATATTGAATGGTTTTAGTAAAAATTTCACGACACACTTAATCCAATACAGAGTTCAGCGGGTTTTTTTTAATTCAGAAATAAATAAAATATTTGTGACTTCTCTTGCTCTTATGATTGTTATGTAAGGAGAATCATTTCTCGCAATTGTCCATATGCCGACGAGAAGCGAAGCAAGCCCAGATATAATAGTAAAATAAAAAGTAATACGTGGTTTCACAGTAGTTGAATACTATAATTTTATGGTAATTTCATAACACGGTCTATTTCATATTCGTACATTAAATCTTGGAATTTATTTAAATGTGTAGTAGCTCATTAAAGCGGCCTCATATTGTAGGGTTGGGAGAAAGCAGGAAATTTCATAAAAAGAGCTCTCATGTTTATTATTAAGCAAGGACAAGTCTCATTGCAAGTAGCAGGCAATTAACTTTAATACGCCAATTCACGTCATAACAAAGTACCTTCATAATATTATAATTATAATACAATTTCAGAATCACGTAATCCTTTTCACAAATGAAAGAAATGTAGATAATGATTATTAAATTTAAGGAAATTTTGGAATTATTTTCCAATTTATCTAGATCAGCTGGCTTACTGTTGAAATCTATATCATGATTATCTATATACATAAAAGAGATATCCAGGTAGCTATTGACTCATCACGATATCTCTGAAACCATAAGGCGTAGAAACTTGAAATTTGGTAGGAATATTCCTTTTGCCGAGTAGAGGTCAGGTAAGAACGTAATTTCACGAAATTTAACCTGCAAGGGGGATGGGGGGGGGGGGGGTATTAAAAAATTCAAATTTTAACATTGAAATAATTCAAACCTCGCCTTTACAAATTATATATTTTATGGTATGTGAAACTTGGTCAGAATTTTTTTTTAACATAATGGAAACTATCAAAAGTAAATTTTACGAAATTCCATCCTCAAATGGCAGTATGGGGTCGTAAAAATTCAATACACAGCAAATAGCTCATTGAAGTATTTATACGTACGTTTCTTATTTGTAAAACAATTTGCCTAAATTAATGAAAATGCTAAACAAAAAACACTCCACGCAGACGAAGTCGCGGCTTCAGCTAGTACTATATATATAATCCATTAAAATTCGATTCAATTCATACTAATTTGTGTAAAAATATTAATCTTGCCATATTAAGTTCACCCATCGGCTGCTTTGTATTGAAAGTGTAAAACGTAAAAATGGAATCGCTCAATTTAGATGTGTGGATTTTTAGATTAAGGTAGTTGGGCTGGTAGGCTTCGGACGAGACTAGTAACTAACCTACGATTGCATTCCTATATGACACTGTGTAGATACAACTAAGCGGTAAATTACCCTTTTGCCTGGCAGCGTACTACAATCTTACCCTTTATTATTACTTACCATCAGGTAAGATCATAGTCAAACGCTTACCTGTCAGTGTTAAATAGAAATAACTCAGCATACTCTACTATTTATGGTAATGGATAATATTGGTATTCATTTTCCTAATGTATTATAATAATATTTTTGTAGTACTTTTGCTTTTATAAAACTAACACCCAATTTAAGGTTATTGCACTAAATGAGGTAATTCTTGGTTGCTAATTAGGTAATTTCATTAAGAGACAAATAAGTTAAATACATATTTTTTTATCCATTTCCATTGTTATATGGTAAAAATTCCTTTATAATAACAGCTACTGTCCAGCATGCATTGTGATGACACAAATTTATTCAATATTATTCAAGTAAAGTGGGTTACGAAGTAGTATATACGAATATTCATAACTGCCTAATTGGTCTAGTGATTAGCATGTTCGATTACAGACGTGATATCCTATGTTCGAGTCCCGGGTCGGGTCATTTCAAAATCGATATTGAGTGTTCTATTAAGATTTTCTGAATATTGCCCGCAGTTAGGAGGTTGGCGGTGTGATCCACCCCCGTGCCTCGGAGAGCACGTTAAGCCGTCGGTCATGCGCCTGATCTCTCTCCCCGGGTCGTGACGGATCCTGTCACATCGGACTATCAGAATGAAGAAAAAGAGAGAGAGTGCACTTGTGTACTATACCTGCCAATCAGCAGTGGAGCAGCGTGGTGGGTCTATGCTCTAAAAACCCTCTCTCATATGAGTGAGGAGGCCGGTGCCTCCTCACTCATATGTGGTGGGACGTTAATGCGTTGAATCGGTGCTCCAAGAATACTTCTAATACTGCCTAATCAAACACTCCAATAACAGACAGACAGACCCTGAAAAGTTTTACCCGAATCCATTACTTACACGCGGTCCTCATAGTTTATTACAATGAAACATAGATAACCCAGTAACTAGAGGCAAGTTCTGGAGTAATTATTAATGCTGACCCAATTTTAATATAAAGTAAACCTTTGGACAGCTTCTCTGGCACAGTGTTTTATTAGTTTTCTATATTTGGAAACCATTTCCGGCACGAAAATGAGTTAAAACGGTTTAGAGTATAAATGACGAAAAAAGAAAGCTTGAGGCCATTATTGGCTTATATAAATTTGTTATTAATGAAATTAGATCAAAAATCATTCTTTCACATTCTTTTCCTGAAAGATCGTAGACAAGTTTACATGTTTATCTTTAGGACATATAATTTGCCAAATAAAAACTATAAGTTATATATCGGATATAAGAGCTGATTTCTGAATTAAACTGAATTTATATTCACTCAACCTCAGTCTCTCGGTCTCAAAAGAACGCAATATTAATTTATCCCTGTAATTATAAAATAATTAATTGAAATTTAGGCGCAGTTCTTTAAAATCAATACCTAAAACACATTTCGCAGCCGAATAGAGGCATTACAGAGTCCTACGATGCGATTAAATACAATTCAACTTAAATGCTTTTTATCTAATTGTTAGGCACTTTGTTTGAACACTGAATAGGCTTTCGTCTAATGATTAAGCTACCTGTTTTTTATCGAAGTAAATACGGCGTCTTAATTAAATAAAACCATTATGCCAATGTTAGGTACCGCATAAACTTTCTCATTATTTATTTTAGTTGTGGAAGATGTATATTAATACTGAAATATTTAAATAAAAAATATTAAATTTTACAATACCATAGTCATCGACTCTGGTTTCGAATTAAATCTGATTAAGCAAAAATTTTAACGTATTTTGTTGAAGAATACTATAATTTAAAAAATATTATATTACTATTCCACAGATTGCTTCAATAATCTATTTATATAAAATGAATATGTATTTCCCTATGTCACGGCGACGTGACGGTAACGACTGCACCAATTTCGTTAAATGATCTTTTTGGTTGTGTTTGTTTTAGTCAGCAGAAGGTTCTTGTAAAGAAAAGAGTGAGAAAGTGGCGTAGAATATCAGAAATATTAAGAAAACCTAACCATAGAAACTTTTCCAATGTAACCTTCTTATAATTTTTGACAATATAAGCTTTTTTAAAGTATCCTTACAGTTTTGAGTTAAAGGTAGTTTTTATAGATTTAATGGATTTTAAGTGCATTATTTAAAAAAATATATGATTCTCTACACAATTTATAAATGTGGTTTCTCCCTTCGCGAAATTTTCATAAAAAAGGGGGTACAAAGTTTTTGCTTCACGTATTAATTTATAGATACCTACTAATGTTGTAAAATACTGCACCGTATATGTGGGTAAATCTCGCGATATTATATTTATATAGTAAAAATTTGATAAAGTTTTATTTTAATCAGATCAGAGCAAAAAATTTTTTTACGTTGTGTCAATGACTACATAAAAGATTATGAAGTAAAATTAAATAGAACATATCGTTATGAATAAACTTGTAAATGGAAATACTACATTTTACACATTCCTACTCTGAACGTTGTTTTCCAATACGCAAATTCATAGAAGTACTTATTTAATATACCTTGATATTGGAAAATCAGACAATTAGTGCGACATATTGTCGTCAAACTCAATAAAATTATAGTAAAGTAAGTAGCAGCCCATTAACGTCCCAATGCTGGGCACAGGCCTCCTCACTCATATGAGAGAGGGTTTTCAGAGCATAGACCTACCATATGTTACACTGCGGATTGGCAGGTATAGTGCACAAGTGCACTCTATTCGTTCACTGTCATAGTTCGGGAATCCGACACGAAAGGCACGGATCGAGCACACCGCCACCTTCCCAACTTCGGGCAATCATTGAGAAATTCTTAATAGAAAACTCAATATCCATTTTTGAACTGGCCCGACCCGGGATTCGAACCCGGAACCTCATGTCTGTAGTCGAATATGCTAACAACTAGACCAATGAGGCAAAATAAAATTATAAAATAATATTATTTATATCTATTAACAGTAATAACATGTGGTTGCGGGTTCGATCTCGGTTGTCGCGGTAAATTTCACTTTTGAAATGATACAATTGTAGTTTCATTGCTGTCTCATACGAGAAACACGTTTTTTAGGTGTACATATTCAGACAAATTTGTTAATTTACTTTATATACAACAAATTAGAAAAGAACAAATTTTGTTGTTTCGATAGAATAAAATTATTAACGCAACCGCAAAATACTCATTATATTAAAAAGAAACTTTTGATAACCAACTCATAGGAGAGATATATATTAAACTTATTTTCTGTTGTTAGTATTACGTTAATATTTACAACCAAAGTTAATCGATAATACCAGGGAATTCAGTATTCTGATCAATATTTCAAAGGCTAACGACTGCATTTCTTTTAACCATCAAGCTTGCTTTATATTTATTTCAGCTTAGCTTGATTTTATGCGAGCTGAACAACGATTTGCACAACACAAAAGCACTAAATAAATTGCAAGTTACAGTGATTGTGGTGTTGTGGTTAACGCTGAGCTTAGAGCTTACTGAATTCCCTTTTTTGTATTTACAAGAGTTTATACTCGCTACAAAAGTGGGTCGTAGCAATTATACTATTCTGTGAAATGAAACTGATTGCAGGAAAAATAATTTTACAATTTAATATATTGGCTTTGTGTTTAGAAATACGGATTCTTGCTAATAAAATGGCGCTATAGTACCCTGGGCTACCAAGATTATGTATATTAACACTTCTGTACATAATCATTGGTTATAATAGATAATATATTTTGTGCAAATATTCAATCGTCTTTTCTAAAACGGGTAGCCAATGACACTTGACATAAATACGAAAGAAAGCTCGCGTAAAAGGTTTTTTTTCTTCGTGTCAGTTCGTGAAATAGGTTTATATTTTTTTATATTACTTGTTTTATTTATAGATGAACACTTTATCACAAGTATATTTCCGTGAGACGGGATGCGCTTGTTTATAAGAGGTCTTGACTATTCCACATTGATTAATAAATAAGTATAGTTGCCGACCTCATAATCTTTTCCGTCTACCTCTATAACGAATCATTTAAAATAATCTGTAGCATTTTAGTTTCATCTCAGTTGGAAGTGGCGTTGAAATTTTAAATTCTAGCAAGTTTGGCCTAAATGTATTGTATAGTTTGTGAAAGTCAATTAGTTTTGCCAAGTGCTTCCGCATGCAGGAAATAGACGTCCTGAACAGTGTGTGTGAGTTTTCGTTTTTATTTCAAACTATGTAGCAGATCTGAAAAGAATGAATTAAATATATGACATTACTAATAGAAAACTGAGTGATTGACTGACGGATTTGTCTCTATAAAGGCCATGATGACTTAGTGGTGAAATGCAGATCCAAATCATGGGTATGGTACCACTGTTTCTCCTTATAAAATCATATCATTTCAATTTCCATCAATAAAAACTGCAATGTATTCCCTTATATAGAATGAAATAACGCTAATTCAATATTTGATTGATTTATTGCATGATACGTGAAACCCAATAAACTATACCCGGCACGAATCAAGTTAAAATTCCGTGTTTGATATTGGATTTGTTCGATCGAGAAACTTCCGTCATATTGTCACAAAAATGCTGTATATAAAGCGAGGCTGAAACAGGATACGAAAGTTCAGCCAAAATAAAAAAAGATGAGTCTATGTACCTTTCTTTCGAAAAACATTGCATCTTATGGACGTCTGATAATTTTTGTAGGTTACATCACGTCGTGGTTGCGATTTTGTGATAATAAAAATGTTTACAATATAAATACTACGTCGTTTTGTTACGTCTTTAAATAATTATAATACAAAATGAACAGTACCGCGAATAGATTCACGGAGATACGCAAAACCATTGTCCGTAATAAACGTGAAGAAAAACTGTTAATTAAACTTTGTACCTCACATTATGTTTAGCATATATAATTTTGATCCTTCAAGTATGATAAAGCCAAAATAAAATTAACTTTTCAATCGTCAAATTTAATTATTTGCATATATTATTTCCAATGTACGATTGATAATAATATTTTAAAAAATAACTTAGAACCTATAGTTTCGGGGGTTAATTCGCGCCCTGTTCTGAGAACAGTCCTCAATAAACTCAGTCAAATGACTCTACTTTTTTATCATCACCATTACAATCCCATTATAATTTATTCTATTAAGATTAGAACCATCCACTCCCACGCTTTTTAATCGTCCAAGAAATCCTTCAAATCTTAGTACGTTATTTTAGTTAGCTTTTCTAAATTCTTCTTCTTCTTAAAGTGGCTCTCCGAATAGCGGAAGTCAACTGTCACTTTAGCATATTTGAACCTGTCTCTTGCGAGGCGAAATAGTTAGGCGGCACTCGCAATCCCAATCCGTTCTCTAATGTTGCAAAGCCATGATTTTTACCTACGGCCAAGACTCCTTTTACCAGCGACTTTGCCCATCGTGATAACTTTAAAGAAGTCCGTACCTATCGTACCTAAGGACGTGTCCGAGGTAGGATACTTTCCTCAACTTGACAGTCAGCAAAAGTGCGCGTTTTTGGTTGTCTCGTTGCAAAACTTGTTCGTTAGACAACTTCTGAGTCCAGCATATTGCCATCATACTCGTACGTCTGTATGCCCATATCTCGAATGCTTCAATACGTTTCCTGACATCTTCTTTTACTAACCAAGCCTCGCATCGGTAAATAAGAATGTGCTAGATGTAATATTTTAGATGACGAACACGCAATAAAGCTTTTCCCTTTTTTTTTTAAATGAATTCCGTGCTCTTTCGTTACGTGTCTTAACTTCTTGATCACTCTCCCAAGCTCCATTAAGCCACGTACTCAAATATTTGTGTTTGCGTACTCTCCCCAATCTTTGGCCCGCCACGGTTAAACAGTCGTCATCCACACCTTTTTTAGATATAACCATGAGCCTCGTTTTAGAAACGTTCAATTTGAGCCCCGCTTTATTACTGCACAAATTTTTTCGAAACAAACCCGGTCGACAATTTTTTGTAGGTCTTGAAGTGTCGTTACTATGACTTTCATTGGCGTATCTGAGGCTGTTAATATTACGTCCATTAATTATGAATCTACAGTCCCATTCATGCACCGCCGACGTAATTGCTTCCTAGTATAAATTGAAGAGCTGATGACAAAATACAGCCTTGCCTGTCGATATCAATATCCTCCGTCAGTTTGTTATGCACCCGAACGCTAGGCTGTTGATTCCAATACAGGGTCTGTATTATTCGAATGTCCTTTCCATTTACATAGACACCACTTGAAAGTGCTACAAAACGGGCATGAAGCATGCGGTTAAACGCTTTCGCGTAGTCGATATAGAGAGGAAAACATCCTGTTGCATGTTTCGGCACTTGCACTGTACAACCTGTATTGCACAGAAAGCTTCTCTGGTACCAACGCTCACTCTTAAACCAAATTGGCTATCCGCAAATTGTTCATCGCACTTAGTCTGCTTTCGTGGATGATTCTGAGAAACAACTTCAGCACTTGGCTCATAAGGCTAATTGTTCTAAAGTATTCACATCTCTTTGTATTTGCTTTCATCGGAAGAGTGACAAATGTCGACTTAAACCTGTCACACGATAATTGTCCGGAATCGCATACCGCATTCATCAGATTAACAAGGATGCCAATGTTGTATTCCTCAATTAATATATAGATATATTAAATATATCAATGTAGATGTTATTGTTATATATGTTTTATATGAAGTTTTTATATTTGTTAAATGACATCTCTAACAAAGTCCGGAGGTAATCATATGACAACAATTTTTAGAATGATGGCGAATTTAAATAAAATTAAAAATCTGGACTCAAATTCCGGAGAAAAGTCTTCAACTGTATAATAGGCTTTACATGTAACGTGTTTCTTAACAAAAAACATTATATACAATGGTGAAAATTGTATGAAAGACCTTTCACTAGTCTTGGAGTGACAGATAGTGACTTTGTTTTATATTATATAAGTGTATATATTATAACATTGATATTAACTTGAACTGAATAAACTAATAATATATAAATATAGTCTACAGAATACTGATCCATATAAGCAACAGTGATTTCGTTGAACATTACGTAAACGTATAACATCTAATTTATGCTGTATTGACAATATGTCAGTTATCAAGACGACACACAGTTTAAATTTCCCGGAGCATGTTTAATCACAGGGAAACGGTCTGTATATATTTAGTGTGGCCATAAGTACTGTTATAATTAAAAATAAACAAAATATTACATTTGAATATGGGATCTCTCATTTTTATATAATTGTTAATCAAGTTTGCGATATTAAAATGGAGTGGGGTGATAAAGAGAACCGAATCGCTGTGATTGCTTTAGACAAGGTATGTAAGGAGCTTTAACTCTTCTGTCTAGCTTTTATTCTATCTAGCTTTTTTAACTCTCCGTAGGCTTGGTTTTAGGGAAATGTTTATATACCGGACTATTAAGAGGTACAATGAGACCTCCTTCGATTGTGTCAGAAAAAGTTCTAGCCGTCCACGTACCATTTGTACGTAAAAGGTGGTCAAAGCAGCAAGGGAAAAAATACGACGGAATCCTGTCCGAAAGCAAAAGACTTTATCTCGGTAGATGAAACACCTAGAACCGTGCCACGTATTATAAAAAGATCACTTCAGTTTGCAGCCAATAAGCGAAGCAGTGGTCATTTCTTAAATCGTAATTTAAAAAAGAACAGGGTGCTAAAATACAACTACTGAAGCGGTACGCAAAGGGAAGTCACAGAAAAATTGTGTTTACTGATGAAAACATTTTTACAATTGAGCAACATTTTAACAAACAAAATGACCGTACCTATGCTCAAAGTTCTAATGAAGCTTACGAATTAGTCGACAGAGCACAACATGGGCACTATCCGATTTCAGTGATGGTTTGGTGGGCTATTAGCTATGAAGGGGTGACTAACCCATACTTTTGTGAAAAGGATATCAAAACATCAGCAAAAACGTACCAAGATAACATTCTTGAGGAGATAGTTAAGCTCCTTAACAACACCATGTATATAACTACGAATGGTCCTTCCAGCAAAAATCGGCGCCGGGTCATAAAGCTCGGTCTACGCAGTCTTGGTTGGAAACGAACGTTATGACTTCAGCAGAGCTGAAGACTGGCCATCGTCTAGTCCCGATCATAATAATAATCATTTATTTCAGACCATTTGATCCATACATAGTTAGTGTGTTAGTAACAATTTTTCCTTACTTGCAAAGTTAGTGTTGTTAGTTTACATAATTACAATCTAAATTCTAACATTATAGAAGCCCAATTGCCACTTCGACACAATGGGCTATTATAGGGCAGTCAGGCCGGGCAGCAAATACCTTTAGTATGCCGTTGTCGCTAGTGCGTAGTCGCTGTAAGAGGGAGGTTGCTTTTTTGCGCACTATCGCAAAAAAGTCGTTCGTGTGCGCGTCTGCGAACATTTTTGACGCACTACAGCACCACGGCCGCCTCAACAGCATCCTAAAGGCATTGTTATATTGAATACGCAGGGAGTTATAGGCTCGGCGCGTGTATGTCACCCACAGGCCACCAGTATAAAAGGACTGACAGAATGCTTTAAATAAAGTTACTTTTATGTCTGCCGTGCACCTGGCGAACCTGCGGGCAAGCATATTGCCCCTCACCGCCAACGCCCTGCGTTCACGCTCAATATCCTCGTCATCTCTTAGGTCACTCGTGATAATATGACCGAGGTATTTGAATTTATCTACGACCTTAAGAGGTACACCCTCGAGACATACGGGAGGAACATAGCGTGGCCTTTGTTTTGGTGCCTTGAATACTAATATTTCACTCTTTTTCGAGTTGTATTTAAGGCCATGCTCCTTAGCATATGTCTCGCAGATGGAGATAAGCTTTCTAAGCGCAGCTATTGAGGGACTGAGCAGCACCATGTCGTCAGCATAGCTTATGTTATTGACACATATGTCATCGATATGGCATCCAACATGTGTGCTGGTCAGTCTCTCAATCAGTTGATCAACATACAGGTTGAATAATAGCGGAGAGCTTAGACCGCCCTGCCTCACACCGCATTCCAGCCTGTATTCATCCGACAGAGCACCAACCCATCTCACCTGGTTTCTCTGGTTAGCATACCAGTATCGCAGTAGGGCCGTGTATTGCGCCGGCACACGTGCGTCCCTCAACTTGCCCCATAGCACATCGTATGAGACTAGATCAAATGCTTTCGATAAGTCGAGGAAACATGCGTACACCGGCGTCCGCCTTGAGGTGTAATACTTGACAGTGTGTTTCAGGCAGTAAATGGCGCTCTCCGTTGATAGGTTCTGTTGGAAACCAAATTGTGCGTCATTTACTGAAATACATCTATTGAGGTATCCATTTAACACACTGTCAAATACCTTGGCTGCAATGGTCGCAAGCGAAATAGGTCGGTAATTACTAATGTCGGATGTGTCCCCAGTTTTATTTTTGACAATGGGTACAACAATAGTCCTCATGAGTGGTTCCGGTAGGTAAGTGTGACCCAAACACAGGCTGTAAAACAATGAAAGGACTCGTGGAAGATGTACTCCAGCATATCTGAAGTGTTCGATGCTGAGACCATCATGACCTGGCGATTTTCTTTTTGCCATATGTTTAATTATTTTATCTATGTTGCTCGCAGGTATCTTGTCGTTACGATCAGTCATGATAGTCTCAGCCCCGCCCTCACTCTAACCTGATCTATCTTTTAAGGGTGACTTTACAGAAAAATGACTGCGGAATGCGTTTGCAATATCCTTGTGGCAATAAGCACCCCCGACACTCACCGGAAGGCTCGGCCTAACATTCATTTTGTTAGTATTCTTCCAAAAGCTTTTAAAGTCTTTAGAAGAGTGATTCGACGCCAGGATGTCCATTTTAAATTGTTCCTGTCTGTTTTGACACCATTTTAATTTGGCTTTAAAATGTTTCCTAGTTTGTGACATCTCTTCAAAAAATGGATCATAATCCACTGGATTATGATTTATTGTCAGTTTTAAAAAGTACGGCTTGCTCTAAATGCCATGATAATTGGGAGTCCCTAAAACAATCCGCACGATTGGCAATGAAGAATTTTCCCATAGAAAGAGTGCTCGCTTCTATTGATGATTGAATTGTATAGCAGCCAATGTAGACAACTTCGAATAAGCTTATTATATTTTACTTTTAAACGAACACACTGTAAAAGTAATAAATGTTATATGAATTTTAATTGACTCCAGATAATGTTACTAGTCTAAAAGCGTGGGATGCTTGATTTTTAAACTAATTGTACTTTGGAATGTGTGTGATCAATAGATTGAGTTTAATTCCCAGGCCGAGCTATCCGAAATATATTTTAGGTTACTGAAAATTATCTTCTCAATAGCTCCACTCTTTCTTATATCCCTTTCACTTCCCCACTTCTTTAATAAGCTTAAAATGTCAATAACGCAATTTAGGGTCTGAAATTATCGATTTCGTTATAATTTTTCACTAGCTTCATCACGAAATGTCATTTAAAGCACATCACGCTTTTAGAACAGTGACGTTAAATATTCTCGTTTGTTTAATTCTTATGCTAACAATTATTTTTATATTTTCTCTTTTTAGGTTATCTCTAAAAGCGTGTTTTCAAACTATTATTACGCGCCCTTGGATCCAGCATTCGTAGCGGAGGGCGATAGTTATTATATTATATGGACGAACAAGTGGACAGACGGTATGCAGAGCGCCAAAGAGGATTTCTGCTTAGTTTATTAGTGGTCGGCGCGTTGATACTGGCAAGGAAGGCTGGAATTATGTTCCGAAAATCCTAAGTGCATACATAAATAAAATAACGGACAAATGCGATTATAAAAATACAATTAGCGATGTTGATGTTTGTGTTCAATCCAACATAGCTAAGCTCACTGTTAAATGTAATAATCTCTGTTAAATGTAATAATGACTATAATGTAATTGGAAAAGGAATCCTCAAATTCCAAAAGGATGCACAGCTTTTCATAAACTCTTTCAATTCTCTCCTTCAGTAGAATACTAAACTGAATTATTATATATATATATGCTTATTCCTAACTTTAACATTTTAAATGACGATTGCTGTTCCAGAAAGAAAATTAATTCTTCGCTTCCATATCTAACACCAATTAAACTACATCATATAAATTCAGATTTTTTACATGATTACGTTACTCATAGATTAAATCAAGTTAACGACGAAATAAAGGAAATTGAAAACCAACCCTATCATATTAAATATGGAAGTTATTTTATATTTCTGTATGATTAAATATTATTAGTTACTAATTTAACCTGTGCGATGAAAATCATATGATTATGTTATTCTCAATTTGTATTTCTACTTGGGTTTTATTCTATATCTTTACCTTTTGTAATACTCTAACTACTTAAAGAGGAGAGGTGTTACATCCCTAAATTCCATAATTATAACGCTGACCTGCAACTATCCACTGACACAGATTACAACGATCAGTCAGCGTTATATTTGCTATAAAATCGGTAGCTCTGCTTCAAACAATCAGTCGTTTTGGTAATTAGTCGAATTACTGTCCTGGACTACGGACTCGGGTTTTGCCTGCCGGTCTGGACTAGTACTGAGACTAAGATCCTAACCTTTATCGTTCCCGATAGACCTTTTAAAGGTCCTCGCGAGTCGCGGAATAAAGTGATTCTAGTAAACTGTTAGGCAGTTATGTGTTTTATAAAATTATATATATATATATATATATATATATATATTTAATAAAGCAAGTTTCTAGCCAATGTAGTGTTTTTCAAAGAAATACTGAGGGCCCGAGACTAGTTTATGTAAACATATAATATTATACATTAACGTTTTCGCTTTTGGTCATTCGTGTAAAAAACATACTTTGGTCATTATGTAACAAAACACAAAAACACATATTTGAATAATTGTTTGAAGTTATTTATGAGTTTGTCCAAGGTAAAACTTAATAAAATAACTTCCTTGTTTTAAGATAATTAAGATTCGTCCATATTTCAAAGAACGTAAGATACAATTTGAAAATTGGAGTTGTATCCAAGTAATGATCTTTATTTTTGAAGAAATATGTTATCTACGAGGTTCAGTTTATATTCAGTGCTTGATGTGATAACCTGCGATCTAAGATTCATTATTATCCAAAGTACGGACTTTTTCAGGTAAAACTGTAATGTTTACTAAACATTATTTCTGATAAGATTTATTACTCTTTATTTCTAATGCATTGTGGGCGACAGTTCAACGTTTTAAAGTTATTCATTTCGGATAAATGGCTAAAATGATATATGTGACGTATGTCGATTTCGATGTAAATATATAAAACCTTGTAACGATAATCGTACATGTGTCTGTTGGATTTATCTACATTATTTTTTTCAAACTCGATATAGCGTAACTGGCAACTGAAAAATGGTTTTCGTACAAATTGGGGAGGGTCTACTGGAGGGTGAGAGGGTAACTGACCAATTTGGACAAACGTACTGCAGTTTCAAGGGCATACCTTATGCAGCACCCCCTATTGGTGATCTAAGATTTAAGGTTAGCAAAAAGTTTATTGAATTTAAATACAATACACACTTTACATTTTTCTTCTTCATAACATTTTGTTTGTCTTTTTCAAGAATTCAATTTCTCGTTCAGAGAAATCGTGGATTCGAAATCTGGGCAGGCGCTATAAAGTTTTTATCCCTATTAAAGGAATAAACGATATAATTTTAGAAATAAAGCAAGCAAACACGTTTATTTCAAAATTGTGCCAAACATTACATTTTAGGAATCATTATCTTATTTTATACAGGCACCTCAACCAGTACAACCATGGAACGGGCTTCGAAAAGCAAACGACTACGGACCTGCGTCTTTTCAATTTAATAATATGACAAATCGTTCACTTGGACAAGAAGATTGTTTGTATCTTAACGTCTACACTCCTGATGTAGCACCACAAAAACTGCTTCCTACAATGGTATGGATACATGGAGGAGGATTCGTTAATGGTGACAGTAGTGATGATTTTTATGGGCCAGAATTTCTTATCAAACATGAAGTAGTTTTGGTAACATTCAATTATAGACTTGGAGCTCTTGGATTTTTATGTCTACATACAATAGATATACCTGGTAATGCTGGAATAAAAGATCAAGTTGCAGCATTACGTTGGGTACAAAGAAACATCACAAATTTTGGAGGAGATCCAAAAAATGTGACCATATTTGGAGGGAGTGTTGGAGGTGCCTCCGTTTCGTATCATCTAGTTTCGCCGATGAGTAAAAACCTTTTCAAAAGAGCTATAATTCAAAGTGGGGCATTAACAAATTGGTGGTCGAGAGATAATCGACCTCGTGAAAGGGCGTTTGTTCTAGCTAAAAAGTTGGGCTGTTATTCGCAAAATGATGATACACTTGTTAAGTTTTTTAAGTCCTTACTCGTAGAATCATTTGTTAATTTGCGTCTTCCAATTACGATGCTTGAAGGATTTAAAGAATATATTGACTTACATTTTAGTATCGTTAATGAAAAACTATTTTCAGGCAATGAAATGTTTTTCTGTGAAGAAAATTACAGCGCATGGCTTGAAATGCACGACGCTGTGGAAATTATAATTGGATATACGGAACATGAAGGGATTCTGGGTTTGGAATCAAGCTTGCAGATTGATAAAATTATAGAACAAGCAAATTCCTATCCAGACTTCTTTGTACCTAAATCTATTACTTACAGATGCTCAATGAAAGATCAACTAATCATTGGAAATAAAGTAAAAGAGTTTTATTTTGGAAACAACGTAATTTCAACAAATAATATTGATGGCTTAATAAAATTTTTATCAGCTGATCTAATTGTGTACGGAATAATTAAATTTTCTAAAATTTTATGTAGAAACAAGAAAAACAGAATTTACTTATACAAATTTGCTTGTAAATCAGACAGGAATATTTTCAGTAACGTTTTTGGGGTAAAGACTTTTCTAAATAGCAGTTTTGTAAGCCATGGCGATGATCTTGCTTACATATTTCCCATAAAATTGTTATCGCCAAAAATAGAAGTTGATTCAAAAGAATACAAAATGTCGGCGACTATCACTAAATTATGGACCAATTTTGTAAAGCATGGGTAAGGTCTACATATTTCTAAACACATGGTATACGTAGGTTATGATATGTAAGTGTCAACGTATAGTCTTTTATTTTATACACATTTAAATTTAAAACTATACGTTTTATAATTAATAATGGTTTAGCGCTTGTAAAATGTACACAGTAATTAGTCTATTGAATAAATTCTATATTAGTAGTAATAAAATATAAAAGTTTAGAGAAGCTTGAAGAAATTGAAATTTAAAGAGTTTAACTTAATTGCAAACCATATTATATTATTACAGAGATCCGACGCCCGACTCCAGTTTCGGAATAAAATGGGAGCCCTATAACTTAGAAAAGCAAAATTATGTAGAGTTAAATGAACAGATAGTGCTCTACTCCAATCCAGAGATAGAAGAAATTAACTTTTGGGATGAAATTTATCGGCAATACTAATGCTCCTAAATAGTCTTTAAGATACGCAGTAGGTGTGTCTTATTTGGCTGCCAGCAAAGAACCTGATGTCATTTTCACCTTTAGGTGGAACATCCACTGTGAGATCGCCATCTCAAGAGGGTCCCTGTCTTATAACGCAGATAGTCGATAACTACAACTCAAATTAGTACACCACATCACTCGCAACTTCAGATATTCTATATGAGTTTTGCATAAATGATTTCAGACAATACATGTCATTTCATAAATGTGCTATCCAACAGGTTCAAGTTATTTTCTTATAAGAAATTAAAAATTGTTTCAAATACCTAAGCTGTGTTAAATGTTGTTTTATATTTTTTTTAAATATGTTTTTTTTTATTAACTATTACGTTTCGTTTCCGAATTGTAAAACCTTGTTACGAAGGGGTACTTCACCGATGACCTTTAAAAACACGGGTGAAAAGCACTTAAACTAAGAAACGACATTTGCGTCTCTGAATTATATAATATGTTTTTTACATTACTTTTATTACAGTTCTTTCTTTTAAAATGTTGTATGTTTATAATATCTGTCCATTTAATAAATAACTTGTATAAAGTAGATGATCATCTAATGTTTTAAGAGGAAATGCAAGCATTGTGTTTCCCATACATATTCCCCCTCCATAAATGATATTAGAAAAAGTATACTGCCTGCTGTCGGACTGGTATATGAAAACGAAATATATATGTCGCTTTTTTTTAGCTTAGTGAATTATTTAAGGAATATCTCCTTTATTAGGAACTTAATTTGCAACTTTAATTTTTTGTCCATCTCTCGCATGTCGCATTACAACCGGACGCGTAATAGACGTAAAGTGAAAGGCGCTCGGCAGACCACCTAAGGCCAATGTGGCGACGCGCATGACTCGTATCAGCTTATCGTGTAGCATTTTTATCCTCACTCATTCGTTTCATAAACCACACAATGAAATGAAATGAAATTTATTTATTGATCGAGTTACATTGTAATGACACTGCAAAAGTCAGAAACTGCGTTGCAGACGTTAACGGCAAATCTTCGCAAACTATTTATCTATACAATGTTACTGTCAGATTTATTGATGCTTAATACTTTGAAGTTTATATACGTGTGCATGCATGTGTAATCGCGAGTGAGCATGTATGAGTGAATCTGGGTGTGTGTGTGTGTGTGTGTGTGTGTTTATTTATTTACAAATTACAAGAAGTTTTTCAGTCTCATCATAAGTTAGCGTTTGGAGCCAAGTCATACATTTAACTTTACAGGCATGTGTGGATAGAGATTAAATGCCTAACAATTTGTTTATATTATTGTAATATATAAAGGAGAACTTAGCTTCCTGTAGTGACGATTTGCAATTTCTGTCCTTGATTTTATAACGTTACAAACAAAGTCCGCCCGACGTTTTTTAAATTTTAAATTCGGATCATAACCTAAACTTGAATACTTCTTTAGAATTACTTTAAGTATAGAGAATTGACGGATTGTTTAAACTTAATGTCTTTTTCTTGTTCAATCTTAGTCAAATAATCCAGTTCTTTAATATCTTTAAGCCGGCACTACCTGTGAATCCACTTACTTTTATCATGTTATATTTGATACACATACGTCGCAATTTCTTTTTTTTTATAGCCTTGGCAGGCAAACGAGCTAGCGGGTCACCTGATGTTAAATGATTACCGCCGCCTATGGACACCTGCAGCACCAAAAGAACTACCGATGCGTTGCCGACCTAATAAATAAGACAATTTCAACAAATTAAGTAAGTAGCAGCCCATTAACGTCCCACTGCTGGGCACAGGCCTCCTCACTCATACGAGAGAGGGTTATTAGAGCATAGACCCACCACGCTGCTCCATTGCGGGTTGGCAGGCATAGTACACAAGTGCACTCTCTATTCCTTCACTCTCATAGACCGATGTGACGGAAAATCCGACACAATCGAAGAGAGATCAGGCGCAGGACCGACGGCTTAACGTGCTCTCCGAGGCACGGGGGTGGATCACACCGCCAATTTCCCAACTTCAGACAAATATTGAGAAAATCGTAACAGAAAACTCAATATTGGTTTTTGAATTGGTCCGACCCGGAAACCCAGGACCTCATATCTGTGGCCGAACATGCTAACCACTAGACCAATGAGGCAGTCTGCTAACCACTAGACCGATGAGGCAGTCAATTTCAACAAATCAAGTTTTATTGTTATAATTGTTCTCTAATTTATTAGAAATAATTTTGAAATAATGTTACTCAAATAAATACTATATTTAATTAAGCCTAAACATTAATTAAAAATGCGTGAGTGCAAAGTACACATGTCAGAAGTGAAACTTCTTTGGTAAATTAATTTTTAAGTCTTGTTTATGTCTATACAAACCTTAAACTTAAGATTTACGAGACTAAGAGGGGAATTTCATTGTTAATTAAAATATAATCTATTGAAATCTCAAATGACGAATTTTAAATAAAAATGTCACGTGTTATTTGTCAATATTAGAAATTATTAATTAAATTTAGTTTACAAATTAAAAATTTAGAAAAGAAATTTTTTATGCAAAATAGTATATTAAATTATTTACTCACGAGGGGCAAAATAAATTCCCACTTTTTATTTGTAAATATCAAAACTACCTAACCTTCAAACGAATTACGATAAAAAAACGCTGCACATATTCATGACGCTAATCACGCGTTTCATCCGTAAAAATTTAACCCTCATGCGCCTAAAGAAGTTTCTCTTCAATAAAACCGAGAACTTATATGTATTGTAAAATTTGTGTTAAACGGACCCCTCCCCCCAACGCTACCTATAAAAAAAATATTTAATAACACAAGGTAAAAACCTTGAAGTGGTAGATATCCCAGCAAAAGGCGAAGCTAAATCCTGAAACGTGGATGTATAATAAACATATTACGCATACTAATTTCTGGTTTCTAGTTTATGATCTTTATCACTCTAAAGAAACTCAACAATTTCATAAATAAAATATTTCTATACGCCGTCGGAAAAACAAATTTTTTAATACCTATTTCCATGTTACTGCAGGTCATATTATTTACACTACTCTTAGGACGTAGTTAACAAGAACTTTATTGCAGTTTCAGTGGCTGGTCTGAATATTAGTTACAAGATGAATTTTGTGATATTATGTTCATATACTAATAAATTAGTCCTTCACTTCCTGCAGTGTACTAATAATAATTTTATTTATATTAACGATATTTTAAAATTTATGAAGTTATAGTTCTTATGGCGTGTTAGGGAAAATAATGAGAGCGCACACCGTCACAAAAAATCCGACATCCTGAAGTTAGCTATAAGTCAACGTTTTAGTTTCTTTAATATTTTATAATTATATAATAACTTAATCATTTTATTATAGTACTTGTTAGATATATTGTGACATTGAAAACATCAACGTGACTTTCTTATCAAAATTATAACTTTGAGACTCAACTATAGAAAAAAGATTATAAACTATTTATATTCAATGAAAGTTAGTTTAAGTTTATTCATTTTGAATCTTTGGCCTTTGCCTTGCATTGAATGAACGAATGATGGATGTATTTCATTTGACAAGCAACAAAAATTACGGCGTGGGTTTATGGTTAAAATTTACATTTATTTATGCAATCATGCGTGTATTTCAATAAGACGTGAAATAATCGCGCTAAAAGTTGTGCTCTCCAATGATAATTACTGATAATTTAAAATTTTCGAGACAAAGTTTATGCATATTATTGTTTTGAAAAGATTTTTATCTCGTTACGCCAAAGAAGTTCTAACGAGTGTACATAAGTACACACACACTTGTTTCATAACGATCGATTATATTTTGTGATAAGATTTTACTTTACATATACTACTTTTTTGCGTGTTAGTATAATATATTGTGTGTTATTTAATTCCGATAACAGCTTGTTAGTTTACAGGAAATAAAGATCGGGAATATAAAGTTACTATTACGGTTTTCTTTCTATAAGAATGGCTGGCGGGCTTCCCAAAAGTAAACTAGTTAAGGTTAGTCCGATAATGTAATCTTACCTCGACGAACCTGGAAGCTATCGATGATTTGATTAGGTAATATATTTCAGGTTGTATCGAATTGTCGCATATCTAAATATTTATTCTGACAGTACAGAGCACAATATATATATTTCGAAATTACCCGGCAAAAATTAAATAAACTTATAATGACACTTGTTCCATCAGATTATCACGTATTTTTGTCAATGTAAGTTATCTGACAAAATATTTAAATTGTAACTCAAATGAAAACCATTTTTGAGGTGTATTTAAAAACACAATCCATTATTTTCTGTCTATGTGGCGTTAAAAAGTTGTTAGAAAGATAGAAAAAGGTTATGTATGTATCTGAAGGGTATATTTTCGGGAGGAAAGTCGACACCGTCAGAGCTAGAGCATACTGTCAATGCTTCTACACGTGTCAACTTTGGGCTAATTGCACAAATAACTTACGTAGTAGCATCAGAGTGTTGAATAATAATGCATACCGCATTTTGGCGAGGCTTCCGAGATATTGCAGGGCTTCTGGCATGTTTGCGGATGCCAGAGTACCAGACTACTTCGCGATTATAAGATCTCGAATCGCGGAATATTGGACTCGCATTCGTGAATCTCAGAATGCTATGCTCAAGGTGTGTTCGTAGCGTCCGCAGTGTTCCATTCTAAACTATTTTTTTTGTAATTCTTATTTAAAAATTATTATTATTATTAATTTATGTTTTGTTTTTACTGTATTTGTTCGTTGTTCTTCTCCTTATTCTGTGTTTGTTTTATTGCGGTTACACTCTATTTACTTGTAAATTTAAATTGTAAACTGGGATAAGTACCTTTCAATAATAATAAATAAAAAAAAATATATAAGTATTGTTATTTTTTTTAAATAAATTTTAGGTTTTTTTATGTTTGTAGTTATAATTATAAAATGACAATTTTATCCGATTGACTTTTATGTTATTTGTGATACCTAAATACACATACATATGTATATTATATATATATATATATATCACGATATCTCTGGAACCATAAGGCGTAGAGACTTGAAATTTGGTGAAAAATGAAATTGGAACCCAAAAAACATTCCACGCAGACGAAGTCATGGCTTCAGCTAGTACAATATATAAAATGAGGGCGTTGGGCAAAACAAGGAAAAAAATTCATATAATACACAGTTGTGCACTAGAATACTGTCATAAAGGCGCCATGATTCATTGTCATTTGATGACAACGACGCATCTCTCGCATGCCAACATGTACATGGCGCTTCGAAATAGTTTCAAGCAGTGTATAGTTATTTGTAGGGTTTAATATTATATGTCGACGCTGGAAAGCAAACACGTAATAATCTACAAATTTTGTAACAGAACTTTATGACGATACACCTAACGTCAATCTATTTAGCAGCATACAAGTGTCCAAAAATTTACACGAAAGATTTTTTTTTGTTTATATGAAAAGTTTATCAGTTCCGAAGAACAATTTTGAGTTTGCGGGTTACAACGTGTTTGCTTATCAGCGTCGATATAATCAATTATGTAATTGTATAAATCTTATCGCCGTACTTATAATTAAACACTGCACTTTGTGAAGAAGGAAAATATCGTTAGGAAACGTCCATATTTGACGTCCGGACGGTGTAATGACGACCTCGCTGGCGCAACAGTGTGAATACTCGTTTTGCTAGCAGAGGACCCAGGTACGATCCCCGGTAGGTCGAATTTAGGAAATTTCATTTTCTAATTTGTCTGAATTTGGACTGGTGGAAGGCTGCAGCTGTATTTAATTACCACCCTATCATCATAGACGTATCATGCTGCAATATATATATATATATATATATATATATATATATATATATATTCACTGAGCGACATAGATTATATAACTGTCTCAAAAAAAATAGGGATCCCTAATAATAATGCATTAAAGTAACCCAAGGTGTAAATCAAAAAATCTGTAATCGCGTGCGCTACGAAAACTATCGATGATAGAATGGAAAAATGTTTTATAATATTATAGAATAGTGTTAAAAACAAAAACAAAACTTTGTCTCGATACAATTATTTATTACTCTTTTACCAGACTTTTACTACTTAGAAACATTTTCACAGTTATCAAATCTTCCACAGGAAGTCATAATTCAAACATAAATCACTTTCTCCTAATTTTCAATACGGAATTCCAGCCTTCCTTGCCAGTATCAACGCGCCGACCACTAATTAACTAAGGAGAAATCCTCTTTGGCGCACTGCATACCCCTCTGCCCACATGTTTGTCAATATAATATAATAGCTTTCGCACTCCGCTACTAACCCTTATCCTATAAAATGATATTATATTCAAAACCGTTTCAATACTGTTTATATTAATAAAATAGGATATTCCATTCAAAAGATATAACAAATTATAAAATGTCAATCTAAGAAAATAACTCCGACTCAGTAGACTTTCAATTGCTATGAGATCGGTAACTGCGTGGGAGAAATCGCGGGGCATTGCTATTAGTTTATAAAATATTATGTTGTTAAAACCAAAACACATTTCTGTCTCAATAAAATTACTTATTACTTCTTTATCAGACTTTACCTTATTAGATAAACAGGTTCACAGCCATGAAAACTTCCATAAGAAGTCTTAATTTAAACATGAATCACTTTCTTCTAATTTTCAATGCGGAAATAATTCCAGCGTTCCTTGTCAGTATCAACCGCCGAACACTAATAAGCTAAGTATAAATCCTCTTTGGCGCTCTGCATACAGTCTGCCTATTTGTTCGTCAATATTATTAACTATCGCACTCCGCTACTAAAGCTGGATCCAAGGGCGCGTTTGCCCAACATAATTTAAAACTATTAACTTTGGAAATCATAAATTTTAATTCTTTAGGTGTTTTTAATCGAGCAATTGAGCTTTAATTTCTTGTATTACTGTACTGTCACCCAAGGTGAGTCCCGCGTGTCCACTTGGCAGCTCCCGTTCTCGCCTATAGCTATATATGTAGGTACTTACTTTGGCAGATACCGACTATAAGAATACGAACTCTAAAAAAGAATACGCAATTATTTTTTACTTTTTAGAACATATTGATATATTTGGAAAAGTTTGTATTGAAGGCTGTTCCGTTTTTGTTAAAAATTTTATTTATGCTGGTAAAATTCAATGCAATTTATGCAAGTAGGCATTTTACCGCCTTTATATTCTACCTGTTGGCATTTACAAATTTTAATATACGACGGAGACAATATACAAGAAATCCCGGACGTCAGTCTATACGCGATTAGTATGCTTTTAAACAGATAAGGAACAGCAAGGCATCAGGTGATGACGGAATCACAGCAGAACTCCAGAAGGCGGGTGGAAAACCGGTACTGAAAGTTCTTCAGCAAATATTCAATTCCGCCATCCCCGACGGCACAGTGCCGGAGGCATGGCATCGGAGTGTGGTAGTCATGTTCATCAAGAAGGCGACAACACCTTGTTGAAGTACAACATACCTATCGCGCTTCTAAGTCGTGTCTACAAACTGTTCTCGAGAATCATTACGAATCGTCTCGCTCGCAGATTTAGCGACTTCCAGCCCATCGAACAAGCTGGATTGCGAAAAGGCTTTAGTACCATGAACAACATCTTTATGCCGCGACAGAGTAAACAAAAGACCTCAGAGTATAATCGGCCACTTTGCTTGGTGTTCGAGGACTATGAGATTTCCTTCGATTCGGTGAAAACATGGGCCGTGTTAAGATCTTTGCAGAGATGCCGAATTGACTACCGGTACATATGCGGGTTGAAGTGCTTGTACAAAAACGCCACCATATCAGTCAGTATACAGGACCAAAGCGCAGCGTCTATCCAACTGCAGCGTGGAGTACGGCAGGGAGCGGTTATCTCTCCGAAACTCTTCACCGCGGCGCTGGAAGATCTTTTTAAGTTTTTGGAGTGGAACAGGCTGGGCATCAACATAAACGGCGAGAACATCACTCATCTTCGGTTTGCTGATGACGCGTAATACAGTGCTCGATAACCTCAGCAGAGTTTCTTAACAGGTGGTCCTGAAAATGAACATGGATAAGACGAAAATTATATCTAATATCCATGTACCGTCACACCCAGTCATCGTTGAGAACACAGCTCTCGAAATTATTGAAGAATACACATACCTGGGATATGTAGTCCAGCTAGGTAGGCCCAATTTCGAGAAGGAGGTCAACCGCCGAATCCAACTCGATTAGACAGCATTCGGTAAACTATGCCAGATATTTTCGTCCGATATCCCTCAGAGCCTGAAGACCAAAGTCTTCGAACAGTGCACGTTGCCAGCTATGACCTACGGTTCTGAAACGTCGCTGGACTATGGGCCTCATGCGCAAGCTCAGAGTCATTTAGCGGGTGATGAAGTTTCTCTACGTGGTCGAATCACAAATTAGGATCCGTAGCAGAATCAAAGTCACCGAAATAGTCCTACGAATCGCGAACCTGAAGTGGCAATGGGCGGGGCACATAGTTCGAAGGACTGATGGTCGTTGGGGGCCGATGGTGCTGGAGTGGCAATCTCGCACTGGAAGGCGCTGTGTAGAAAGACCCCCACAAGGTGGACCGATGACACGAAGATGGTGGCCGGTAGCCGCTGGAGCCAGGCGTTCAATAACGAGTGGCAAATTAAAATGCCACATGTTATTCATAAATAACAAAACTATCTCGAACGAATTAGCATAAAAACGCTGCAGATTTTCGTAAAGCTAATCACGCGTTTCATCCTTAAAAAAATTACCTTCATGCGCCTAAAGAAGTTTCACTTCAATAATGTACAATTAGTCAGTAGTTAAAGCTCACAAAGAAACTTTTAATCAAACTTGTTTGCTTTTTGAATAAATTACATTTTTGCAACCTACTGACACCGTGGCATGCAATTTGCTATAATAGGATAGGCGGCACCATGCGGAAAATACTGCCATGAATGAATAATGAGTTGCTTTGCAATTTCTTCTTGCACTATATAGTATAACACCATTTCAACTGGGGAAAGTTTAAATGTAGGAACACAATTTACTTGTCGCATTAATAAGACAATACTAAAATATTTTGGAAGATCACGCAAGTTTAAGAGCAGTGCATTATCGAATCTATTTCGATCAATACTGTATTAACATGTACGTACGTGGTTTCTCCTGAAAGTATCATTATGTCTATTTTTATGAAATTCAAATCCATTTTGTATGAATCATTTTTGACGTTACAACGACATGATTCACTATGACTCATTGTCACGTTCCGCCTGAGCTGAGCTTGCAAGCGACAGCGCAGAACAAACGATAGGGAGGCGCGATCGGCCTAAGCATATGGGTATTATTATTATATTATATTTCCATTGTTTGCTACAACAATGATTTTTGATCAAAATTTTCTTATGGCGTTGTCATATAAAATTATCATCCGTAAACCCACTCTGTCGACAACCAACAAATGAACTAGCAAGAAAATTTTATTTATTAAAGTCCTATAATATATAAGTCCGAATCAAATAATTTCCAGAACGCCACTGCCATCTATCGGCGCTGGACAGAGTCAATGAGTCACAGGCCCCCAGCGTTCTCGACAGTTCTCGAGTAACGGACGGCCAGAGAGGTCGACTATTCAAACTGTCGCATGTTCCTAACTATTACTGTTAACCTGTTTGTGTAATTTGATATCGGGAACATTAAGTGATTGGACATTATAATCTGAGTTAATAAACAAAATGATTGCACAAACATTACCCACCAAAAGTTTTATCATTTACGTGATTAAATTGATACCATAACAGAGGTGTCTAGCTTACATTGCATAGTTTTAAACTAGTTTGGTCCATTGAAAGGATTTCCTGCAATCGCGTGTCAGCTGTTAACCAAACCACCGAATTTACTAGGCTCATTATTTAATTGGACATGCGTTCCCAATGGTACAAAAGTGGCGCATTGAACCTACTTTAAAAAATATTTTGACCACCACGCAATGATGCAAGTATATTACTTGCTTCTATAGCAGAGTTTCCAGCAGCACAGATTTGGGAAAATGCATTTTCTAATTCCTGTCCACTTGCAGAAATCTTTGACCAGAGCTACTTCTTGCACTAAAAACTGGCATTCCAATACAATGACTTATAGAAGCTATAAAAGTAAGTTATTCTTACTAGGTTACAACACTTCCTTCTTAGATTGTATCATCGTATACCATCAGATGACTTCATAATCAGTAACGTGTCGTGTAACATTCTGCTGTGCATATTATTGTAGAGATGTAATTTTTTCATGTTTTTTCACAACATCATTTGGATTTGAAGAAACTGTCAATTTTTTTTATTATTGTTCTATTTCTAGGTCTGAATCAAAAGTAGCGACTTCTCGATGTTATTCAATCTAATATTTACTTCTATCCTTCGTAATTCCTGCTCTTGTAAAATATTCAGAATATAGAGTGACCTACGACTTTCCCTATAAAATTACCTATCTACCAGTGCAAGGATAGTTAAAATCGATCAAATAGTTTCAAAGATACACAGATTGACAGGCCACAATTTTACAGAACAGAACAAATATTATACAGAACTTCGTTGGCACTGGCTCCTACTAAATTTGTCATAAGTGACAACAAGCACTTGGTTAGGTAACATATGTACGTTACTTTTAAAACAAACACGTGATTTATATTGAAAACAACTGCGAAATAATAATGTAATTATCATTGACCTATTTAAACTGTCATAGTATACCATAGCTTGTGATATGTGTATTAAAACTAATAATTATGCGTGTTCACTATCGACTTGCAGCACCGCACTTAATCACCCTGCTATTTACCTCAGAAACGCGATGTTTTATTATTATTTTTTAATTAAAACATCATATTTATGTATGGAGCTTAGCAAAACAGATGATACGTTTTTAAAGTATCAAGAAAATGGACAGAAGTTCATCAAAGTTCAAATATAATACGTGATGTTCGTTCAATGAATTGTCACCTCAAATAGTGAACGCCAAGCATCTTTTAACGTAGTCTACTTATAGTTCAGTTAAAGTTATTGATTTCTGCTGTAAATATTTGTAATCCATAGAAACTAACACTTATCTATTAATACTTAAACTTATAAATTTGATAATTGCTTATAAAAAAAAAACAATGCAATGTTATGCTGTGCGACCATATAGGGTCTCAATAAGGTCTATACCTTTATATATTACTACTTAAGAATTATTAAATACTGTGATCTGTTTTGGCTGCCTTAATAAATAAATAAAATACCTAAATAAATGTATTCAGGCAACAGAAAAAGAAAGTGTCCTAGTTACAGTTAAAAAAAGAAACAAAATTATCTATGTTATACTAATTTAATCTATATATTGGCCGAAATGGGCGTTAGATCAGCTTTATTGCTGCAGTCAGATGGCTGTAGCGCTAATTTTCAGGCATAACATCATGGTGACTTCAAAGACCGAATTGGGAATTGTGTTTACAGATAAGTATTGAAATATTATTCATTTCCTCGAATACTGGAAGTAATCATCCGAAGCTTTATCTTCTGAAAAAATCATGGGCCCTTTGTTAATCATGGTAATAATAACATGATAATCGACTGTTCGCTGACTTCGTTTTTTGTTTCGCTATTTGTTTATAGCTATGAAAACATAATGCTTAAGATACCTATCATGAGTAAATGATGAAATAATTTATCTTTGAAACACTGTCTTACAACTTAGGATTTTATACGCAGAGGTCGTCAATATGCATATAATTTATTAATGTGATCTGATGTGATATTAACGTGTCTCATTTACATCTATTTACACATTGACCCTATAAAATGTTATTGCATTTATTATCGAAATATAGCCGCAATTGAGGGGAGGTTGTATATGATATTCATTATTCAAGCGTGCACTAATCACACGCTTGATTAAGATGATAATCGAACTGTGCTTACGAACTATCGGAGACTACTTAAAGGTAATTGACCGACATTTAATGGAGCAAGCGATTTATAATTTTAAATGAAGCAACTTTGTAAATAACCAAAATCTTAATTTAATGCCGCATTCCCTAGTCTTCAAATTTTGACTGTATGAGTACAAATCAAAGTCATAATATCATTATTCAAGTAGTTACTTCGCGCCCTGATCTGAGTAGTGCTTACAATAAACTCAGTCGGGAGAACAGCTTTTTAGTCATCATCATTACAATATATATAAATTCATTTACTCCCACGCTTTTTTTGTCTGCTTAGTATTTCTTCAAATTATAGAATGATTTCTCAATTAGCTTTCCTTTAATAAAATATTTAAATTTATTAAGACATCATTGTAACTGTTCTGGGAGCTAGTTCTAGGAACATTGACAGTTACGCTTGAAGGACTTATCAATTTTATGTAGCCTTCTAGAATTTACAGCAATTTTATTATTTCTTAAGTTATATGAGGTGTTTTACTAATTGTTTTGTTCTTAAGATATACTAATTGACGGCCACTCTGGTGCAGTGGTGCTAGTACCCTCTTTGCTAGGTCCAGCGTTCGAACCCCGGTAGGGCGTAGGAATTTAGAAAATTATATTTTCTAATTTGTCTGAGTCTGGACTGGTGGGAAGCTTCAGCCGCGGCTAGTTACTACCCTACCAGCAAAGACGTAATGCCAAAACAAAGAGATTTGTGTTCCGGAACGATGCTGTGTAGAAGTCATAAGAGGTATTTCGCCTCTTACCAGATTAGCATGCTTCCATCTAAGACTGTATTATCACGTACCATTAGGTGAGATCACAGTCAACCTAACCTGTCAGCATTAACAAAAAACTAATTTCTTGTGCTACTAGTCCTGGATTCAATTCTTAACAATGTAAACTTTTTCAAATTTATCAACGTCTGGGTGATCATGTGTCATCGCTTACTATCAGATGTGTTTAAATGACAAAAAAATTCTGATGTGGAAATGATTGACTACTGAAATGTTTTCGAAACCTACACTGTTCGAGCTCAAGACCACACTACAAAAGGTTAGAACCGATGTAAATGTTTAATAGAGTTACGCGTATATAAGTGCTGCCAAAGTATCACAGTTCTGTGTAGCGAAACTAGTGAAAATCAGGTGAAACACATATATGTTGACACGGAGACGCACTGTGTGTTCGTAAGTTATATTGCCAGGAAGAAAAACATAATTCATATTGAGTTACTTTTCTTTCAATACTGCATATATAGTATAGATACAAGTGGATATCCATAGGGATAAGAACTACTCTCCGTTCTTAGAAACTTCGGTCAAGAGCAACTTAGACTTAGTTCTCTTGAACAGAAATCAAAATTAACGTGAATGTATATAAAAGACTTGTTAGACTAGCTAGATTCGTCTAATTAATTTGTTAGTAAAGTAAATAAAATCTACTAAAGAAGCCACGGGGACGAGAATCAATAAACTCTTTGAAGGTGGTTTGGACTACTAAAAAATGGTAATCTGTTGGAGAAAGGTCCGGAGAGTACGGTGGACGTCGCAGACATTAAAATTGTACCTTGCCTAACTTACTGGTTGTTTTGTTGTGGAATTTGTGGTCTAGCATTGTTGTGAAGCAGCAGTGGCCTAGAGCGATTGATTAATTTCGGTTGTTTAGCAGCTATCTCTACATTCATGGTTTGCAGTTGCTGACCATAGATATCTGCCGTAATCGTTTGGCCAGATTTTAGAAAGCTGTAGTGAACGACGCCGGCGCTAGTCAATTTTCGTTTGTGGCAGGAATTGGCTGGGCTTCCAGGATTCAGCCGTTGCTTCCGATATCGTACAGTATCCACTTTTCATCACAAGTAACGATTTGATTTAAAATCCCTTCAGTGTCGGTTGAGCAAAATAACACAGCAGTCGATGCGTTTGCAAGTTCGACTCATTCATTTCATGGGATCCATCGTTCATGAATCCATTTACCACTTTGGCCTCCGGCCATCCACAGGGCTGGTTCTAAAGGTCGAAATTTAAAGAAAAAAAACGTTGAAACCAAAACGTAAGGTGCTCTTATTTGCGACACCAGAGCCGTACACATCATTAACCCTTGTTAACCCTGTTTCTACAGCACCGGTATCACGTACTTGAAACGTAAGTAGCAGCCCTTTAACGTCCCACTGCTGGACACAGGCCTCCTCACTCCGAGGTCCGAGGGTTTTTAGAGCATAGACCCACCACGCTGCTCCACTGCGGATTGGCAGGCATAGTACACAAGTGCACTCTCTATTCCTTCACTCTCATAGTCCGATGTGACGGGAATCCGACACGACCGGAGAGAGATCAGGCGCAGGACCGACGGCTTAACGTGCTCTCCGAGGCACGGGGGTGGATAACACCGCCAACTTCCCAACTTCGGGCAAATATTGAGAAAATCTTAATAGAAAACTAAATATTGATTTTTGAATTGGCAAGACCGGGGACTCGAACCCAGGACCTCACGTCTGTAGTCGGACATGCTAACCACTAGACCAATGAGGCAGTTCGTACTTGTAAATATACCGATATTTCATGTTTTCCATTGTGCGATAATGAGCGACGTCAAATAAAAAAATAATGAGGAAAAAAACAAATGAATGACAGTTTCAAAACTCAAATGTATACCAGCTAAAGGAATTTATAAATTTGGATTTGGAATTATTACCCAAAAATACCTCCTGTATTTCGGATCAAAAGGGTGGGTACATGAATTTTTCAAACAGGGTCAAATATTTAGTCAGCTAATCAGTCATTTTTATTAAGGCATTGTGAAGGTGCAAATTGATTTCACTGCTTGGAAATATTTTCACAACTCTTCTTATTGTTGAACTGAAATACTACAAAAAATCTTGTGACAAAAGCTTGCTATGAAATTTACTCAATCACTTGCAGTCGACGTGACTTGGCCTCCATTTAAAAAATAAAGGCGCCATTGCTCTCGCGTCTAGAATAATAATTTGTTATTTGAGGCGTTAAGCTCCGCTATTTTTTTCATTTCATGTAAACATATTCAATACATTCAATACATATATATAGTCTGATAACTCTCAGTGGAGCAGCGTGGTGGGTCTATGCTTTAGCAAAAAGGAGGCCCACCAATGAGTCATTATTATGCTGCTACTTATATTACTTTCTGTATATGCACCAGAGCTTAGTGGATTATTGTTATTTATCAAAATATGTTGTTATTGTTTAAAAAAAAGCAGCCGCACATAATAGTGCCAATAAAGTCTATGATAGTATAACATATTGTTTTTGACGATGGAAATTTATTTTTTAACTCTATGTAGCTCAGTAGATATTATGATTGTCCAAATGATTAACTATTTTGTGCTATTTAAAAATAGTATCCATTACATAGTATGGTATAAATAACATTAACAATGAACATCTTTTAAAATAAATGCAAATTATGTTTTCAATGAGTAACTCTAGTAACATATTCTGTTAATATCTGGCTTTCAATTAAGAAACAGATATTTTTAAATAAGCGTACGATTAGAGCACTAACATTTAACCAGTAGCCAACGAATGAAGTCACAGCTGCTTAGCCACAGCTAAGGTAAAAATGTAAGTAAGACTATTAACGTCCCACAGCTGAGTACAGGCTTCCTCCTTAATAGAAGAGAGGTTTTTTAGAGCATAAGTCCCAACACGCTGCTCCACTGCGGATTAATAGGGTAAACATTCCCCAAACTGCCTCATTGGTCTAGTGATTAGCATATTCGGCCATAGACATGAGGTCCTGGGTTCGAGTCCCGGGTCAGGCCAATTCAAAATGGATATTGAGTTTTCTATTAAGATTTTATCAATATTAGAAGTTGGGAAAATGGCGATGTGAGCCGTTCCCGTGCATCGGAGAGCATGTTGAGCTGTCAGTCCTGCACCCGATCTCTCTCCGATCGTGTCGGATTCCCGCCACTTCGGGAATATGAGAGTAAAGGAATAGAGAGTGCACTTGTGTACTATATCTGCCAACCAGCAGTAGAGCAGCGTGGTGGGTCTATTCTCTAATAGCCCTCTCTCGTATGAGTGAGAAGGCCTGTGCCCAGCAGTGGAACGTTAATGGGCTGCTACTTGCTTAGTTACATACTCCAAAATTACTCCCGGGACATGATGGTGTCCTCACGATGTTTTCCGTCACTGGAATGCACAATAATGGATTGAAATGTTCAATCAAGGAAGATTATTTTTATATTGAGAAATTTAACGGTGCCTTCCCAGGATTCGCAACTGTTCTGAATGACAATCCACCTTAATAAATCCTCGAGTCATAGCACCAGGCCATCACGTCGTGACAAGGTTATTCGTGTAATATCATAAAATAAGATAAAACAATAGCAATGACACTACATAATATGTTTCTAAAACAAATGGACGAATATAAAATTACTTGCCTCTTGTAGCTTAACGCTTCGCTTGTTTTTGCTTATGACTAGAACAACATTATGAGACAGGCAGATTAAACAATCAGTCAATATGGGTATTTTTTTGAAACAGATTCTGACGTTCAAAAAATTTGCAAATACTTTTTTTAAGATAAATTCAAATTGTAAAGTTTTATAAATGGAACGTCTCTGCTATCGTTATAAAAAGAACGTTAATTTTATTCCTTTAAATATCACTCAAAGTTTCCACATAAATTTCTTTATTTATACTACTCAATACAAAATATTTTTTGTTAGTCTTGCTATTGAAACAGTTTCTTTCAGATATATTATGAATTTCGTTTCTGTATTTTTGGATTTATACTTTAACATCTTTCCTAATATATGTTTGATATAGTTTGGAAATCGTCTTGCCAACAGCTTTGACCTTTTAGCTTTTAGCTTGCGTTAGTCATATTCTGTCTAAATTAATGAACCACTTCGCGACTGACCCTGTTTAAATATAGAGGTACTCAAAGCACTTTTCTGGTGTTGATTACGTAAAAATGAGTTTTTTTTAATATCCGACTTCCGTCACTTAAGTGCAATGAGTCATAGATATGAACTTTCTATAACTAGTATTTATAATTGAAAATGAAGGAATTAATCGAAAAAATTTATCATATACAACCTCCGGTTTTCCTCCATAACCTTATATTTGGTTTATAAAATTAGAAAAGCTACAGTTTGTGTTGCTATATAAGTGTAGGGAACTTATATAAAACCTTTTGCGACTGGCCTCTTCGCGTGTGCTAATAAAATAAGTTCAAATAATTTCGAATAGAAAATTTCAAATTCAAATTATTCCGAAGAGAAGATTTCGACAGCCACGCGAAGAGATCAGTCGTTGCTTGTTATCCGCGCCGTCAAGTCATGTGCCGCTCATATGTGTAAATCATCTGCCAACTATAATCCTTCTCCACGGCTATGCTGGAGCATCCAACCCGCACATCGCGTAGCACTCCGGCTA
>JACTOM010000032.1:1389818-1446442 GCA_015832385.1 Elymnias hypermnestra | reverse complement strand
AGTATTAGGAATCACACTTTTTCATAATATTTGTCAATTCATGGTCGTTTTAATTATCATGCTTATAACTTAAATATCTGTACCTATTTATGTCTACCCGTGCGAAGCTGGGACGGGCCGCTAGTAAAATATATTTTTGTAACACACGATTTAACTGAAGTCCTGTTCAAATCGCCATATTTATTATTTTTCTTTAAGTTATATTGTTTCAGGTTAAAAGTAATGTTGTGTTTTAAGTGTACAGTGTATTATTGACGTAAGGCCCAATTTAACATTTTATTCAAATCTAATATTAAATAAATGGTTCTTTGTTCCACATTGGCCTTCAGCTTTCTTTTAAAGAATGCCATACAATTCATTTGTACTAACTTTCTTTGTCACGCTTATATTATACCCAAGAAACATAAAATTATTTTGATTTCGACTTTTGCATTATTTTATTATAAATACATATGTTTAGTATAGAAACATTTTTCCCGGTCAAATAGCTATCAAATACAACTGTAAGATAATATAAATCCACCGGATTCCAGTATGGGCCTTTTTTGTAACTAGGTTCTGTTATATCAAGACAAGGAAATAAAGAAATATTATACTAAACGTCAAACTTGTAATGTGTGATGTTAGTAAAAATTTACTTACTATTATGAAACCTAATTAAAAATCTTAAAATTAAACATGGTAATTCACTCTCTATAAAAATTTCAAAAGGGCATTCATTTCACGTATATCTATTCAAATAAATTTCTTTGCACTGAGTATTACTGTGTAGAAATTTATCTACACTTTAAACACTGGCTTTCGTATACTTTGCAGCCAGTTTTTTATAAAAACAATTGCTGTAACTCCTTTTACCTTAAACCTTTAGTTATTTTAACAATATGTACTTTAATCTAACATCTAAAATACACTGCGCCTTAATAAGGAAACGAGGAAACACTTAGTAAATAGCCAAAGCCATAACTAATTTGCTTCTGGAATCGTAGACGAACACTAAGTTCCTCAAAGTTGGGTCAGAGTAATCCCTCGTGAACCGCCCTTGAAGCCACTAGAAGGCATGCTACAGAAAACAAAAGATTAACTTTAACATTTTGTGGGTACTAAACTATAAAGAACAGAAAATAGAAATGTTCGTATGTTTGCACATTATTTTTTTCTATTAGTTCTATATATGTGATAGCAAATATTGTAAATTAATTAAAACATTGAAAAATATTTCAAATAACCGTTTCTTTTGCTTTACATTTAAAACTTTTACTTTGTGGTAGATTTTGCGTTGATAGTTAGATAAATTAAAAATAAAATTATGTATTGATGATTTTTATTACCGACGTTATTATTATATAAGAAATAGACATTTCATTCTAAAATAAAATCATGTTTTCTCAAGATTCATACTGAACAAGATAAAAATGTCTTTATGCTATCTTAATCGTGATCTTTTATGTTAGTCGTTAATTCCCACACTTAGATCTAAGATAAAGCGTTTTCTGATAACAACTGACCTATTGCGAGCTTGCCAACTTGTATTATATATTTGTAATATAACACAAGTTTTTACACAAATACACGTTTTATGGTTAAAAGCCTTTACTTTGCGTGACTTTTCCAGACCACAGTCATATCAATAAGAACTAATCAAAGTTTTCCAAGAAGTCAAATGAATCCGAACATATTTAACCCGTTCCCGGGACATTATCAAATAAACGCGGCTATGAAGCATGTAATTATAAAAATTATATTAACCGAACTTGTAATCTGGTATCACCATGTCGGCACCTGCTTATATTGAACCGTGATCGATTACCTGTAGTAGTGGGTTGAGAATTGACGTACGTTGTTACCAGAAATATATTTCTAAATACTTAGTGACGTAGTTGCTTTTATAATATACTTTAACTATGAAGATTTGTTAAGAGACTAAATAGGTATAACTGATAAATCTATCTAAGCCATATTTGAACAAAATAGCTGAAAAACGTATCAAAAAACGAGTTAATATTTTTCAGTCTTAATCGATTACATAATGAATGGTGCACTTCAATCACACTTCTTGAAAGCGAGAAAATGTAAAAGTATCAGAAAGAGAAATTTTACCAGTTAGAAACCTTTAAAATGTTCATGCTATAAAAAGAAATTCTTGGAGGTATTCTGTATTAATATTGCGACGACTTTTAATTAATTAAAAAACTTCAGAACAAATTATTTTAAATGGGTATGTCGATGGTTCGTATATTAATTGAAGCCGATACTGACAAAATGTATAAACAAATAAAATCTTTTCCTATTTCCAAAGATTTCATATAGTATACCAAATTCAATAGAATAATCAGGACTTCGATGCTGCATTATTTTAGGTATTTAATGTAATTGTTAAAAAAATTGTTAGTTTGAATATAAATCAAAAAATTATAGCTGACAGACGTGTTAATGCACTTAAAGCAATTGTGTTATGAGATTATTAATTTGCGTTATTACATTTCGATCGACTGTTTTAAAAATTTTTAACAATTAATAAATAAATAGTTTTTATTCGTTTCCTCAACTTCAAACGTATTTTTAACGGGTTTTTGTATTTTTTTTATGCTGGGAAATGCTTCTAGGCATGTCGAAAATATGGGGATCACTGACAAGTTAGAATACGAGTACAAACTAAAACCCAGCGGAGCCATGAACATCCATGGGTGGAGAGCCATTATTACTTTTAATTTCTTATTCTTAAAATATCTTTTACATACACAATATATTTCTTAGAATGAAACAACATTATATGTGTAAAAAATACATTTTGTCAAAGCTTAAAATCATCTCAGGTATGATCATCAGTTGATCAGTCGATTAAAATATGCTTTAACATATGTCCTGAAAGTTGTGTTTTTGAATTATCATTTTGTTTTATATCAAGTATTTTAGATATCATTTGGTTCTTTTAAGTTTGCAAACATTCTGGCTGCACTAATTTGTGACGCAATGCCATGAAATAAAATTGTTCTTCTTATTCCGAATCCACTCTTGAGATTTTTAGGCTGGAGAATATATTAACTATGCAGTCTTTGGCGTCCTTGGACCTTCACTTGATTTATTAAGTAGAGAAGTTGGTTTCTCTAATTACATATTATGTATTTGAGGTACAGGTTTTTGCGCCTAACACCCATATGAAGTTCTATAATACATACCTTGCCAACAAAATATCGTCTGAGGAATTAATTAATATATCTTTAAAAACGATAACAAGAGAATGATTTATTTTCAATGTGGGAAAAATATTGTTTAAACAAGAACTAAGACTTTTTGAATAGTTCAGTCACCTACGAACAAAGGTAAAACTTAAGCGAACATTTAATGGGTACAAATTAAACAATAAAGAGGAGCCCATAGAATCGTGATTGAATTGACAAGATTAATGATACTGTGACAATATATTTCACTGCAATATCAAATTTTAGTGGTAGCTTTGGTTATTTAATCGGCGTGTTTGTGATGTGGAAATACTTCAATATTGTTTGTTGAACACATTTGTATGCTTTAGTATTGCTTAAGGCAAATTTTAGTATTGATATTTGGGGTGTGCGAATAATTTGAACTTACGAATTATTCGTTCCGAAGTGAATGTTAATATTCGACTCGAATCGAATTATTCGAATATACGATTAGTTCGAAAGTTTCCGATTAATTCAAAAAATTGTTTGCTTTTTTTTAATTTTTGAAAATGTGTTTCATTCTTTGTATTTTTATGTGTACAAAAAAGTCAAATAAATAAATTAAAAAAAAATATATTTAAATTATTATTGTGTCGGTTGAGCAATCGATGGGTGCTTACAAGTTCGGTTCACTTAATTCATAATACACATCGTTCAAAGTTTTCTATATTCCCGATTTGTTTCAAGTGAATTAATATAGTTTCGTAAATTACCACACAGCCTGCCATTTATCTCCGAATCGCTTTGTGATGGATTCGCTTTCGCAAAAGCCTTTAATTCCTGATTTTCCACTGTGGCCTCCAGCCGTTCACGGGGTGGGTCCTGAAGGTCGAAATTTCCGACTGAAATTTCCAACCGAACGAAAACGTTGAAACCAAAAATGTACCGAGCTTTCTTTTTCGACACCAACGCCGTACACACTAATCCTTCGTCTGTTTCTACAGCATTGGTGCTACGGTAGAACTCATACTCGTAAATATACCGATATTTCACGTTTTCCATTGTGCGATAATGAGCAACGCCAAAGAAAAAAATAAATAATATTTAAATTCACGTAACCTAAAAACGCCTAAATAAATTTAGCCTTATATAATAAACTTACAATAAAAGTGTCAAAATGGCGCGAGTCTAATTATTGTCCTGTGAAAATATAGTAGAAATTTGTTTAATTATACCTCCGCAGTGGAATGCAATTTTCATGAAATGCTTTTGTATCTCAAGACAGGCAATTCTTGAGACAGGGATTGCATTTCAGTTAGTTATCATTTGTGGTGGTTGATACAAATAATGTATTATTTCATTTTTCATGTTGACGATGTTGTCTTCTCGACAACACGAATAAATATTTTAAGGTCAATTCTTACGTCATATAGCCAAGATCCTGAACTCATAATTTATTGTAGAAAACCATAACGCGTAGAGGCTTGAAATTTGGTAGGAATATTCTTTTTGCCAAGTAAAGGTCAGCTAAGAACGGATTTTACGAAATTCCACCCGAATGAGAGGTTGCAGGAGTGTTAACTATTACTCATCAGGATATATCTGGAACCATAAGGCGTGGCGATTTGAAATTTGGTAGGAATATTCCTTTTGCCAAGTAGAGGTCAGCTAAAAACGGATTTTACGAAATTCCACCTGAAAGGCGGGTTAAAGGGGTGTTAACTATTACTCGTCACGATATATCTGGAACCATAAGGCGTAAAGACTTGAAATTTGGTAGGAATATTTTTTTTATCGAGTAGAAGTCTTGTTTTCTATTTGTGCAACAATTTGCCTAAATTAATGAAAATACTATCCAAAAAACATTCCACGCAGACAAAGTCGCGGGTTCAGCTAGAGGGTATATGTACAAAGACCAAAAAGTATTCATAATAAATGAACACTCTCAATCCATGAATTAATTCGATTAAGCGGGATACTTATATAAAAAATACGAATAAATACAGTAAAGGTTTATATATATAATGTGCACATAAATATCTGATTACAAAATATATTTAAATATAAGTACATATACATATTCGGTAAAATTAAATAAACAAGGAATAAAATATTATTATATTTTAAAAGCTATTATTATATTGTTATCGCATACAGAATCTAATTTGTTTTTGTATTTGAAAATTATTAACCTTAATGTAATATTATAATTAAAAGTATATAGTCTTCTTCGACCATTATGTCAAAGGAGAAAATGAAAGGTCTAAAATAAAAATAAAATCCCAAATGGCAGTGTAAAATATAATCGATACTAAAAAGTATGTAGACACATTATTTTTTATTTATTAACTAATTCTACAATACCTGTGTCAATATTTAAATTTTGCACTAGCAAGAAATAACTACTGACGTTGAAACTGAACTTCCACCATTAAATAAAAACTAGATCATAATATGTAATTAATACACTATATATTTTATCAAATAATTTGCAACTAAATAATATACAAATAGTAGTTTAAATTAGAATGTAAATAATACGAGTCAGTAATTTGAAAGTATACGAGTAAACTTGTGCTTGCTAAAAAAAACATCTCATGTTCCTTGTTTATACACATCCAATATTATCATGCTTTAATAATGCAAATGCAACATGTAATAGTTCCTGACATAACAGACATGTCTATATCCGCACAGGGGAAAGCATTTTATTTATTCCAGGTATCCAATAAAGTTTGAATTGAATTTCTAGATGGAATATGAACTATGTCGCTATACTGAAATATGGGATACTTTGAAGGAATTTTGTTTAATATTGTTAAATGTGTATGCTATAGTGATTTCATCGTCACTTTGTGAAATGGTTGTGCACAGGTCATGAATTGCTCGGAATAAGCCGCCTGCCAGGAATGTGGTGCCTCCATAGATTCAATACCCCAGACTTTAGCCGAGTGTTACGTATGGTGAAGTCAATGATATGTTTTGTTATCGCTGATCAGAAGGAGTCTCTCTTTGGTGAGCGTAATTAGAGCAATGCCTGCTAAGGAAACGAGCTTAAGGACTGGTGTTTCCTGCCAATATGTTGTCACTGAAGAAGGCATCCGAGATGATGAAACAAGATGCCGTCGACGCTCCCCCGCTTCGATGGACGAGGCGGGGTAACGGGATGCGTAGATATCCCCCTCCATGCACGAATGAAATAAGACGATTACATCCAGGGTATCAGAACGGATTGCGTTGATAGGCCTCTCATTCTCCACCCAAGAACGTCGGTGGCTCTGCTGGATTTTAGTGCGTATTCTGACTAATCAGTGAGTCCTACTGTCCCGACCCAGAGTGCGTAAAGGCGTTTTTTAAATAAAAGCAATTGATTTAATATTTATATTACTTCTTTATGGTGTAATAACAATTGTTGTTGCTTAACTGTAAAATATGGACATACTCGTAGACCGTCGCAATCTCTTTTATGGATGGGACCGACGTTTTTATTATACACTGATATCACATATAACGATTGCGGCAGTACATGCCGATAACGCAATATGCCAGCTCACTTTTTCCCGATGTGAAATACAAATCTACACCTACTAATGTTGTAAAACTGACGAATTTGTTGGATTAATGTTTAAACAAAACGCTTATCTGAAAATATTCTGATTTACTGAAATGGGAGCGGAACATCACTGAAAAACGTTACAAAAACGGGGAAAATTTGATCCTTTTGTGAGTTTCCGTTGCCTACATATGCGTTCCTCAACCATTAATGACATTCGTTGTAATTTTGCTATCCCAGTGTTTAAGTTGCTTCAATAGGTAATTCGCATTCGTGTTAAATAACCGCAGCTTAGTAGTTATTTATGCCATAGTACTGTAATAAACCCTCAGGTAAAATATTCAGAAACACCGCTAGAAAACGTGAAAGGGTAAATTCAGTCGAGTCAAACAATTGCTAAGGTAACATTTATGAAAAGTGCTTCAGAACATTGCAATGTAGAAAAGAAACGGTTCAAATTTCACATTGCAAATCCGACGACTAAAATATTTAACATTAAAGTTTTACTTTAAGGAGTAAGATTTTCAAGAACAAATGTTAACAAAAGTTAAACGTAAACATGTAACATCATCTGTCTTTATTTTCGCCAGCAAGCGTAGGTGTCAAGTATTTTTAGAGAAGCAAGGAAGAAATCAATACATTGAACTTTAGGGAAAACCGTCCACTTTTTATCATTTTGATGTAAATATATGTGTGCGCGCGTGCGTGCGTGTGTGTGTGTCTGTGTGTGTGAGAGTGAGTGTGTATAATATATATAATATTCGTGTTCATTACACTATTTGCAAATCCAGAATGGCTAGACTGATTTTATAATTACTGTTGAATTCCACTCCGCACCTATAGCAGAATTACTAAGATTATCAAGGAAATAAAGGGATTAAAAATTGAAACATATTTTAATAAGTTATAACCACTCGAATCAAAATGTGAACAATGGCATAGGGTACATTTAACAATAACTGTTAAATCCATTAGTCTGCATCATTCCAGATCATTCGGTATGCAAATATTGTCTAATAGCGAAATAGGATCACGAATCACAAAATCATCCGTTTGACTTGAAATTTGGTAAACATATTCCATTTTCAACGTAAACTCTTACTGAGAACAGATTTTTCTGCGTTCTCACAGGATCGAGAACGACGCGAGTGACATCCCGGAGAACAGCAGTATAATATTTAAAGCTTGCCTTTATACTCTAAATTAACGTGCATTACCACATTCATTACATATTACTATTAAACTATAATTTCAATTTAGTTTTATTTAATAAATATACATCGCGTAAACAAATATATAGAAAATATTGCCAGAACTCATCAGCAAAGATTTCACCATGCTATGAATCCTGAAATCAAAGTTCTGGCTTTCACTCACATAAAGAGATGATTTAAAAGGACGAAACCTTTTGTGTTAGTCAAATTGCAGTGACATAATATAGCGTAGTGGAATTTTGGGTGGAGAGTGAGTTTATAAAAATTAAACGTATACTAAGCGTAGTCATTCAGACTTTAGAATTAGATAAAATAAGTACGTTTTAAGTAGTTTAGCTCAAAATATTATTACTAATGAGTCTATAAAGCTATACCGCATGACGCAAGAGCGTCACAGGCATTCCAAAGGTTGTTTAAAATCCAATAAAAAAATTGTACACATGAAGCTTTACACATGAAATCATAAGAAAATCACTATAAGATGTACCTATATTGTAATGTTTTTATGCATAAACACTAATGTTAGCATTTTAGCCAGATTATGGGTAAGCCTGAAGCGATGATCTCGCCACTTCCGCCAATGAAAATCATTTTAAATTTGCATATATCTCTGCATCTATACAAAGTTAATTGAAACTTTTGAAGGGAAACTTCTTTAGGCGCATGAGGCCAAAATATTTATGGATGAAACGCGTGATTAGCGTCACAAAGATGTGCAGCGTCTTTTATGCTAATTCACTTGAAGGCATTTGAATATGCCACTCGTCATTTAATAATGTAATATACTATTTTTATAAAATATAAAATATTTCATTTATTCTCTTTTTTAATTTTAAATTAGAAAAACAAAATCTAATTAATAATTTCTATCATTGACAAAAAGCATTTTAATTTACAATTCGCCAGATTTCAATAAATTATTTGTATTAATATTCGACACTTTGAATATTTTAACGACACTTAAATTCATTAAATTCCTAACATATCTTCCTATTTCCCTCCCTCTAAGTGTCGGAAATCTAAAACTTTAGATTTGTATAAATATAAATACGATTTAAACAATTGTTTGCCAAAGTTATTTCACTTCTGATATGTGTTCTGTGCACGCACACACTTTTAATTTTTTTATCTATTTATACCCATAAATAAAATGATTTAGCTTATATACCGAATGGCAAAACTTAAGACCACGAGATGGTCACGAGCTATTTGCTAACACAATTAACACCATTGAGTAATGAACTTTGTATGAATACTAAAATACATAATATTCATTTCATTTAGTCTATTATTTGGTATCGAAGCGACAGATATCATTTAGCATATGAAGCGAGTTATTTAATTAATGTGACATTGTCAAACATGTCAGACGTTAGCCAAGTGGTTGTGGGATCATGCAGGTGTTGTGCATTAACCTAACCTAATAATAAGTTAATAACTAGCTGTCCTAGTAAATTGTTAATTCATTTATACCCACGTACTTGTATATATTTATGTAATTAAGAATACAATGCAATAGAGCATTGCCAGGAACTGCTTATTGATATTATTGTAACGCATCTAAAGACGTACATTAGTTAATATAATGTGTTCCTGTAGATGTGTGTTTTTAATGTCCTTCTATGTCGGGTATAGAATTGTTATTGTTTCAGTAATTCAATGAATTATCACATATCAAATATTGTTACTCACGTAGTTTTCTACTACCCCATTGTAGCGTCTATCCCCCAGGCCGAAGCTGCGATTGGGTAGGGATAGGATCTATTCCTAATCAAAGACTAACTACAAAGTTCACAGATACATAGCAGTGGAGGTTACATAACATATTATTTTCTACAAAAAAATAATTATAGAGCCCTAAATATAGTTTTTACATTACGGGGAGAAGCATGTGTTTAAAATAATTGATTCAAAGAGTGTTCACTTCGATCCAGGTATTCAAAATTCTTGAATTGCACTATGGATATAAAATAATAGCCAACGCCTGCACATTTTTAATGGCACATACTGCATATGTGTATTCGCTCTATCTTTCTTCATGGATACTTGTAAAATATTATAAAGTCAGTTCCCAGATGGTATCGTCACGCCACTGAATGACGTATAATTATAATGAATATTTCTTTTGGTATATATTCCTTATCTTCGATTCGTATAAAACATTCAAATGTATGTGTAAGACTTTATCTGTTCTGTTCATCTGTTTGTAACTTCAGTAATTAAAGCTCAAACCAAAAATTGTGGCTTATATTGGGGTTGCAAATTTTTTAAGGTGTGTATTGTGATTTGTTTGAAATCCAAGCTGTTTTGCTCGTAGATACTTTGATACATACATACATACATAGCATCACGCCTCATTCCCATAGGGGTAGGCAGAGACAACGTCCTTCCACTTGCCACGATCCTTGCATATCTCCTTACCTTTCATACAAGTTCGTCGGTTTAGAGTACTCTTGACTTGGCCCTTATTTAAAATGTCCTGGATTTGATCCAGGAACGTTTGCCTTGGTCTTCCCTTTCCAACTTTCGCATTCACTCTTTACTCATAGATCCTTTTTGTCAGTGTTCTTTCATTCATTCACTCTACATGCCCAAATCATTTAATCTTTTTACTTTGATTTCCTTAATAATTTTTTTTTTCAACTTTCATAATTCGAAATTATAAAGATTGTGAATTTTATATTGTTGACAGAATTAAAATCATGATAATGTAATCCGTAATAAGATTATATATGCTTTCATGATTTTTATCATGAAAGCATATATAATCTAAAACGAAAAAAGACACTTAACACCGATAAAACTCATATTCAAGACCGAACATTCTACTTAGTTATTAAACTTTAGAATATTGGGTAAAATTTAACCCAATAAGTTTCATACTCTTGGTTGGTGTTACGGAAATTTATTAATGTCAAATTTCTAAAGTAACAATTCACTATTATAGAGAGTCTACACATTACTGAGTCGCGGGACTATTTTAGAAACAATTTACGTATCTTACACCTCGCCACCTGTTAATCCTAAAACAAAGTCCTCCGCTGCATCTATTACTACTAAGCAGATTTTCGTGCGGTTTTCACCAATAGTCGGAATGATTTAGGCGGAATGTTTTGGTAGACCATTCACGAAAGTTTAATTATAATTGTTGAAACGATAACGATAACTGTTAGAAGTGTCGGAAAAACTCAAGCCGCCTGGAACCTTACATCGAAAAAGTTGCCTTAATAGGCATAACGAAATGTATAATAAAATATTTTTCTTTTATAGATAGATCTCCAAAAAAGTCTGCGGTGGCATTTGTTTTTTACCTCTATATTCATTTTATCTTCTAAAATATGGTCACTTATAATGAATGCATTAGAAGATTTATTTTCTTAACGTACGGTGCAACTATCTCTTTGTTTTATTTGGCACAAGGCCCTTACGCATCTTTTTTGAACAAAAAATATCTTGTTAATATCTATTTCGCCAGAAAATTATACCATAGCGAAGAATAGAAACTACTTGCGTATGGTATGCTTCCAATAATGTTGTTATATAGAAATTGTTGTTGATAATATGCGTAATGCATATGATAATTGAATTAATTTTGAAGACACATAGTTAGCCTGACTTTTTTTTTCATATATTAAAGAAAGGAATATCTAAGATGTTATTGCATAAATTAATTAACTAGTTTAATGTAATCAACGTTTTCCCGCTGTTGCCCATTATTTCTATATTGGCCGATCGAAATCAGGAAGAAGTCATCAACGTTGCATTTAAATAAATATTTAGTCTGTTTTTATTTATGATATCTATATAACAAAACTCATTGATACATCTCATTCTAATCCTCATATTCAGTCAACTGGCATACAGCAATAATTTAAAAAGAAATGGATTTTATGAAAATTTTATTGATTTTATTACATTTATACCAGTTAATATATATGTAGTTTCTAATACATATTGTATATATGTTATTTCTTTTTTACATATTACTAATATTTTCGGGTTAAATACTTTTTAGTTAACATAAAAATAGTTATATTTGATACATACGATAAACATGCTCATTTTCATTTATATCCGGAGACAGTTTTATATCGATGTTTAAAGGATAATAAAAGCTGAAGAAATGATTCGTTATTCCGAAATTAATAAAGATAAAAGAAAAAAAGCGCTGAATAATGTTTATTATTCAAAAGTTGGACTATTTTTGGTTCCTTACTTCTCTGAACCTCCAAATCATTGGAAAAATCAATCGAATTTTTAATTTCATTTATATATTATGATAATTTATTTCTTAATAACCTATAAATTAAACCACTCCAAATGATAGAAATTAAACGCCGCGTTTACCTTTTTTTTTATAGAAATATATTGGCAAACGGGCATTAATCGCAATAATGGTCAAATAAAAATGTACCATTAATTTATATATCGAATTATAATTTTACCTTATTTAATAAAAATCTTCCCGTAGCAATGCACAGAAAGTGGAATACTTCGTTGAAATTGAAAATTTGACTACGCTTTTTGCGCATAGTATTCAGTAATTGTGCGGCGCTACTGTAAACTGGGTACGGAATAAATTCCTTCACATAGACACAAAGCTGACGTGGTTTGTTAGGTAACCTAACCTGACGCCTGGAATAAAAAGCTTTAAGTGAAGTTAAAAACAGTTTGCAAACTTTTTATAGAAATTCTTGGATGTATAACGATAAACTTTGATGCAAATATTGGGGTGCTTTAAAGTTTGCAAAGTGCTCTTACTATTTTAATATGAGTCTTACTTGGAATTCAGCAAGCTTCGCAGAGACGAGAGAGTTGTTCGAAAAGGTGAATTACCCGCGGGTGGCGCTTGGCGCGCGTCGCGATGTGCAAGCCCTGTGGCGAGAGGACGACTCTACACCACGAACGAACGCACAACACTGCTTATCGACCCCTCTCGCCGCAACAGTTCTCCGGCTAACCCCTACTCGGATGTGACTCCGCGCCTGCTTACCGCGCGCCATTGCCAAAACGCGAGGAACCTTTAAACAATTCATCTGTCATTAAGCTCGTCAAAACGATCGATGACCACGTGACTCAGATACATTAGATAGCGACCCTGTCAAATAATATCAAGCTTAAAAAACCCTACCAAGCCCTGCCATTGATTTTTTTCCAAAGCGCCGTTGTATATGCGATCGTTCGCGCTAGGCCAAACTACCCGAATTTGAAGTGAACAATGTGAAGTAATACTATACGACTAAAAAATATATATGATCTACTAAAATTTACAATGCATTTATAAATTAGTATGCCAATGAGCGTTCTTTTACCTATATATTAATTCTAATTATTTAGCATAACTTTAGGAAAGTCACACTTAAAAAGACGAAATACATAAAAGAAAACTTAACTAATTTAATGTCGCGCAATAGGCGGTCTTATCGCCTTGAAGCGATTTCTTCCAGACAGCCTTAAGTAAAGTAAGAGTGTATAGGTAGGTGGTACGAAAGAGAACAAGTAATACTTCACATTTACATTCAACAACGAAAATACACAAATAATATCTATAATATAATCGGTATTTAAAACTATTCCAGTGAAAAATCTATTTCAAATGAACTAATCTGGATATCAAAGAAACAAGATGAGGATATAAAAAATGTAATTTATTTGTGTGCCCGGAAGTATAAATAATGCGTCCCATGTGGTCTACGGCGCAAATTATTTTCATGGAAATTGAAAACTTATTTGTGTAAAGAACGTATGGAATTCTAAACAAAACTTATCTGTACAATATTATTTTACAACTAAAATATATGGGTATTGATTTGGTAATACATCCATGGGTAAATAAAATAGTAAAATTGACACTAATGGTGTAATATTTTTCCACTACTGGCTTATAGTGTATGCAGTGGAGAGAACATTAAATTTAAGAAGTTTTCACACATCTCAAAATAATGTCCATCGTATAGGGACAGGTTAGCGCTTGACTGTGACCTGATGGTAAGTGATGTTACAATCTAAAGTGGAAGCGCGCTAATCTGTTAAGAGGCAATTTACCTGTTAAGGGTTTTATACACAAATCTTTTTGTTTGGTGCTACGTCTTTAGGGTGGTAGACATGGCCGATGCCTTCTATCAATCCAGACTCAGACAAATTAAAATATAAAATATACTATATTCGCTCTATCAGGGCTCGAATCCCTGCTAACAAAGCGAGTACTCGCACCACTGCTCCAACGAGGACGTCAATATCTCTATATTGTTACCTAAAAATATCTGATGTTTTTTTATACCTTCTGCATTTAAAATAAACTTTATTCATTATATTTATATAAAAATAACATAACTTCTGTGAATGACAATATTATTACGGGCGGATATCTGGCAAGCAAAGATTTGCAAAGCGATGCACGTCAGAATAATCGAATAGCTTTTAAAGCTCTAAGACATGGTACTGCACTTGCCTCTCGTCACGCCATCGTACTTGTGCCACGCATACACAATAAATAAAGCTAACAAAGTACTGAACATTATACCATTTTCTAAATCAAATTGCAAAGCCGTTGTACTAGACTGGCTACAAAAGTTATCCTACTTTGACACTGAACAGTCACTAAAACTAATTTCATAACATCACATTCACCAGACATATCACACTATATACTTGCACAAATATTTTTACATTTTAAGTTGTATTTTTTGTTTGGTAACTTATTGTATATCTATTATAATCTAATATATATTGTATAACTTTAAGTAACGTTTATATATTACAGTAAGGTTCGAAGAGAAGTGAAGACACTTGGTAAACAAGTATCTAAGCAGCTTTTCGTTTTGTAATTGTATAGGAAATCTTCCCGCAAGACCACATGTCATTCAGAAAATCATTAAATTTTAAACGCAATTTTACAGATTATTGTATATTATATAAATAACGTAGGTTAGATAAGTAGCAGCAAATTAACCTCTCACTGCTGGGCACATGCCTCCTCACTCATAGGAAAGACAGTTTTTAATGCTCACACTGCTCACACTGCGAGTTGGCATACATAGAACATAAGTGCGCCCTCTATTCTTTCACTTTCATAGTCCGAAGTGACGGGAATCCAACTCGATCGAAGAGAAATCAGATAAATAACATAATCACACAAAATAATGCCAATATTCATAAAATCTATTCTGTAAAATGAGCGACCCCATTTTAAAGTTTCGTACTCCTTAAAATGGGTGAACTAAAAATCAAAAAGTTGATTACAATTTTTTGTAAATTAACTCGATTCTAGACCAATCCAACAAAGTACCTTTTAAGTTATTCAATCTTTTAATATGTTATCAATTCCATTTCGATGAAATGATTTTAAAAATTGTCGTTTTGTCGGAATGATATCGGATTGAAATGGATTTTAAGAGTATGGCAGCTTTTTTTACACATTACAAAGAATTATTAATTGTTAGATTGGTAACGAATTCAATTATAACTTTAATTTATAAAAGGGTACTAAGCAAAGAAAAATTTTAAGAGAAAATAAACAGAGCCTGGCGTTGACAGATTGGAATAGATAAGACAAATCAAAAGACTAGGATAACTTTGAGGTTGAGTACATGGATATCATGAAATAACATCTTATAATAAGGGTGCCTACGAATAACTTCTTCAAATTTAGAAAAAATGAGAGATTTTTACTCAATTTTACTGAAAGACACTTATTTATATGATTTAAGTTTAGGCCATTTTGAGAATTTCTTATATGTTTTATTAGGAAGATTCTTATTATCATAGTAAAGTCTTGAAATATATAATACATTCTTTTACATTAAAATGTACATTATAAGTCATCTATTTAAATTTTTCTTTCCATAAATCTGCTTTTTTTATATAATTAAGCACTAGCGTGTCAGCGCGGCTTAATCGTGGGTTGGATTCAAACGTAAAACAATGTCTAAACTTTTTGAAGTGATCTATTGTATTTTATGATAACGATTATATAAACGCAAACACGAACTAATTTGATGTGACAGAAACAGCATTTAAATAGTTTAGCGATATTTCCTAAGATATTCATTTAATATTTAGCGTAAAAGACAATTATATAGTACATATGCTTTAAGTAACAATACTATATCCTTCTGAATCGTTTTCCAATTACACCATTGTACCTGACCATTGTCTTGGATTATAAAGTAGATATAGTGAGTCGTCCTTGAAAGACAGACATACGAGTATACTAGTGTTCACATTTTTCTAGAGCTTTAAAATAATAATAACACATCAGGCATTGTTTTGTTATATCTCTAAGGGATTGGGCAGCGTTTTCGATGAAAGCTTCCAGGCGGCTTGATTTATTACGACATTTCGAACAATTATCGTGATATTTCAACCAATTTACACAACACTTTGACAAATTATTATAATTAGACTGCCACATTGGTCTAGTGGTTAGCATGTTCGACTACAGACATGAGGATATTGAGTATTCTATTAAGATTTTCTTAATATTTGCCCGAAGTTGGGAAGTTGGCGGTGTGTTTCACCCCGTGCCTCAGAGAGCACGTTAAGCCGTCGATCCTGTTCCGTTCATTAATAAATGATTGTTTTTCTGATGATGTCTATGCATCATTGTGGTCTTAGGTAATGGAAAGCATCGTGGACAAACCTGCATATCTCGAGAGCAATTTTGGGGTATATGTAGACTGTCAAACTGCAATGGAGTAGCATGGTGAATCCACGCTCTAAAGACCCCCGTTCCTATGTGTGAGCAGTCTGCGCCTAGTCGTGGGACTTTAGTTGAATTCTTCTAACTTTTACCTTTTTATAATGGCCTATGTGCTATTAGGATAATATATAAGATCAATGTTGTACAGTATTACACGTATATATTAAGTAGTTAACGCCTAAAAGAGTAGTACATATCCACACCTCCACAAATTTACAGGTGAATTTCACATAAAATATAATTTTTTCTTTCTAATATTCATCGCGGGTCACAAAACAATACAAAATTAATAATATAATGTCGTTACAACTACACTCATCTTTTATTTATTCATTCGATTATAAGCAAGCACACTAAAGCACACTAAAAGACATAAAAGTCACTGTATACAGAATTGAGGTACATAGAACTCCTATTAATTAAATGAAACCAAATTAAACTCCTGTAATTTCATTTAAAAATGAATAAGGAATACGAGACGCAATTTGTAAGAATTTTCTTTTCAGTTCTTGAACTAAGACAAACATCTCGGAACTTGAGACTAAGTCTCGAATTCGAAAGAACTTCAATCCATTATTTTATATAGAAGTTTCTAGAACACTCGATCTATAATGCCTGTCCTGTTAAAACTTTAGCTTAGTAAAAGTTACACTTATAATAGCAATGGATAAGGTCCGTAAGCGCGGCTAACGCTAGAAAACAAATCTCTGTGGTAACAGTTTAGTATTTATGAATGCTTTTGTGTGCAATAGATTTTCAAGGATATAAAATCAAAATCAAAAAATTCTTGTTGGCTCAAAAAGCACTTTTGAATCGTCAGTAGTCTGCCCTTTGGTAACAAATCCACCACCGGTTCGGAAAGTTAAATCCGCTGAGAAGACCGGCAAGAAACTCAACGGTTACTATTTTAAAGATAGTTTTGGATGTAACAATGTGTAATATTTTGCTTCTGTGTGCATTATAAGTGTATCCGCTGGATTTACTTAATAATATACTTTTATAAGCTTAATTTACAGTGCAATTAATAAATTATGCGAAACGTAGTACACACGTTTTGTTCAATTTTCAAACAGCTCTTATATATTAAATATTCTTATTATAATATAAGGTTTCCTTACTCGATAAAAACCCTGGTATTAAATATTGTAATGAGAACCCGAGTGATTTTACGGTACTTATTTTCAGATGAAGACGCGAAAACCACATAACTATAAATTCTTACTGGTAAGTTGTTTAGATTTTCTCTGCAATATTCTTATAACACGTATACAATATTTAACTTAAATGGATAACATTAATAGACAATTTTTATTTCTAGCACCTAATATGAAATTTTATGATTGATAGATAATATGCTTTATTAATCATATCGATACAAGAAATGTATTAGGTACTTTTTGTGTGCAATTGGGCGATCCCATCACTTATCAGCAATCTCTTTCAGACAACCCTTTTTACCGACATGAAAATCCTTAGCGATATTCAGATTCATTTTCTGGGTTATGCCGGACTTTAACCGGCTAAAAACCTGTTGGGGCTCCTCTGCGTTGCCTTCAGATAAGGCCGCGGGAAGGGCACGGCAATTCTCGACCGCATCGACTCGCCAGCGATGCCCGTCCAGATAAGTGCTCTCTATAATTTATGTCATCCTTACTTTAGAAGGATGGCATGCCTGAAGCACCCAGCATGCCGTCCACAATTTTAGGAACTTCTCTATTGAGAAACAAACCCCGTATCTGCTGCCCAGAGGTTATTCCTAGGGATCAGATGACGGTCCTAGGCCGCCGGTCTGCGCCTGCGGATGGCAGGAACGGCTACGTCCAGCTCACTCAGCCGCTCTGCTGTCCCCTTCTGCCCCATCACTTCCCCGCAAAAGGAAACTACCGCCCTCCAGCAATCCTCACTGCCCGCCATAGCTTTGACTATGGCAGGCATCGTGAGGTTAACACATCCTATAGAGACCCCGAGAGCGGCTTTCTTTTCCGTCCAATGTGGAAGTATCAGTAATGTCATCCAAACAACCCTGGCGTTACAGTTATACTAAGGAGAGAAAAGGTAGTTGGTGTTTATAATTAAATGAACATAAATATATTACATTTTTATCATACAGCGTGAACGCAACATATCCGAGGGGTGCGGAGGTTATGTCAATCGGTAGCCGGAATCGGAATTCAATCACTATGGAGCATTTCGCAGGAGCAGACCGCGCGTTGTGCATTTGAGAGTTTTTATAAAACGGTGATTCGGCAATTGTAACGAAAACTCTGCAGTATTCGCCACTTAAATGATGCGCCAAGCATTCCTGTCATCGACATGGGGTCAAAAAGTTTGAATAGACTGGTACAACGCTGGATAAATCAAAATCCGGACATCCTAGGTCATCAAGAACGGTAGAAGACGTAGAGAGTGTTAATAAGTCTGTTCGTTACGACCCGAACCTTTCAATAAGGAAACGCGCTAGTGCTTTAAAATATTTGTTTAGATTAATTCAACCAACCCTAAATAAAGTAAATGAAGCTGGCAATGGTTGGGAGAGAAAAACACGTCAACATATTGACATGAAATTTCGCCAACAATTGCGTACGAAATGTCTATTTTATTATAGAACTAACTTTTTTAACTAAACATGCATAAAATTGAGTATGATTTTTCTTTCTGATATCTCAATAAATGTTGTTTTAGTTCTTTAATTTTTTTATTTTAAAAGGGTATTATTTGCTTTTTATTAATTTGGCTACATTAGCTGTTTAATTTATAATTGCATGAATAAAATAATTGCTAAGATTGATTATTTAAGAATAAGACGTATTACTATATGATGATCAGTCGTTATAATTACCACATAATTTAACACCAATTACTATATATATTAGAAACATATTTGGCGCCGAAAAAACAACGTATATTTATTTCATACAGTAATTTACTGAGTTTAACTTTAATTACGGAGCAGAGCAATTCTGTATAATCCACTAAGAGATTAAAACCTAAAATCTGATGAATGTACGACAATTTTATTCGTAATATTTACCATGTAAATTAAGGTGCACTGCATACGCTTTTTATACCTCTTCCGTTAATCTTTTTAATTTGTAACTTAATTGCGACAACGTCAGGGGAAATAACTTTGTGGATACGAAAAATGGGCATGAAATTTTGTGCATAATGAGTATCGCGGTGCAATGTGACAGAAAACATTTACTGACTGCATACGATATAATTAAAAATACTCTAGGCTTTTTGATTAAAACATTTCGACAGACGCAATGACTTTCCATTTTAAACTAAACTTGGAAGTATTTGGAAATTGACTATTTTGCAAGAATTCTTTTGATAAATTAGTAATATTACAATGATAGTAACTGTTTCGCTGCAAGTAAATATTATTAAAGATATATCTAAACTGCTAAACTAATATTATAAAGAGGAAACACTTGTGTTTCCGTATGTATGTTTGTAATGTTTTCACACTAAAAGTACTTGACCGATTTAAAAAAAAATTACCACTAGAAAGCTGCATTTTCACTAATGACTTAGGTTATATTACTGTTTAAAAAATAAGGATCCCTAATAAAAATGCATTAATGAGACCCAAGGAGTGAAAAAATTTGTTACAAAATCTATCATCACGTGCGCTCCGAAAACTATTGATGATAGAACAAAAAGGTTCTACGGTATTGTAGAAAGTATTAATATGTACAAAAAAGTTCAGGATATCATATGTAGTTATGCTACTATAACTACTTTTTTACATTTTAAAATTTATAAAAGTGCCGACAATTATCAAATGTATTCCAGAATGACTATTTTTATACGTTAGCACAGTTCTTCTGAAATATTCAACACACATACATGTATATCTGTCTTAAAGTAACTTAAAACTGAGCGAAATATAACTTTTATGTTAGCAAAAACAAATCTATTATCCGACTTAGTAAACTTTCCACTGCCACGAGGTCGGTATCTACGTGGATGAAACCGCGGGGCATTGCTAGTAATAACATATATACATTACGCTCATAAATAATTGTATTGTATCATTTTTATATAACATAGAAACTGACATTTCAAAATTTTCAGCGTAGAACTATATGAACCTTAACATCTGTACTCGAATACATTGAAATTGTGGTAAAAATGTCAATTCAATATACAAAATCCAATTAATATAGTTATATTAAATTAATTTGCCTATACGAACCAATATCCCTAGCTCCTCATAATTACTTACAACGAGTTTTACCACAAACCCACAATTAAATTTTGGTCGTATTGATTTTTAACATAATAAAAGATAGCTTGTATGGTCGAGAGGCTGAACTGAATGTAAATAATTATAAACGTTTGTAAATTCTGGCTTATGCTTCTGTTCAGGCAAAGAAAATATGTAAATAGAAATGCCTGAGAATTCAAACAGTCCGAAAACTATTTACTACGTTCTCTCTTTGCAAAAGCATATTTGCAAGTTCATGCGTTAGTCCTGAGTACGGTTGGGGATTACTCACAGAATTACTTTCACTGAGGAATTTCGTACTAGTTGCAAAAACTTAAGTGTAATGATTACAATATATGTTTTAATTATTACTCTTTCACTGCTGGGCACAGACATCCTCACTCAGAAGTCAGAGTTTTAGAGCATAGACCCCACAACGCAACTCCACTGCGGGCTACACGTACCCCAGAATTACTCCCGGGATATTAAGGCAGGTTTCCTCACGATCTTCTCCTTCATTGAATAGCACAATTTTTTTTGGATTGGAAGGAATAATCAAACACGTAAATATCATTATTATAGTATAGTGTCCCAGAATTCGAACCCGTGGCTTCTCCAAACGATAATGTACGCGCCTTTCCTCTGAGTTATCATGGCTTTTGTTCTTGTTTTAAGGTAAATACATGTATGTTTATCATAAAATTATATTATAAAACACATAACACAACGTGGTCAGTACCGTTCAATATGTGAATATTACAGATATTTTTTTATTTAGGAATGACATAATAAGTGATTTCGGAAAGTAATACATATGAATAGTTTTCTTTTATTATTACTAAGGATATCTTCATCACCAATATTGGTTCCTAAATTTTAACTATTACGGAATTCAGTGTTTGTGTGAAATGAGGGAAATTCCACAGACGCAGAATTCTGTTTTCTTGTCAATTTGTCTAAACAAGTTTGTCAAGCCATACAAAGTTTTATCTGTTATTTGTTTGTGCAGTAAGGTTTTAATAAATAACTTTTTAGTTTCCCAAACACAAGTGAATTCACCTGTCCTGGTTTTAATGCTCTTCTTACTACCGGTGTAAAAGTTTTATAAGTGTTTAAAACTTTATTTTGCATCGATAGTTTCGAAGAATAAAAGACAAGCTGTGCAATAGGGATTACTTTAAAATTTTCCTTTAGCATAATTTAGAAAGGGATTTAATGTTTACGATAAATAGCATTAAATTATAGAATTGTAAGAGTAAAGTCGAATAATTAAGTTCTACAGAACTGAATTGCTTTTTTTTTTAAACGAATCAATTATTATCAGGAAGCGACGTGAAATGTAACAATTTTTGCCGATAAATGTAATTGTGACTTCGTACGGTACATTCAATCAACGGACGAACTGACTGTAATGATATTACCACACAATGTAAAGATAAATGTATTTTTTCAGATACAAAATTAATTTTATGACATCAGTTCTCGGTCACAGATAAAATGATAATGACAATATAAAACAAGAAATCCATATATTTTCACAAGTTTTGCTCTACATCATGTTTGACGGTCTCGCTGGCGCAATGGTACGACTACTTGCCTTTATAGCAGAGGTCCTGGATTAAATTTTCTTCAAAGTAAATATAGTGTGACGGACACGTCCTTACATAAAAAAATATATTATTTATAGAATTTATATACATACGTATGTATATATAAACATAATTAAGTTCATTATATGTATTCAGAAATATTATTTATATACATCCTTTTTAATTAATAACATATAACAGTATCACCTCTATAACATATAACATTATCTTCAATAGTTTTCGCAGCGCACGCGATAACAGATTTTTTGTTTCACACTTTTTTTTGTGTGAAAACGCACCAAACAAATATAGATACATACTTCGTCGTCGTCGTCGCTTCAACCGATGGACGTCCACTGCTGGACATAGGTCTCACGTAATGACGTCCACAAGGCCCGATCTTGCGCCGCATGGCTCCAGCGACTACCGGCGACCCTCTTTATATGATCGGTCCACCTTGTGGGGGGTCTGCCTACACTGCGGCGTCCGGTGCGGGGTCGCCACTCCAGCACCTTCGGCCCCCAACGTCCATCGGTCCTTCGAACTATGTGCCCCGCCCATTGCCACTTCAGGTTCGCGATTCGTAGAACTATGACGGTGACTTTGGTTCTACTACGGATCTCCTCATTTCTAATTCGATCACGTACATACATACATATTTACAAAAACACAAATATTTCCTCTTTATAATATTAGTTTAGATTGATAATAAATTATAAAGCAAATTGCCATTCATTTTTAAATCAAAGCAGGCTGCATTCAAATGTGTAAAATTTGTTTCAGGTACTTGATTTTCTTATAAGTATAAACATTATTACATTAACGTGAGATATATATACTTTTTTAATCAAATAAAATCACTGTTATCAGAAATACTACCGACGCTTTGTTCTTGAAACCTATTGTTCGATTCGTCCGAAATCTCGTTTATTGCGCTTCAATAAGTTTTTCATTTGTTCGTTGAGAAGCATAGTGAAAAATCGCCTGTGGTATTTTATTAATATTTACAGCCTTTGTTGGGTTGCCCATACCTGAATAATAAAAAGATTTCGAATTTGTATTTAAGCTAAGCTTGGTAAAAAGATATAACTAGAGGAGAATTGGTTTTAGTATTATTTTTTATATCAATAAGTGGTTTGATTACAAATTTTTTAAATAATTGGTTAAGTTACTTTACAGCGAACTACGGATGTTAGGATTTAGAGATATTGACATTTTAAAATAAGTTAAACGTGGTGTCATTTTTTAAATCTCTTAAGTCTTATAAAGCATGAGTTGACATACATACTCCGAACCTTGGAAATAATATTGAATATAATAAGCATCAAATTTAATTTACAATTTTGCCACAGCGGTTAGTTTCGGCAATAACATTATAATTTCCGTCATGGTATGTAATCTAACATGATATATAATCTAACATGACATATAATCTAACATGACATATAATCTAATGAAATTAACTTAAGGCCAATTAAGGATTTTACATTTGTTTATTCTACTAATAAGCGTCACAGAAATTGTGCGTAGGTGTGAGTCTGTCTATGAATGAAGTGTGTGTGTCTGGAGTATGTGTTATGTAATGAATAAAATACAAATACAAGCCGCCTACTCACTATTTAAATTCATTAATTTTATTAATTATTATCTAAACTTTAGTTTGTTGCTGTGGAAATAAGATATTCTATAACTGATAAAGAAAATGGTACACTGCAAACAAAATTAATATGACCATCGCTGTACTACATTATATTACAACATTATTTTGTTTAGATTGACTTTTCTAGATTCGTTATATTTTTGAAAGGAATGTCGGACATTCAATAATTTTAAACGTATTTTACAGGTAAACGGTAAAGACCGTTTACCTACTAAAATATCATTTAATAGGATAAGGATTAAAACACGGGTATGAATAATATGGTTTGATTATTGTCGGCACCTTTAATTAACTTTTAAAATGCAAAAAAGTAGTTACAGTGGCATAACTATAGTAGTTAATATCGCGGTCTTTTTTGTAGATATTAATACCATCTATAATATTATAGAATTTGTTTTTATTGTATCATCAATAGTTTCCCCAGCGCACGTGATGACAGATGTTTAATGACTAATTTAGTTACCTTTCCCACCTTGGGTTACATTATTGTATTCCTATTTTTTTAGAAAGTAATATAGCCTATGTCACTCAGTGAAAATGCAGCTTTATAACGCTGAAAATTTTTTGAAATCGGTCCAGTAGTTTTTGTGTGAAAACCTTTCAAACCGATATAAGTAAAGACCTGACAGACATTTTTACGTACTTCGCATAATGCGTAACGAGTATTTTTCTCTATCGCGCCCTAAGAAGTTTCTCTTCAAAACAACCTGAACAAATAGTGTTTGTGGATAAATTCGAAAATAAATTAGGTATTATAATATTATATCTGATGTCTGCTATTATTTTGTGCGAGAAGTTAGAAAAACATGTGTTTTTTGTTATTATATTTGGATAATTAAGAATGTTGCATCATCTGCTAATGAGCTACAGGAGATGGTAAATATTATGAATGAAGCTTTGAAAAGGAAATGAATGAATGAATGTACACGAATCGAAAGTTCTGCTTTTTGAAAGAGATGAATCTATGATGAATGGCAATATTTTGATAGACGGAGCACTAGTGGAAGATGTGAAAGAATTTGTATACTTGGGATCTAAATTTACCAAGGATGGAACATGTGAAAATGATATTGAAAGGAGAGTATGGTAAATGGTGCTCTGCACGCCTTTATGAATAGCCAGATGGTGTCTCAAAGGGCCAGACTGGCTGTGCATGGAGGAGTGTTGGTGCCAACACTTATGTATGGTAGTGAAAGTTGGGTATGGCAGAAGAAAACCACAAAAGTAAAATAAATGCGGTAGAGATGAGATCGTTGAGAAGTATGAGAGGATTAAAGTTGAGTGACAGAGTAAGAAATGGTGTGATAAGAGAACGTTGTGGTATAAAAGAAGATGTAGTGACTAGCATTGAGAAAGGTAACGGGAAAGTTCACTCTTGACTCAAAAATTTAAAAAAAGAAGGAGAAAACCAAGGCGAACGTTCCTGGACCAAATCCAGGGCATTTTAAAAAAGTGCCAGGTCAAGTGTACTCTAAACCGACAAACTTGTGTGAAAGGTTTAATGAGGATGAAAGAAGCGAAGGGGATATGCAAGGATCGTGGGCAGTGGAAGGACGTGGTATCAGCCTATAGGAATAAGGCGTGATGCTATGTATCTAATAAAGAATAGTATAGTATAATTTAATAAATTATAATTTATTTGAAATGTTAGAAGTGCGAGACCTGCTGACACAGGTTTAACCTAAATGAAGGTCTCTGGCCGATCGGTTGACAAACGTTGTTTAGAAATAAAAAAAGACTTCATTCTTTCAAAACGTAGTATAGTAATTAATGAATTAACTGTAAAACAGTCTCACGTAAATGGGATTTTATTACTTGACTCATTGCACATAGGGGTCATCGATATACACTGACGGACCCACGTAACTTCTTCATAACGTGGGACTTGCAATGAGACGCCATTTATTTGAGGCTTATTTTACTTAGCTGACCACATACAAGTAGGCAAATTCTTGCAAAATAAAACAAATCATCAAAATGATGTCAGAGTTCATTACGGTCCAATACTGTGAATTATACAAAGCGTTAGGAGAACGTTCCCTAAAGCGAAGACAGGTGATAGTACTAATGATGATTTTGATTATGAAGCGGAAAAAATCGATCCTGAATAAAAAGGAATATAATTTATAACGTTTTGTTAGCATTATTCACACTCCATCATGTTAGTACAGCTAAATGAAACGATAGTTTCATAAAAAAAACTTCACTAAAAAAAAGCAACCAGTACTGTTACACAAAATTAAAACTGCTGACGTTTCATTGCTGGTTTTTTTTTAAAATTAAAGTAATGCTTTTTAATGTAATTAACGTTTCATCTAGCTGTACTAACACGATGGAGTGTGAATAATGCTAACAAAATGTCATTAGTACTATCATCTGTCTTCTTTTTCGGGAGCGATCTCCTAACATCTTGTATATATTGATCGATAATTCAATACACTTTATTAGAAAATGTTAATTACTAGTATTTTCTTATTATCTAGAAAAAAACTTATTGTACCAACATATGAAATAATAACAAAATTGTTAGTTTTTTATTATAAGAAAGTGCAATACGACGCCAGTGTGGAGTATAAAGCGACCTCTCGTCAAATCAAAACAGACTGTCATATGGCACACCAACTGCCATCTACCGACATCACTTCTAAGTAATAGTGACGCAAATAAGAGCCTTTGGGCAATGGAGTTTCTTCTAGACTATTTATAAAAAAGTATAAAGTTACCTTCATAGATGGCGCGTAAACCATTATATTATACAAATATAATCTATATATTAATACTACTATAGCTAAAGCTTCATACACGATATTACGTAAATTACACGGACTGAAAAATATACAATTTCTCAAACTTTGCTCAAACTTTACTCACATCAAATGCTAAGATTTTTATTATAATTATGCATAAAAAATATATTAAATCAATAAAAAAAACATTACACAAACGCATATAGAATATGAGCTTATTTGACAATCGGTTACAATAATGTCAAACGCCATAAAGGTTACATTAAAAAGTTTATATTGTCACAAACACTAAGGAGGTTACATTAGAAAAGTTACTGTGGTGGTTGTTTTGTTTTTAATATCTGATGTTTTACGTAACTTTGTTTTTTTTGTTTTTCATAGGAATCTTCTGATTAAGCACAACACAGAGTTATCAACAAAGGGAAATAGGGACTCATTTTTATATACAGATGTTATTACAACTTTTTTCAGTATTGTCTGATAAACCGGTAACCACTGGAGTCATAACATATTTTTTCGAGTAATGTTAGATTTCAATTAGTTAATAATTTTCTTGATAGTCTTTGAATAAGGTTCAGACTTATAAGGTAAATTAATTATGGTCAAATGTCGACCATTAGTACAAATAAAATTATATTTCAAATTAAATTCAATAAATACGTACATTTGAAATTTCATATATAAATCAATGTTTATATCAATCCATATAAGACAACACTGATGTCAATTATTAATAAGTGACGATATATTTTAAGATGGTAACATTAAAATTAATGCTCGATGTTAATTGTAGAACCCCACGCTTTTAAATTATAAAATGAATATTTTGCTAATTACTCTGTTCTAATCTTAAACGTGTTAATTATAAGTTATTATGTATTTTCGAGTTTTTAATTCGATTGACCGTTTAAACATAATCCTTACTTTATTTTTCATTTCAACTATAATCCGTGTTACTTGTTTTAAAAAAAATTGGCGAATGTAAGGAAGGCACAAATTGACCACTCGGCGGGGGGAGGTAATCTTGACGGTACTATTAAAGTATTTTAATCATTTTTCAATTTATGATTTTAAATTCTTATATCTTCATCTTTACTTGAAAAGAGTGGCAAAGTTTCAGCTTAATTCGATGTTTTGAAGTGTTCAAAATCGAATCCAAAGATTCCATTACCTTAATACGTAAATATAGGTGACAGTCTCAACATGAAGTCGATGTTTCGCACGATGATGATGTAAATAAAATATTCATAAGCAAAAAATAACAGCTCTCGATCATGCAATGAAAGTATATAAAAATTCCAAATATCTTCATTGAAAAATTCCTTTTATGTCAATTATTAGAACCGTTCAACATAATCTCGTAAATTTTCAGTTTTAAACAAGACTTTGCTTTTCTTGTACAATTCCTCTTTTCGAATACTTAATGTAGATCTACCCCATTTCATCACTTCGAAAGTTTCGGGGTCGCTTAGGGATGGTCCAGTAGAAATCAACTGTAGGGAATTGAGGCCAATTCAGGCAGACGCGTATGAAACAAAAAACTTTTTATATTTCTATAAAGAAAATTAACATTCAATCAATTATTTTGTTATCGTTTGAAATATTTCATTATTGAATCATGTACACCATAAGACCACTACCCATGTGACTTGGACAAAATATTGCAAAGCTATTTATCAACAGTGGTACATACTCGTAAATTCATTTTATATACCATCAGAAGGCTTCTACTCAATGGCTAACTAAGGTTAATCATTTATGTGAATATTTTGGCTCTGATTAATTATTTATACCAACTGTAGTAGGTTAATATTCAAGTACCATACCATAAAGACGTAAAAAACGAATGCTTTAGCAGTACAAGGGAAACGAAAAAGGCATATCTTTGCTAAAATAAAAAATATGCACCTGTGTCCTTGGCTGTAAATTATTTTAGAAAAACAATAAAAGATAACTATGGACAAGATAAATATGATAATTTATTGGTCGTTAAAAAAAATATATGTTTCACTAATTCAATTAAAGATAATTATTTCGATTAATACAATTAGGTATTAATGATGTTAAAAACTCTCAATAATATCCGAATTTCATCACCCAGCCTATTAACTTGCAATAGATTTACACCAAAATCGATGTTAAAAAATTTAATTGACCTGTGAAATAAATAAAAGGTTAAGTATTCTTTTATCAATATTAGATTATTTGTTAAAGCGAGGAAAATAGGAAGGTTTATTCGTCTTACGTGTATCTTTGGCAAAATATAGACGGTAGAACTAGAAACGTTTAAACAAGTATAAGTAGGAATTTTCAGTAATGCTATAAATCTATGAAGCTTTAAATTAATAAAGTTAATGAATACTGCAAACACACTAGATTTTTTGAATTGATAATATGAAAGATATTTTTACATAAAGACCCTTCTTTCGGTTTTTGGCAACGCCTTATTCGTGTTTTAGGAGAAAGGCCATATAAAACTGTTGTCTGTCTGTCTCTTCTATTACAGTATTTTCTTATACCTACACTGGGTTTATATCAATTTGAAATATAGCAAAACTAAAAAATAGACTGCATTTTTATATGTTAGATATTGTATATATGGTTGCTTCATTTGAAACAAAAAGAATGAAATCTTTTTATATATATTGGCTTTCAAATGTAATCCTTAATAAAGAGGCATCAATAAAGCTGTAAGCCGCAGCCCATATTACCGTTTAGCAGAACTTAATCGACGTCTAAAACCAAGTTTAATCTCCAAGTAAGGGGTCAGTTAAAAAAGAGGCTCCCTAATCAGGTCCGCGAGCACGCGTTACGCACTTACATAATGAAAGGGGGAAGCGAGGGCGCCGGGGCCGGGGGCCGTCATCTGCGTACACCCTCAAACTCAAAGTCCGGCCGCCCGGATCGATACCTATACGTGTGGACTTTATGTAAAAAGCCTCCTGCACACCCAGAGGACGCCGACCATAAGTGTCGAGAAACGAGTCGCCCCCAGGGAGGAAGGCACGAAATATCTTCAATTTTGGAGAGAAAATTTTCCAATGCGGGGGCGACTGCCCGCGGCGGAAGGGCTGGCCCGCTCGCCCCGGACGCCTATGTCCGAAAAATGCGCTCCCCTTAATTGAATTTACAGATTTGCCTTTTGGAACGCACGCTCCTGCTATGTTTATTGCGGAAGCCTTATTATTACCCTTTACGGAGCGTACTGATATGGTCTTATCTCGGTTGCAATTTAAATTGAACTCCCCACGCTCAAATCAATTTTAAAAGTAGAACCTTTTTATTTTGACAACAGATATGATGAAATATTCATCATTTGCATTCCATTCACTGTGTAAAATTAAACTACTATCATTGGTATCGTGGCTATAATACCACAATAAAACTTCTACGTAACACGAATGTGTACATTTAATAAATTATAATAATGCAAGTTGGTATTATTAAATATTGTAATAACATACGGGTAATAAATACAAGACTGTATTATATAAAAAATAAAATCTTCATATGTGTTCATTCGAGTATAACGTTCATTTTAAAATTGTATATTTAAACGCTGTTAAATAAAGTCCAATAAAAGTCCATTTAAAATTGGTGTCGTTAAGAAGCAAAAGTAGACAGATAGAAAGGAAAGTTGCTAATGACATAAAACATGTAACAGAACATATTTAAACTGTATTAACGATGTCATACCACGATTGCATTCTCTACTTCTTAAGTTAAAAAGTAAGTAGCAGCCCATTAACGTCTCACTGCTGGGCGTCGCACTCATAGGGGAAGAAGAGGCTTTCAGAGAGTAGATCCACCACGCTGCCCCACTGCGAGTTGGCAGGCATAGTACGCAAGTATATGCCTCAACATAAGTATACTCTCGATTGTTTCATTCTCACAGTCCGATGTGACGGGAATCCGACACGACTGGAGGGACATCAAGCGCAGACCGACAGCTTAACGTGGTCTTCGAGGCAAGGGGATGGAAAGCACCACGAATTTAACCGAAAACTCAATATCGATTTTAGAATTCGCCCGACCCGGGACTCGAATCCACGACTTGTCTGTAGTCGAACAAACTGACCAATGAGGCAGTCAGTTTATCTTCACTAATATTATAAAGAGGAAACTTTTGTGTTTTTGTATGTATGTATGTTTGTAACGTTTTCACACAAAAACTACAGGACCGATTTTAAAAATTTTTTCAGCTGCATTTTCACTGAGCGACATAGTCTATTAATATAGACTCTATTACAAGAAATGAGGATCCCTAAGAAAAATGCATTAATGTAACCCAAGGTGTGAAAACAAAACAACATGTTATTGCGTCCGCTGCGAAAACTATTGGTAATAGAACCAATAAATGTACTACAATATTATAGAACGTATTAATGTCTACAAATAAGCCCATGATACTATATGTCCAATTACTGTAGTAATGCTACTATAACCACTTTTTTGCATTTTAAAAGTTAATAAAATTGTCAACAATAATCAAACTATTTTATTCATACCTCTGTATTAATCCTTAACCTTTAAATTATTATATATAGTGATATTTTATTAAATACCGTTGCAATACTTTTTAAATCATTAATATCGGACAACCTATACAAAGCTATAAAGATATTAAAAATCTCAATCTAAAGAAAATAATGTATCCCGCGTCAAACTCCAGAGAGTCAAATGTTTGTGTATAGAAAAGTTCTGAGACAATAAAGTGTAACAATATTTCAACAATTTATTATAATTACCAGACCGATTTAAAAAATTCTTTCAATATCTGTAGATAATTTTTAAATTGTCTAATGTCGGACATTCTAAGTAAATGATGTTACGAATTTAAAAATGTATTAGTTAGATATATACACACGTCATATTTAGCGACATTAGACGATTTAAAAATTATCTACAGATATGGATAAGAATTTTCTAAATCGGTCTAGTAATTTTAGCTTGATTATAATAAATTGTTAAAATATTGTTACACTTTTTTTGTGTCAGAACTTTCCTATGCACAAACTCTCTGGAGTTTGAGGCGGAATACTTTATTTTCTTTAGATTTTTGATATCGTCATATCTTTTGAATGGGTTGTCCGATTTTAATAATTTAAAAAGTATTTTATAGGTATGGAAACGGTTTTCAATAAAATATCACTTTTATTATTCTTTGTAAAGTAAAATCTATATATTGATTAGATTATGAATGTAAGTGTGTATATAATCTGAAAGGAAGAAATTAAAAACAAATTGAAATAAAACTTTTATGTTAATGAAAATAAATCTGTAGTCCGACTTAGTAAATTTTCCATAGCCACGAGATTGGGACGCTGCTAGTTTTTCATAAATAAAAAGTGATTTTGTAAGCTTAGTGCACAGAAAATGTAAAGTGAAACGTCTTATCCTGGTATTTTATACACTAAAAATAGATTAGGGTAGACAGATTCTGCCCTTTTCAGCTCCGCTCGACATATCCTCATACAGCAGTTACGGCGTGACCACGATCTATGATAATGCAGTTAATAGAAATCTGCAAAGTATTGCCAACACCTAAGTAAAATCTTATCAAATTTTTTATTTATCTACTTAAACACACAAATTCGATATAAATGTATTAGTTAATAAACTAAAAATTAATACTTACTTCGTGTTATTAGCTTACTTAGCTTCAAGTAGCTTGAAAACATCGGTCGTAAAAAAAATTTGATGGAGCAGAAACGGTCGACTCTTACAATTAACGCTGACATGTAACAAGGTAGATAATAGAAAATAAATTACAAACTAATATTAAAAGATTATAAAGAGGAAACATCTACGTTTATGTATGTAAGTATGCATGTTTGTAACGTTTTCATACAAACGCTACCATTTTCAAAATATTTTTCATCATTAGAAGGCTGTATTTTCACTGAGCGATTTAGGATATATTACTTTCTAAAAAAAAATAGGGATCTCTAAGCAAATTGCATTAATACAGCAAGGTGTGTCACAAAGTCATCGCGTGCGCTGAGGAAATTATTGAAGATTAAAAAAGAATGTTCTACAATTTTATAGAAGGTATTAATGTCTACAAAAAGTCCGAGACTATATGTCTAACTACTGTAGTTATGCCACTATAACAACTATTTTACATTTTTAAAGTTAATAAAAGTGTAGACAATACTTAAACCATACTCTTCATACCTCTGTATTAAGCCATCGCCTATTAAATGTAATTTTTATTAAAAACCATTTCAGTACCTGTAAATTACATTTTAAATGATTAAAATCAGACATTCCATTCAAAAGATATAGCGAATTTAAAAATGTCCATATAAAAAAAATATAATCCCGAGTCGAATGTTGTTTATAGGGAAATTCTGAGGCAAAAAAACTATTACAAATAAATCTCTTCTCTTATATCAGAGAAGAAAGATTTGCTAATAGAATTTTTGTTTTTTATTTTTAACAATTAAAAATTATTAAACCGATTTAAAAAAATATTTCAATATTTTAAATCGGTATCTGCGGCGGTGAAATCGAGGGGCATTGCTAGTGCTATATAAGTTTACTGGTTAAAAACCTTAAGCAAATCGCGTGGAAAAGAGAGAGGCTCGTCTTAACTCCACGACTGTGATTTTTAATAATAGCAAACTTGTTATTTTGTCTATCTAGTTATATTTAACGAAATTCGAAAACCTTTATTTCCGTTATGACAGTTAAAAATCTTAAATACCTCTCATAAAGTGATACACATTGTAAACTTATTTAGATGTCATTAAACTATAACTAACAACTGTACTTGATAATTTTTTATATACACTGATCATCAGTCATCATGTGGTGAACTCAAACTTCCAATTATAAATAAAATACTTTTCATTTACCCACTCAATTTCAAATTTTTTAACTTTAACTAGATGTCACTCGATTACACACGAATTAAAAACGACCAAATGGTTATCGGAATATCCTTTACTGAGAGCACTTTTTTATAATCTATGATAATTGTATTTTTAACTGCCTTAGTGGTCGAGGGGTTAGCATGTTCGTCTATAGGCATAAGGTACTGCGTTCGAATTCCAGGTCGGACGAATTCATGCATTCTTTTGTTTATAATCTCCATTCATAATTTTCTATTTTTTACCCTTCATATCTTAAACCTTTAATGACAAAAATGTATAATATTATTAAACGCGAAAATTGAGGCAGCCACCTTTGGTCCGCATAGTTGTATGCCATATTATCTCGCGTAATATGATTATTGTTAATCCAAATACAAAAATGTAATAGCACGAGAATTCTTAAGTAATTTTAACTTGCCATTTTTCTGGTAATCCCATTATCTAATATTACAGAAATACAGATTTAGGGCTTACGTAACATTTTAGCTTATTATATCATAACTTATGATTATAAATATTTTTGGTCTGGGTATAGAGAAAATGTTTTTAACGATACGTTTGCGAATATCTAAAATTGAATCCTTTCCTCCATACATGTAAGGATAAAAAGTAAAAAAATAATTGCTTTGTCAATATAACCCATTTAAAGATAACTTAAGATGAAGTACAGTAGAAAATATGGCTTAGAACTGAACTTTGAAAAAACTTACGTTAGGAGTAACGGAGATAAATAAAAAATAATACAAAATACAGTAATAAATTGTGTTGATGAGTGTTTGTATTTAGGTCAGAGTATTTGCTTTAAAAGGGGTTATGCTAATGAAGTGAAATAAAGATTTTAATTGAAATAAAGTTTGTGGACTCTTCTCAGAATAGGCGCGAAAGAACCCTCGTAACTTTAGATTTTATGTCTTTGTTATATCGATACCCGATTGAAAATTAGACGAGAAAACAACCATTTATGGCTAGTAAAAAAGTAATTTTATGTACCTACTTAAAAAAAGGACTTTTGATTTTATTTTATTTGTAAGGAATGAGGAGAATATAACTCGCAAAATACGAATTAAAAGATTTTTCTTAAGCTTTTACTTAAGCTTTTTACATAGGTTATTAATAACTTCCTTATGAGACAACGATGTATACTGGATCGCCGAGGATTTAAAACCAAATTAATCTCATTGTTAATTTAAAATTTACTGCACCCAAAAAAAATCTCTTGTTTAAATTTTCAGACATTAATAAAATGTTTTTTTTTGTGTAATTAGTTACGGAATTGGTAAAAAAATTTACGCGCCATCTATTGAAAGCTTACGTAAAAAGTTTATATCTATTCTTTCTAAAGAGTGTGAACTATCTTGAGAGTGAACTTCGCATTTGATAGCATAAGAATTTACTTTTTTTCAATGAATGTCTTACAGCAAAAATATAATAAAACGGTAACCTCTATTTGGCATTATAATATTTCTAATGAAGATAAAATCATTCACTGAAAAAGTTGAATCGGGTAGTAATGTTTGAAGTTAGGTGTGCAGCTGGTATCGATCCCGGAGGGCTCTTTTGGTATTCAGACATCTGTACCTTGATATCATCGGCCATTGATTATAGTAAACTTTTTAATGTTAATAAAATTTATATAAAGAGTTTCTTTGAACTTCTAGTTATGGTTTTAACAATAAGTACTTATTCTGTTAGGTGGGAAAAGAGTCCAAAACATTGATAAATATGGCTTAGCTGATCATAAGAAGGGTTGTTACTGAAGGAGTATAAGTTTTGGGATAACACCTTCATTCAGGATTTACGTTATTATAATTACCTAATGCCTTGTTATTTTTTATCCATTTAAGGGTCGTACCAATCTCGTATAGGCGAAGGTCCGGGATGCCGTAAGAATAGTTTGGGGTAAGTTGATGTGGCGTGAAGGAAATGTTCGTTCTAATCAGCCTTTCTGTTAATTTCATGGTGGTGTACCTGTTACTTTCTACGCAATGTAAGTTAACAACATATAATATGACATAACTATTTCCTACTGAGCTAAATGCTACCAACCGGAAAGGAACCGGTGTGATAAGGTCATCGCTGATCTTACTTACCCTTTTCTACACTGAGAAATGTATATACGCAACAACCCCGACTGGATTCGGCGATGAAGGAGAAATTAAAACCCATTAGAATCTTGAGTGAAACACCAGGATTTCAACTTGCGCATTAATCCCTGCTATTTACGAGGATAGAGAACGTCTACTACATTCTTTTCCTCTCGTTCGTGAGCCTCCTTCAGCGAGCTTACTGTCTTGCAAGAGAAAAACACTCTCGTCCATCATCTCTTACTGGAAAACGTTGTAAAAAGCGTGATGGTTAATAGCAAAATGATAAATGCAACACTGCTTTTCTTACTTCTCATTTCTACTGGCAGCGATTACGGTAACGGAAGCAAAAGGGGGTTGAGAATTTCCTAATGAGATTGCATTGCCAACCCCGACGATTTGACTCGGTCATTTTAACATCTAGACCCACGTAATGGTGATGTTGACCTATCAAGCAAATTAAAAATATTTCTAGTACTGATCGGATTTCTTTAATTTTAAGCATAAAAAGTTTTTATTTTGTATATTCAGTTATATCATAATGTTTAGAAATTAATAAGCCACACAAATGGGCCCAGAGTTATCTGTGTCTAGACATATTTTAAATTTAAATACAAGCCTACAAATAGCTGTACTCCATTGAATACATTCAAAAGCGATACAGATTATTCACCACGTGTCTCTAACTGACCTTGTAATAAGCATTACAAAACGTTCGCGACTCTCAATTCTTAAAACTCACTATGATGGTATCAAAAAATATTGAATGCCACCATCACAATGTCAAATCTTAACCTCAGACAGATAATATATAGATGTTTCTGACAAACTAGTTTCTTCGTAAAAGTTATTACTTAAATAGGAAAATGTTCATAAAAATTTACCAAGTCTTTAAATCGTACTATTTTCTTGTTTCTCTGTGAAAAGGATTACAATGAACATCTTAATATAAACATCATAGCTATAGTACGTAACCAATAACGTAACTTGAAAAAATCGAACGAGCTGGCAGCTTCGCCAGAGAAACGGAAAGTGTTCCTATTTCGAGACTACGCAAGAGCCTCACAAATATATTCAGTTTCGTTATACCTACTCTGAAACCCTACCAATACGTAGGGCGGGCAGCAAAGTCCGTGCACATGTAAAATAGCTCGTGTCAACGGGAACTATGCTCTACGAATATTCTTTATTTATTTTTGAAAATCCTATTATAAATCACTATCGTAAACAAACGTTGTTTAAATTTTTTGTGTTTAACCAGCATAGTTGCTACCACGTGGTGATTAGTTTTATGGTTTGTTATAACATTAACTGTGCACACGTTATCCTAAAATATTTTCAACGTTCGAGGAGTCGGAGTTGTTTTCGCGGACTTATAAAATTGTAATTATTAAACTTATACATATATTATAATATATATAAACTACTAGCTGCCCCGTTTAACTTCGTACCGCCTCAGAATCAACAAATTAAAATGCTAAATGCTACTTGGAAAATGTTTCAACTTTAGCAACAATGTGGTCAAACTTAATCGGAACAAAAAGAATTCGTAATAAAAAAAACGCGATCTTCTTGCCCATAATTCCGCCAAACTTCTTAAAATATTATAGTTGCGATCAGAAGTCGGATGTTGCCAATGTTAAAAACAAGAGTATTCTTTTCAAATTAATTAGATTTCTAAGTCAGTGACAGAACACAGAATTCCTATTTGCTCATTTATAAATTAACTGTCAGGACACGGGGGAATCAGTATTTATCGCTCATCATTGCAAAAAGAGTCTATTTGCTGGATTTTAAGAAAATCGTTAATGGTTTTAAAGATTAGCAATGTGTGAGTGGGTGTTATTAATGGTCTACAATCTTCTATTGCCCTTCAAACGAAATTAGTTTAGGGCAGATTGCCAGGATAACAACTTGATGATGCCTTAAACCCGCCAGAGAAATAACAGCCTAAGATATCGCGGAGAAGTTGGTGAAAAAGTGTACTGAAGATAAAGCCGACCGATCAAAACCTTGATACAAAAGTCGAGAACATTCCAAAGAAAGCAACAAATTCGAAATGCACTTGAGAAGATACACGAGTTTTTTGAGTAAGAGTGTTGATAAGACAATATCCGATAGAAGTTACGCATTTAAAAACCATGTAAAAAAGAAAAAAAAACGTTTGTAAATTTCGAATTGTGTAAGATATTATCTAAGAAAAGATCATATAATCTTTATCTATATGTCTTCGTCTGGGTGTGAAGACAACAGAGCTCCATCGTTGTAAATGTGTTGAGCCAGTGAATCTACTCGGTCACCATGGTCTATCTTAATCCTGGTATAATTGTACAAAAAGGTAACGGTGCCAGCCTTATGGGTACCCATCCATTTGCCTCTGATGGTACGTTTTAATTACTTCTATTTTTATTTATTTATACATACAACGAATATATATAAATTTGTTGTAAATTATAATCTGCATATTCATTAGATTATGTATGTGTGTTTATCTCCTTATATAATGTTATCTAATATAGACATATATTTATAATAAATAAACAATGAAATTTTACCTCTGGGAGTGCGAATAGGCATCTCTGTACTTTTATAAAGTAGAAACTCGGGTTAGGGAGAAACCTCTCTAAGCGTACTCGCTTGACATATATGGCTATTCCTTGAAGTCTCTCTTATACAGGTTCGACTATATATAGATTTAGAAATACTGGGTGTAGAGTACACTTCACGTTGTGAGACTAAAAGCAGGGTTCTGGGGGCTACTTCTCTGTTATATCTGCCCGTCCAAGATACATGCCTCGCATAGACGCACTCGTGTTACCGGCCGCGTTCGGCCAGCGGGGGAACACCCCACCGCCCTCTCAGGCCACCCGCTCTCCCTCTCGCCTGCGTCATCTAGTGCGGCGACTAGCGCTAGGGTTAATTCAAACTATATCATTTAAATATTTTAAATTATTTTTAATAAAGGTTTTTATTTTCATAACAACTGTTGTTATTGCTTTAAAAGGCTTATTTAACACATATCAAATCAAATTATCTTTATTCAAGTAGGTATATTACAGCACTTTTGAATCGTCAAATAACAGTTTTTTTTCTTTTCCAAACTCTAATTCTAATGTACGTCTGATGATGGTACTCAAGTACGACTTAAAATCTAAAATTACGAGGGTTCCAATGCGCCCTGATCTGAGAAGAGCCCACAACAAACTCAGTCGGGTATTTTGTTTTTTGTTACCATCATCATTACAATATCATATTAGTTTAGTATATTTCAATTCATATTTTGTTCCAATCACCTCATAGTTTTTGGTGATTATAAAACTGTTTTTCTACTTAAAATTTTTTTATATATTTAAAAAAATAATTGATTAAGCGAGATAGGCAAACCCGGATATAAGAAGCAGGTACATAAAAAGGAAATTCTGAATTTGGAGATCATAATTAAATCCTGCATACTTTATTAAGGTTTTCTTATTATTTTTGGACTTACTCATAGATAAGTGACGTAATAGTAATGTTAACGAGTAAAACCAGATTTAACATGGCTTCTCTTATTGATTGATAAATTTAATTGGAACTTTAGAAACAACAAGAAACCAGTAATTCTTTAGCATTGTGTTTTAGTTCTAACACATAAGTAATATGTTCACAGAACGTATTTCATCTGGTTAAATAATATTATTAACATATAAGTCTTTTTACGTAAAACTGCCTTATATTGTTGATACGCCATATTTTGCTATGATTTCAGTCTATATAAAATTACGTAGATAGTAATGTATGAACAATTTAGGCGATATTTCTTTTAAATAAATATTTGTTGAAGGATTAGTTAAAACAAGTAGCTCCTTTATCGAAATTTATCAAGAATAATTTCCACTGTTTTGAAAACTTTAATTCAATGAAGTCATTGTATCATGGTTAAACTTTTATATCAAGAAAGAAACGTTTTTATAAAAAAATCGTGAAAGTACAACTTGTGTTTTTTGTTGCACACCCCTTTTTGTAAACAGAAGTTAAATTCTTTCTTTTGAATTCAATCAAACTTTTGGGTAGAACTGTAATTCACCCTTATTAAATATCACAAATAAACAGCGCTATAACATAACGTAGTTATAGAAAATTATTTCATTCCACAGATATTTCTGTGCCCTTAATTCCATAAGTAATGTAACTATAAAAGTGCTTTGACATGAAATAATTTAATAAGTTTAAAAATGTTTTACAAAAATGTCCACTGTACATTTGACGAATCACTCCCGTTCAATGCTATCCTCATTCACAAATCCTAAACATAACATGCAGTAGACAAGCACCACGCATTTCCTAAAGTATACTACTTACATGTAAATGATATGTAAATCTCGGGAGTAAATTGATTGAACTTAAATAAAATAAATTGACATATTTGAAACGATGTGAAAAATTGTTTAACGAATAAATTTGTTGTGGATTTCGGTCATAAGAGGTCAAATGATTCCTTCGAAACATTATATTTTAGGTCGTTTTTTAATATCTACATCAGTCGGACACATGAGAAGATGATTAATCTTGGTGGTCCAACAGTAAATATTTGTAATGAAGAAATTTTGGTTTTGTTAGTTAAATATCGTACGATTGGCAGCCCTGTGTGTCCGGTTCGCAGCCCTGAATCTGTAGAACGTAGAACAGAGCGGCGTGCGTGCCCGGTCCGCTGTAAACAGCCTACCCTCGTATGTAGGGCGGATGGACGTCCCTCCCCCCTCTCCCTCAGAGAAAGGGGTGCCCCCGCTTCTTCCTTGTTCCTCCTTGTGCAAATTCCCCTGGCGATGAAAATGTGCTCCGCCACATTTTATACAATTTCTAGTGCGTGCCTTCCAAAATTCGTTTGTCCAGCTACACAATATTAAAGTTGAGAACGCGGGCGCTAGATCAAGACGCTCTATGAATGGTCTGGCCAAGTTATTAAGGTTGTTTGTTGCAAACAATTTACCCGGCCATTGACTTTTCCTTTCATTCAGTAGGTCGCTTGTCTATTCTTACGGGCGCTATTATTAGGGCAACAAAACGCTAATTACAACGTTTTGTGTAACATCTATTACTGAATTAAAAATCAAGGTTTGAAATGTTTTAGAAATTTTTTAACAAATACAGAATACTATTCATCTGATGTTAAGTGAATCTAGTAGTATAATGTTAAAAGCGCTAAGATTTTTCGCCAATATTTTCCCACTCCAATTTCCCCTATTATTTTTTTTGCTGGGAAATACATGTACGCACCCCAGCTCAAAGTTATACCTTCAATCAGGAGTGTGAGTCTCACTACAGTACAGAACACCCACTAAAACCCAGCGTCATGAACCAGAGCAGGAATACCAGAGGTTCAGTGGAGACATTACTCTCTGGGACCCCGGACATCGCCTGTTACGACCACTCAAAATAGCAAAACCATAATATTGATGCCTCTGTATTAATCCTTATCCTATTAAATTATATTTTAAGTAAAATAATTTTTAAATTATTAAAATCGGACTCTCCATTCAAAAGATACAAGGAATTTAAAAATGTTAATTCAAGAAAATAAATCTGACTTAGTAGATTTTCCATTGCCACGAGATCGGTATCTACGTGGGTGACACCGCGCGGCATAACTAGTGTTAAATATAGCAAGACTTATTATGAGTAAATGTATAAGGAAAATCAACACTACCTAACCCTAATGTAAAGTATATTTTTAAATAACAAGAAAACTAATATAACAATAACAGATCTTCTCGTTTATATGTCTAATGTAAGGATGCAAGGTTTTATTTCATTTGTAATAAATGATTCTATAAATATATCTTAATTAATGCTTGATCATGGTTTATTACTTGTGGTATATTATTCTGTACTACATAAACCCAGCTTCACTGTGCTTCAATCTGATATTACTTACACCCGGAATTTATTGTTCCCATTCCTATCGTGAATGTTGCTCTTTATAATCAGAGTTAAAATCCTATTAATATTGATCTCGATTTTGTGGAAATTAATGAGAACAAACGAGTTGCCGTATCCTTGAAAAAATCGAGTGAAACGTGGAATTTTTCACATAGAGAGAAGTTGTTCTGGTTATATTATTAGATATAAAAAAATGCTTGGAATAGGATCCCTCGCCAGACAAATTTCGAGACACTCCGATACCACAGAGTGCCTTTGCATCTCGGGAGACTGTTGGTGGCACACCTTCAGTTGCTTAAATCAGCGGACATTTGTTTCGACATGGGGTTTGTCATGGATTGCCTCAGGGGTCAGTCCTGGAGCCGATATTATGGATATTGGGCTACGACTAACTTTTGTGGTGACCGCTTCTCCCCGGGTCGAGGATGTTGTGATAAGAATATGACATTTGTGTCCTCAGCTTCGGCTCGGGGAGTCCCCCAGTTGCCCCAAATGCGAATTTGGCTGCAGTTGAAGTGATTCGTCTCCGCCAGGAATCATGGCTATCTAGGAGGCGCAAATCGCTTTCATTCGGGCTGATGCAGATGTTGTCAGGACAATAGTTTTATTTCGATTAAACAACATCAGATAGCACTGCTATTGCTGAATGAACTTATTTGCCGTCAGTGTGGTAAAGCTCTTGATATGGCGCGCCGCATTGTGGCGAAATGTCCGGCTAAGGCACTACGGATGAAATTTCCTGGTGTTACTGATCGACGTGGATCTCTTACTATCTATAATATAGAAAGAGCGAGATGGAAAACCAGATACCTCTCTCCTTCGAAGGAAGAGGCTGGGCGAAAGGTGGTGTCTTTAAGAACGTCTCTTAACTACTTTTTGACCTTTTTCGAAATTGTGCGAGCGGACCTCTGATAACATCGTCTCAGGTTGAGGAAGGTGCCGCTGGGTTTTAATGGGTATTCTGGCCCAGTCAGTGAGTCCCACACTCCCGGTTTGTTTCTCAATCTGATGTCAATCATTGGGAATGTAGATAAACGTATTTCAATGAACAAAATGAATGACAAAAGTATTTCAATGAAAAATCAACCAACCGACTACTGACAATTCGAATGTGTTTGTTTGAACCTACTTGAATAAAGAATATTTTGATTTGATTTAAAATCACACAACTCAATCAAAATTATAAATACACATTCCGTTGCTGGCGTAAGGTTAGAAAATTTTAAATAAAAATATCAATCTCAATAACAAATATTTATCGCCACAATTTTGAAGTCATTTAAATTCATTTTATATTCGCTTAGAAAATTGAACATCGTTAGAATTTTACTTAGCCCATCGTTTTTTTAGCGCAAATGCGCTGCAAAAAATCTTTTACCAAATCGCAAATACAGACACTATGCTAAATTTAAAATTCATATTTTTTGGTTTTTATAAAAAATACATACTATTTTTAATGTTATAAATGTCAAATGTCTGTACTGTTGTTTCGTCCTTCAAAGAGGTTAAAACGAATTTATTGTCGGCCGCGATTTTTGCATAGCTATACGTAGTACTAAAATATATGTATTCCAACTTTTAAACATATGTTATTGCGAAAAACAGATACTATTTTATGAATTGCATTCAATTAGTTTAATACTTGCCATGTGTCTTTTGTGATTTAGGCGAGAGGAATATATTGGTTAATATGGTTTCTATAATTGTAAAAATAAGGATCTATAGCTGTTTCTTTTAACCAGTAAACTTTAGGTCATCTTGCAGACTTTTAGTCTTGAAAGGCATTTAGTTTTGTCAGATAACATATTGCCACCGAAAAACAAGTTAAATATATATTTTTTTTTCAATTCTTACTAAAAACTGTTTTATATCGTCATTCACTTCAAGTGCAAAGCAAATAATATATAAAAGTCTATTCGTGTGCCATTTATATATACACCAACTGCTTTAACTTATTACTTATAAAAAAAAAGCTTTTACGGGACTATTTCACAGACGGCACGAATAAATTTTCGCAAATACAATCATTAATTCATTGAATTTATATAATTTAAAAAATCTGTAGTAACATGAAATGTTATCAATTATAAGATTAAAAATACATTTATGAACTTAAGTGGAAAAGTCGAGGGTCATTTAAATAAGAAGGAAAACTTCGTCAAAATATACCTATGTTGAATATGACCTTCAATATTGCGAACTCTGTATACATTTCCTCATGCACTGTCACTTACAAAACAATGTATTTGTCCTACAATATCAGAACAGTTGCACGCAAGAAACGGATAATAGTTCATAAAATAGATTATTATCGAGGTGAACATTACGCTATCGTCGATTTCATCTTTATAGGTCAGAAAACGATTTAACCTTCCGCGTATTTTAACATGGATTCGTCATCCACAATGATGTCTCTTTATATTTATTTATATAAATTATGTTGCTAGATAACCAAAATTCTTTATAAGTACAAATATCAATATGGTAGGAAACAAGAAAATTTGATAAATATACAATATTTGTCTAAATTTGAGTGCTTTTTTCATAAACTGTCAAAAACAACAGAAATGCAAGGTTTTAGATCATAAATTGCTACACCGGATTTTAATGACTTCCAAACTTGGAATGGTAAGATGTCACGCCTAAAGCCAGATGTAGATAAATTAGAAAATACAGTTTCTTAAATTTGCCCTCTTGGGAATCGAACCCATGAAGAAAGCTTTGCTAGTGAAACGAGTTACGTCGTCAATTTTAACTACTTCTCTTAAATGAGCACAACTTTCTTATTAATTATTCCAGAAGTCATACAAAGGTTGCTTTTTGCTCGTTGAAATGTGTACATTACACGCGGCAAAGTCAGTGAATTGTTGTAATTCAATAAACTTAATTTAAATCCGCAATTCAAAACAGCCTGCAAGGGTATTTCTGTTAGCACTATCAGAGGTCATAGCGGCCGTTCGCGTTAGTGGAATACTTGTCATGTACAGAATTTCTGGGCTTTTAATTAAAGCTCGAGTAATTTAGAGAGGGCCAGGGTGTTACCACCACGCGTGGCCATGTATTAGGTACAATCTTCTGCATACTCATTTGGAAATGTTTAAACAGAGGTGCCTTGTAGGGAGGTGGGTGGTGATGGTTAGTTCTCCTCTACAGATAAATTAATAATACCTACCGCTCGGGCTATACGTATAGCACGCATGTCCGTAAGTATATATACAGGGCGTTAGGAATTATTTTATGATTTAATGTTTCAAATTTATAATCTATTTGTTATTTATCGTTAATCATCCTTCAAGCGTTAGTTAAGAAAAGGTTTCCAAATAAAAATACTTAAATCAGTTATTAAATTATCTAATGCCTTTCTTAGGGGGTTATTAAGAGTAGTTACTTTAGTAATATTGAGTATATTATCAGATCAAGAACACAGGGTGATATTTTTGATCCATATTCGTAAATTTAGAAACCTTAAGTGACGTAAATTATAACCAATCTAGTACAAAGTGAGTGAATCGCTTTTTTATATAACACCTTTTTATATTCGTATATATAAGAAGTTAATTAGTATATATCATACTGTAAAATACAATACAAAATACTTAAGTACACAAAAGGTTCACAAAGTTATAATTTCTATAGGTACAAAGTCATATGCCGGTTATATACGGGCATTTATTTGTCCACGTATCATTGCTTAATTACAATAATAACAAAATTATGTTTTAGGAAATATCAGCCATGTATACTGAATAAGAATACGTAATATGTAAGCAAAATTAGACTAAACATTCTTTGCTATCTTCAAATGGGCTTAACAATTATGTATTTACTGCAGACCTGTTTGTCGATAACAAATAAATCGTAACAAATAGAAACTGATAGCAAATTTTTGTTGGTTTTTCTATTCAATAACAATAGTAAGGTACAACAAGTAAATAGCAGCCCATTAATGTGCAACTGTTGGGCACAGGACTCCCCTCTCGTATGGGAAAGGTTTATTAGAGCATATCTCCAACATGCTGCTCCACTTCACTGCACAAATGCACTCTCTATTCTTTCAGTCTCATACTTTAACTCGGACTTTAACTTAACGTGCTCTCCGAGGCACAAGGGTTAAACACACCGCCAACTTCCCCACTTCGGACAAATATAGAGAAAATCTTAATAGAAAACTCTTAAAACTTAACTAATTACTAGTGCGTTCGTACACATGTCAGAAGTAAAACTTATTTAGCAAACTAATTTTTAAATCTTGTTTTTATTTATACAAATCGAAAACTTAGAGAGAGAGAGAGAAAAAGGAAGATATGTTAGGAATTTAATAAATTTAAATGTCATTAAAATATTAAAAGTGTCAAAAATTAATACAAATAATTTATTGAAATCTTAAATGACGAATTGTAAATAACAATGCAAGCTGTTTTTTGTCAACACTGGAAACTATTAATTAAATTTTGTTTTTGATTTTAAATTTTAGAAAAATTTTATGAAAAATACTATATTAAATGACGAGTGGCAAATTACAATGCCCCTTGTTATTTGTAAATATTAAAACTAGATATTCTTCAAACGAGTTAGCATAAAAACGCTGCATGTTTTCGTGACGCTGATCACGTGTTTCATGCGTAAAAATTTTACACTTCAAAGTAGTTTAACAAAATAGTTCTAGTTTATTTATTACTCTTGTAGTTAATTAAAAATAATTAAGAAATTCGAATCACCTCTATAAGTGCGATGCGAGATGTAAAATTTGAGAGGAGTACAACGCACACCTATTATGAAATTTGGGCACACATAGGCCGGCTTCGCACACAAGGACAATGTACTCGGACTTGGCTATTGGGGTGGGTATAGAAACCTTGCGACGACGACCCGGCTTAAATTCTCATATTAATATGTATCTCCTTTAAGCTTAGATTTCTGGAAGCCGATGTTCGCCATAATTGTGTCGCCTTTGTTATAGATATTTTATCCTTACAAGTATCGCTGAAAGTAAACGTAATATGGTACAACATTTTAATAAACCACTTTATAAGTTTCCATGTACCTTTATATATAAATAGATTTTCCAATTACCCTAACCGAATAACTGCCTCATTGGTCTAGTGGTTAGCATGTTCCGCCACAGACATGAGGTCCTGGGTTCGAGTCTCGGATCGGGGTAATTCGAATATTTGCCCGAAGTTGGGAAGTTAGCGGTGTGATCCACCCCGTGGCTCGGAGAGCACGTTAAGCCGTCGATCCTGCGCCTGATCTCTTTCCAGTCGTGTCGGATTCCCGTCGGACTATGAGAGTGAAGGAATAGAGAGAGCACTTGTGTACTATGCCTGCCAATCCGCAGTGGAGCAGCGTGGTGGGTCTATGCTCTAAAAACCCTCGCTCCTCGGAGTGAGGAGGCCTGTGCCCAGCAGTGGGCTGCTACTTACATACTTTTTACTAACCGAATAAAACACACTCTGTTTTACAACATTTAATCGACTTTTCAAGCATAATGGACATAAACGTTGCAAAATGCCTTCATATAAGATTTTCAAAAAAGAAACACGTTACCACGTCGAGTTAATAAACAATATTACTCTCGTTACATCATCATCCGTAAAAGATTTGGGCGTCGTCATTAATAAAAAGTTGACTTTTCTAAACATATTGACAGAATGACATTACATGTTTGGAAGTTAACTGGATTTGTAAAAAGAATATGTAAAGACTTCAAAAATCCTAAGACTGTTCTAATTTTATATAAATCCCTTATAAGAAGTAGTCTCGAGTATGCGTCCCACATTTGGAACCCTATCTATAAAACCCATAGCGATAGAATTGAACGCGTGCAACGTAGCTTTACCAGGTTTCTGGCCTTTATGGACAAAAGCTGTCCTTACCGTTCAAACTATCACTCTAGATTATCTCATTTTAAACTGAGTTCTTTAGAATCACGGCGTAAAATTTATGATGTGAAAACACTGTATAAGATTTTACATGGCCAAATTAATTGTTCAGGTATTATTAGGAAAATTAATATTAATGTACCAAAATCTGTCCCAAGAAATGTATATGGTTATATACATATATTTAATTTAAATTGCTCTAGGACCAATGTTGGAAGATATGCTCCTTTGAACAGACTTATGGAAACATACAACAAAGTCTCACGGAAGGGTGATATTGACATTCTCGGTTGTGACAATTATATAAAATTTGTCAAAATTATTACGCACGTTCTCTGTATTTAGATTTAGTTTTAGACTAAGTTACTTTTAATTTTAGTATTCATTATTTTTCTTTATTTGCATGTTTTTATTTTTCTTTTTTTGTTTACATCACACTTAATTTAATTTAATTTCAATTTATATTCAATAGAGCTGTATACACCTGTAATGGCGAGTCATACTGAACGAATCTATGTTGTAAATTTATAAGAATGTCTAGTGATAAGTCGGTGGTGTATCTTTTTCTAAATAAATAAATAAATAATCTGTTAATATTAGGGCCATCTTTAACATGTAATAATTGTGATATTAGTTAAACCAAAGATGTAGATGTTCAATTGACTTACTTTTATAACAGTAATATCAATTATTTTGTGCCACTCTTTAATCTAGATAATCTGTGCGCAGAATTAGATCTGTGCTTATGATGTTATTATAGTCTATAAATGATGGTGCTAACACTGTACGACAAATCCGATTCATCTAGAGAGAAATCAAGTGTAAGAGCGACCCTTAGCAAACGGCCTCTCCAAGACACTGGAGGATAGCATGACACCCCCTTCGTAAATTCAGGTTTAGAAGTATACTCTCAAAACTCGTATATTAACAGAAACAAGTAATACGAATAAAGAAAGTCAATTCTTACACCATTTAGCATGAATTTATTACGTGTCACCTATTACAAGTTTTAATAAATGTATTTAAATTTTAAAGTATGAATAATAAAGTATATTACGAATGTTGCAAAATTTGTACACGGTACGTCTAGAAAGAGTAGGAATTGAACAAAACTATCAATTTTTGCTTACCCCAGACTGGAACTGAATCCTAGGCCTCAATCTATAGCCGAACAAACTAACCCCATGACCAGCGATAAGTAAATTTAATCTAAAATCTAATATGGAAACGCTATTCGTTATTTGACGAAATTAAAATAAATTTATTGTTAGTTCTCAAACGCGGTGGATGAAGAGAAGAAATTTAAAAAAGTATATAGTATATTTCACTTTTCTCCTATAATTGTAATGAATTTGTTTTCATGTAACTAAACAACTTGGTAAAGCTTTACTTATAAAGCTCCGCATCCTCATTGTATTTAAAATAATTCTTCAGCTGCCTTTTCCCCTAATAGAGCACGTCACTATCATTTTTTCTCTCTCGCGACAGGAATAATTACAGCCTCCTATTTTCCTAAAAAGAAAAGCAATTTACTCACCTTTTCCAAAAACACTTTATCTACTCACTCGTCGCTATTTCAACAATTACAGCTCAATGGTGTGTATTAAAAGAACTTCAGTGAACAATATCCCAACCCTTACATTTATATAATTCGGATGTTTAACTCTAAAATAAGTAAACTGATTTTACTATTATTGCAGACAACACCGACTTTTTTTTTTTTTTTTTTTAAGTTTTAGAATTCTTTTTATAACATTGCATATGTCTGCTCTTACCTTACCTATCAAGAAAGGTAAATTCATAAATTTTAACATTATACTAATGTATACGTCGGTGGGTTTGAATTTAATAATTTGTTAATCATGTTTCTTTATGTTGTCATGATAATTTGTTACCATATTGTTGTATATTGTAATCATACCGGATATATCAAGTGCAAGCTCAGTGCTATAAATAGGCTGGTTCTCTTTTGATGAAGCATAATCTATAGGATACTCAATTATAAAATTATAAAAATAAAAAAGCACATATCAAACAGCATTTTACAAAATATAAGGAAATGTTTACTTATAGCAAAAAAATCTGCCTTGTGTGTTCGTTGTGTTTAATTCCACCAACTTCCGAAACGGATGGTCAGTTTGACTTTTATTGATAGTTAATGTCCGAAAAATCTACATAAGCTGTATTTTACACACTAAATCAGAGCTAAACGTGATCAAGCTTTTTTTATTGCTAACAGGTTACCGCTTAACTGTGATATCATCTGATGGTCGTTGTTGATACAGTCTAAGATGGAATGTTTATGCACTACTTTATTTATAAATCATAATTAGTATATAAAGGACACCTTACCTCTTAAGAGAGATCCCTTCCAGGAACCCTAAAAGTGCAAGAATATAATCGACAAGCGGTGTAGGTGCGATATCTTCAATTAATATACTTAAACATATTTTTTTTTTAATAATATCGACATTTATCTAAAGAATGGAATACTATTTATGTCATTTCATTTTTTAGACAAACGTCATTATCCCTTAATCTTTAAAATACTGACATGTAACAAAAATTTCCAATATTGTTTATAATATAAAAAAATGTTTAATTTTATCTGTTGCAAATTGTCATAACGATTGCCACAAGCAGCTGAACGAACTCTTCATATCTTAATTAATAATAGTACTACGCCTATAAAAGAACTACAACTGTTACTGTGTAAATGTTATTTGAAAGATCACAAGTTTATTGAACCCATAGCTTGTATAAAACAAATAAAAATAATACAATTTTCATAATCAATTACCTTTTACGTAAACTGTTGGTTTGATTTTGCGTGAGATGACTTAAAGACAAGACAAGATTTGAATCATTGATGATAAAATATAATCATTAATGCTAAATGCTTAGCAACAAAAACCCTGCCTATAAAAGAAACAAAGTTTATATTACGAGATTTATTTAAAAACTATTAATGATCTAATAATTTTCGCTATTGTACAGCAAAAGAAAATAATGGCTTGAGTAAATACTATACTTAATTGCCATTTTTTTATATTAAACAAAGGAACGAGAATACCAAAGAGATTAATTTTATCGAAATTAATATTAATTCACAAATAAGCACGTCGCCTATAGTACTGCTGTAATTTAAATTTGTTTCTATAGTGTTTGTGTGTGGTGTCATAATAAAGAATGAATATTCTCTCACAATTTTCGTGTTTAGACTTAATTTTAAATAAGTATGAAAATCTTATATAAATAAATAAAATCAATTATTTTAATATTGTAATATATATATAATATGAGTTTCACTAATAGAAAAATCGAAAACTTAATCAAAATGTTTTATTTAAGCTGAGTTTCTCTACGGAATTTATTATTTAAAATGTCTGTCTTATAATATAATTGTAGTAAAATGACAAACAATATCTTAAATGGAATTTTTATTTAGTCGCAATAAAATTGTTATCCTCATGAGATTTAGTAGTGATTGTGATTTTATAAAATTCCCTAGAGGTTAATGTTTTCTTACTGCTATACACTTTCATACGATCACAAATATATTTAAGTACAATAAAAGAAGTAAAATGTATCGCAGACATTGTGGTATACATGTGACGAAGTTTAGTCACCTACTGAATTTTTAAACGGCATTCTACCCTTTTCAATTACCCGTTGAGAGAGGGTTTGTTTCGCTGTCCAAGCCTGGTTGACAATCCTTTTTGCGTCGATTAATTATTAACGAAAATTTCTTAATTTAGACACAACTGAAAAATCTAAGTGCTTCGCTGCACACTGGAGATAATTTCATCCCATTGTTTTATTATATATAAAATAAAATCATGCTTTACTTCCTAGGGCAATTGTAATCTTTTTAATTTGTAATGTTTTTTAATAAATCTATAACTTTCATAGTAGAATAATTATGGTAGTGTAACTCATTGATGATCGTGATGATGGTAAAAGTCCTGATGGTATGTCTTTGATACCTTGGAAAAAAGGAAAGTCGTTGGTGTGGGATGCTACATGTGTTGATACGCTCGCACCAACTCACATTGACGCTACCTCCAAATCTGCGGGAGCGGCGGCGTCATCAGCTGGAAACGCCAAGAGGCGCAAATATGAGAGCCTTGACTGAGAGTAAATATTTGTGCCTATTGACGGGGAGACAATGGGACCGTGGGGTCCTGAGGCTAAAAGTTTTTAAAGACATTTCATCTTGCTTAATTGATCTCACTCGTGACACTAAAGCCGTATGCTACTTCGTATAAGTATCGCTGTCCAAGGTGGTAACGCTGCCGGCCTTATGGGCATCCACCCATTTGCCTCTGATGGCGCATTTTTATTACGTTTATTATTATTTATGTTAGTGTCAAGTTTGAGATTCAGTTTGAACCTCGGTTTAGAGACAAATTGGTGCAAACGACTATAATTTAGTGCTGGACTACGGTACGGTACGGTACATTTAATACAGACACTATGTATACAGTAACCTCAAGTAACACAAATCTAGGACTTATTTACTCTTTACTAGTTAAATAATTGTCTGCAAGTAACTATTTTTGCTTTATATTTATCATTATTAGATTAATTGAATATTTCAAGGCTGTCTTATTTTGGACAAATTAGTAATTTTTTTGCCTCCTTATCAGGAGGAGGCTCATTACAGGAAATATCAGTTAAAAGTTGCTTGATTCAGGAGATGATATCTGATTAAAAGCTTGAAAAATATCATTATTTTGAAACTTAAAATTTGATTTGTGAACTTTTAGAAGAAAGTCGTTTATAAATAAATATCGTCATATAACAATCATCACAACAAATAGCTCAGTGCAAAATATACATGGAAAATAAGCACACATACTATCAAATAGCCTTTCCACATTGAGTGGTAATAAAAGCCACCTTTATCTATCGTAAACACATTGTTTAACTCACTTCGTGTGAATTATATGAGCAGACAAGTTCGACTGTGGTTACATTGTCCCATTAGTAAGGTAGTAGTGCCTTTTACTTTTTTCAACCCTAAAAAATGATTAAAAAAATAATTTATTGTATGAAACTGTGATTACGAAAAAAGCTTTATAAAAAATTACAGCAGAGATCACTCCATCTAATTCCCCTATAAACTTATGAATCTCTCAATAAAATGTTGGAAACATTGCCCTTCAAACGCAAGGATATACAAAACATTTAAATAAAGGTTTTCTATTTGGTTTCGCACAAACACAACTTATAATAAATTTATATGTTATAAAAACTGTCACTTCTTCAATAACATAACAAAATAAATAGATACAGTTGAAGAGTTTAAACACTTGATTATACTTTATGGGTTTAAGATGAGTAATGGAAGTTTTCACTAGTCGTTTTTGACATATTCGCGATCGAAAGTAAGGTTTGGTTCAACACCCTCCTTTTACATTTGCTGGAGACTAATCGGAGGCACTCCTAGGGCAAGGTTCTCACAAAGTCATAGGGAGTTCGAGCCAGCCTCTCTGTAGCTTCTGCGCTCACTTCCTACGGCTATTTTAGCGTTACTGGGTGACACTAAGAACGAAATTAAAACAATTTACGGAAAAAATGGCCAATTATTATACTAACTTTCGTCTCTTTTTACGGGTTGAACATCCAAACAGCATTACTTATTGTTAGACGATAACGTATAAATACACCGCAAGTAGTTTTCTATGATACCAATCTGTGTAGTTGCGATGGACATTGATATAATAGCTTCTACGTCCGCCACCTTACTCTGTAACAGTATTTTATTATGCGTTTATTTAATTTTAATAACAGATAACAGTAACATAACAGTACACTCGCATATTTTACAATTTTGGAATCGACAAAGTCCTAATTTGGTCACAAATGAGTGAGTATCTGACAGTGTATCTGACTCCTAACTAGTTTCCTGTATTTAGAATATCGCAATGACACAAGGACGATTTTCATAGTATGACATAATACTATGAACATAAGCGAAATACACTATTTTGGCAGTTTCAATATCAGTGTATTGTTTTACATTTCTAACAGCAAATGCAGCAGACGTATATTTACTAGTCTAAATCTAAAACAACTGATCTCCCTAGAGCCCCAGCTTCGCACATTGTAATAGATCCTTCAGCACATTATACCATATCTACCAGTTTGTTGACGAATTTATCAGAAACAGGTAGATAGACAGCCTTGGACTTTGTATTTTAACATGTAACACAGGACAGTGAACAGAAGAAACGTTATTTTAAGCCATAAGGAAGACAAGATATAATTTTCAGACCTCTGGTTAACTTTTCTTTACAAAAAAACCCGTTTCCAAAGTTCATTGTGTAATATTCCATATATAATTACTTTCAAGACAACACAACACTTTTTAAAGTTTTACGTTTTAAATAACTTTATTTAATTCAACGTCGTCGTCGTAGTCGCTTCAACCGATGGACGTCCACTGCTGGACATAGGTGTCACGTAATGATGTCCAGAAGTCCCGATCTTGCGCCGCCTAGCTCCAGCGGCTACCGGCGACCCTCTTTATATCATCGGTCTACCTTATGGGGGGTCTGCCTACACTGCGCCGTCCGGTGCGGGGTCGCCACTCCAGCACCTTCGGCCCCCAACGTCCATCGGTCCTTTGGGCTATATGACCCGCCCATTGCCACTTCAGGTTTGCGATTCGTAGGACTATGTCGGTGACTCTAGTTCAGTAGAACCAGAGTCACCGACAGACCGACAGATCCGTAGTAACGGATCTCTTCATTTCTGATTTGATCACGTAGAGAAACTCCGAGCATAGCCCTGTCCATCGCACGCTGAGTGACTCCAAGCTTTCGCATGAGGCCCAAAGTCAGCGACCACGTTTCGGAGCCGTAGGTCATCACTGGCAACACGCACTGTTCGAAGACTTTGGTCTTCAGGCACTGAGGAATATCGGACAAAATATCTCGCGTAGTTTCCCGAACGCTGCCCAACATCAGCTATTGTTTTTTCATAACATCAGCTAACTTCATTGGCAATGAAAGTCCTCGACTAAACCGGTCTTTCAGTTTCGGAGAGTAGGCGCAACAAACCAAGACACAAAAAAAAAGAAGTATTTTGGTATAACTAGGTACAGTGCAAAGTTTTGTATATAGGAAAAAGGTATTATTTAGCCATAAGCAAGCACAAAGTTTATATTATTTTGTTATAATTGTCAATCGGTAATAATAACACTTTTTTCTTCATCCATTCAAGCTCAAATACACTTTTATAACCTTATAGGTGAAGACACTTAACACAGTTAACACAGTTTTTAATCATAAATTAAATTTATTTTGCGAAAAATTGATTTGCGCCATCTGTTGAAAATTCATACAAAGTTTTCTTTTTATGCAATGACTTTAATATGCTCGTCTGAACTATCTTTATCTTTATTTATTACATAGAATGCATAATATAACATTAGGTTTTTTAAATAAAATAGCTAAGCTTATAGAATTTATTTATGTGTATGTTAAATATATCTATATACATGAAAAGTAAATAGATTAGAGTTAATTACATTAACAATATGTTGTGGTTTGATTTTTATTAAAGGATCAAATTTATTGAAATACATTGTGGATTAATAATTTTCTGTTAAGCGCGCCATCTAGGTTATACGGGGTAGAGAATACAGGCAGTATTGACCATTATGATTTATTAATCAATAATTGTCAAATTGCCAATACAGGTGCAATAAAGCAAGATTAAAAGTAAATAATAAATGTACTCTTCTAAAATATATTATGACTTGATGTTCTTAAAGGTAAAATTTATTGAAATACACTTTTGACTAATAATTTTCGGTTAAGCGCGCCACCTAGGTGATACGGGGTAGAGTGCCTTTATTGACAGATTATCGAAAAAACGATGCCGGGTGAGGACGATTGTTCGTGGAGTTTTGTTATTAAGTGTATTAGTAAAGCGTAAACAAAGTATTAATTTATAGAGTTTAATGTTTAATAGAAATGTGTGTATAAATCAGGATTAATAGAATTATACGTTTGAATACAAGAATATGTGTTATTAATGTTTTGCAAATAATTATTATTCGTTTAACATAGATGGCGTTAGTATATATTTCACTCAGGATCCAATTCTGACATCGAGGTAGACGAAATCATAAGCAGAAGCAAACATAGATATCACTATAATGCCTCCTTTAGACAAATAAAGAGAAAATCAATATTCTTTAGTCGGAGTATCAATTCATTAAAGATTCTTGAACTACGTTTTACTGTGCCACAAACAAGTTTACTAGCCCCATGTAACAAAACTAAAAGTGCGTGCGTACAAAATACATATGTCAGAAGTGAAACTTCTTTAGAAAACTATTTTTTAAGTCTTTTTTATATTTAGACAAATCGAAAACTAGATTTCCGAAACTTAGAGGGAGTGAAATAGGAAGAATTGTTAGGAATATAATGAACTTAATTGTTATTAAAATATTAAAGGTGCTGAAAGTTAATACTAATATTTTATTAAAATCTCAAATGACGAATTGTAAATAAAATTGGCAAGTGTTTTTTGTTAATATTAGTTAAATCTTATTTTTGAATTTAAAATTTAGAAAAGAGAATTTTTGAAATATATTTTTTTTATGAAAAATAGTATATTAAGTTATTAAATGACGAATGGCAAAACAAAATGCCACGTGTTATTTGTAAATATTAAAACTACCTAACCTTCAAACGAATTAGCATAAAAAACGCTGCACATATTCGTGACGCTAATCACGCGTTTCATCCGTAAAAAGTTTACCCTCGTGCGTAGTTTCACTTCAAAAATAAATGCTGATTTTTTTTATTTTTTTCATAACAAGACATAATAGAAGGTTGTTACGCAAGCCCCTGCTACCGCGGTCCGCGCCTAGTGACAGAGCGCGTCGGCACGAGGCGCAAACGCAGCAGTTTACGCCGGTGACGCAAATCCAGGTCGCCTAGCCCGCGAGCCCCCGCGAGCTCACGGCACTTAGAGATCTTACATCGATCGTTTAGGACGTAGTTTTAATTAGATATAGTTTTTTT
>JACTOM010000032.1:1365354-1389232 GCA_015832385.1 Elymnias hypermnestra | reverse complement strand
TTAAGGACACTAACAATATACATACATAACATTCAAAATATAAAATAACATAAACTAGGACACATTTACTTATACGTATATCAATTATAAGTGAACATAGCATTGGCTTTGACATGTAATACGTAGAAATATAATTAAAGATTAATCAAAACCAGAAAAAAAAGATATAGACAATAATAAAATGAAATAGAAATGCAGTTAAATTACTTAAATTAGGGAGGGTTCACTGAAGCATAAGCAGTGAGCTTTTTTTTGTACACCTGATAAGTGTCATGAAATATGTCGATGCCAGTTAATTATAATGTTCACTTTTGGCTCGGCCAAAAATAGTCTACGTATATAAATAGAATATTATATTTGAAACATTGTGACGAGCTTCAAAGTCGCCTGACGTATAAATAACAATACGGAGACTAAGCATAATTTGGACTAAATCTGATATTACTGTTTCCAAGGTAGGCTTGCTGTGTGGAGAGCGTTCGAATCCATTTACTGTTCTAAATTATGCGTAAAACGTCCATTTGACGCTCACCCCTCTTCCCTCTTATCGCTTGGACAGGGAGCCTCGGGCGGGGGTGCCGGACTAGGGCAAATTGGGGGGTTTTGTAACCCCCCAAGTGAGGGGGGTCCGAAGTCCTCACCCTTTAACTACCCTGAAGTTCCATCTCTCACACCTATAAATTCGGCACACACACCCCATCGGGCGGGGTGGTCATGGCGTACCAATCCTTTCGCCGCGGCCGTGTCACATTTGCCAGGGCTCCGGTGACCTCCACTACAAATTAATATTCAGAAACGTTTCCGTTCCGATCGTTAATCATTGCTTTCTCCCGGTCTCCTCTGCTCATGTACTCGACACGTCACGCCTTTACCTGATTGCGGTAACAGTCTTGCCTAAACGTGTCTAATATACTATACAACTATTACCACAAAATAAATGGAAAATACGACTATAAGATATAATGTAATGTAAGGTATACTTTTTTGTTAATATCAAAACGCACTCGTAGACTCCATATACACATATATATATTTTGGTTATAGAAGGCGGCAATGTCTATATGAAGATATGCAAAAGAATTGATTACCTCCTCCTTTTTTGAAGTCGGTTAAAAACGCCAACAATTAGAGACTCGAAGAAGGCTTTAAAGTCTCAAAATATTGAAGTATGTCAAAGCGAAAAGTGATTTCAAATCTTACTCCATTTAAATAGTATTTTTTTTTAAATAAACTAATACTTTCCTTATATTCCACCGCAGTAACAAAATAGCGATCTAAAAATATAAATTAATGCTTTCTTATTTATTCACACTAGTAGAATGTTCGGGGAAATTTATCGAGAAAGTATAATATCCGCAACATGTTAGGTCAAGGAAAAGTATGATTCCGCAACAATAATTTATCTTAACTTATATCTTACCGAAATTTTGATTGGACTTTTACGACTCATAAAATATAGCAAAAACGTTTTCGTCATAATGCGTATGATTTTATTGAATATGGCTTACGAGATATATTGTAGTCTTCCGAATTTTTTAATACACCTCTACATATTTGTCAGCGAGAGATTGAGGTTATTAGAAAACTGAATATTATGCGTATAATTCTACATACGTCAGACAACACAAATGAACCCGGATAATACTAATAATTGTATAGAAAAACTTGAGAGAATACATCGGAAAGACATGCAAATAAATTGACAGCCCTTTCATATAACTATCTATAACCTCTTGTACTAATTATGTTCTTAATTGACATGACGGTAAGTAGAGATATGAGTTAAAAACATCAAAATGTCTAAAATTTAAGTTGACTGTTAATACTTTGGAGCCGTCGAAATATCTACGTTTTAATTCAGAGTTTTTAACAGTCCCTACTTATGATATGTTTTATACCTATATTTTATAGTTTCAGTACAACTCATTTAAGGGTAACTGTATACGTTTCTATAATAAACTCCCACAAGACGTTCTAAAGATGTCAATTAATAAATTCAAAGTCTTTGTCAAAAGGAAGTTGATAGTAAAATCGTATTATAAGTTCCAAGATTACCTAGACGATAGAAACGCCTGGGAGTGAACGAATTGCTCTAATTTTTATTAAAATATAGTAAAGAAATATGATATTGTAATGATGATGGTAACAAAAAAAAATACCCGACTGAGTTTGCTGTGGGTTTTTCTCGGATCAGGGCGCGAAGAAACCCTCATAACTTTAGATTTTAAGCCGTTCTTGTAACGATCAAAAATGCTGTTTGACGATTCAAAAGTGCTGTAATATGCCTACTTGAATTAAGATATTTTTGATTTGATTTGAGTACGTGATTCTTTTGTAATGCAATCAGTTGGACTTATTCAGCAAATTAATAATAATGCTAATTAAATTAAATCAGTCTGCGAGACAGTCTAATGGTGCTGCCACACTGCTGTTTATAAACATTTGTAAACATTTTCTATCAAACATTTGAGCACAAAGTTAAAAAATGTTTGTTAGTTACCAATTTGTAACAAATACAACTTCGTTATCATTTGTTTGTAAACATGTATGCAGGCGACATCAGGTAAGCGTAGTGTGCGGGGGCCCGTTCAATGCAAACTGCGAGCCGATGCCATGTTTTCAAGTATTTTAAAAGTTTGTAAACATTTCTATCAGTGAATGGGAACTAAACATCTAACAATTTTTAACATAGTGTTTGAAAACATTTTTAAAAAGCAATATGCACCATTAACTGTACGTTACTAAAGACGCAGCATCGACAGCTCCTAAGAGTGATCGACATTTTCTTCTTATAATTCATATTTACAACTATATTTTCTTAACTGCAAAGCACAGAGTAAAAACCTACATTTGTTTATTTATAGAAAGATTTCAGACAACAAACGAACGTCACGAAACGAACTTACCGGTCTATAGAAATTTGACCTAAACAGCTCTGAATTCATCTAGGTATACGAGGTATATTTAGATAATATAAATCTTAAAATAAAATTGCAATTATCTCCACCTTTAATCGAGATAGCCGTCTAATATAGGAGAAACGCTGTAAATACTGATTAACAGTACCTGACTAGTCGAATTCATTATACTCAAATAAGCAAAGCTCATTAATCTAAAAGTATGACTCCACTAAACTCCAAAGAACTAATAGTCCTTTTTCAGTTACACGATTTTATTTCATAATACACTTACCTATAGTTTCAAAGAAACTACGACTGCCACGCGAAGTATTTTATAGAACAATTAAGTTACAATTAATTGCCCTCGTAACTTAGTCACGCAAAAAGCTGTTTTAAAACTGAGTCGGTCTTAAAAACATATTTTATTTATTGAAATTTTCCTTATTATATAGTTCAATAATACCAAAAATTTATTTGTGTGAAATAAATAAAGTTATACTAAATATTTATTTATCAAATTTGAGTCGATACTCATACATATGCTGTCTAAAAGATATAACTTTTAACACAAAGCCATCCGCCACGTTTGTCTGTCTGTTCAAGATAAACTCAAATGTTACAGAACGGATTTTTAAGCAAATTGTTAAAATATAACAAAAATTGTTCGAAGTTTCGAAAAATATCAGCCTCCTTGAAAACGCTGCCTAGTCTCATAGAAATGTAACAAGACAATGTATAATACGATAATTCTTCTTTTATAGATCCATATAAAGTCTGCGATGACATATATCTGTATTTTAAGGATAACTCACTAAATCTATTTTAACCTTCAAAAATGGAGTCAAATTCAATGTGGTAATTGGAAAGTTATACAAATGAATAAATAGGTAAAAATCATCCTTATAAAAGTAAATATAATACGTTACTTATCAGCTTGGGCCTCAGCATAAACAAATTCAAACCAAGATTAAGGTAGTAGATCGCATGAGCTCTTTGAAGTGGACTGGTACTAAAAAAATTCACCTACCTCGGCTCCAACATGACCAATAATGGCTCATGCGAAATCGACGTAAAGTGTCGTGTCGGAATGGCCTGAACTTGGAAAAATAGGCGGATATGTCTTAGAACTAAAATTAGATTACTACGAACCTTCGTCTTTTCAGTATTTCTCTATGGTACGCAGACGTGAACTTTGAGATCATCCAGCCGCAAATGCAACGATGCTTTTGAGATGTAGTGCTGGAGAAAATACTTCGTATTCCGTGGACAGCAGATCGGACTAACGAATCAATTCTTAAAAAAGTTAATGTTACAACTAGGCTTTCCACCATATGCCTCAAAAAAATACTTGAGCACTTTCGGCACATTGCCAGGAAACAGATAACCTCGAAAAGCTCGTGATAACTGGAAAAATTAATGGCAAAAGAGCAAGAGGTCGGAGCCCAATGCATTGGTCAATTCAGATCCGCACCACATTACAAACATCCGTCTGCGATGCCTTACATGCCACGGAAAGCAATCCATCATACAAAGAAAATTGTTCATCGGATGTAGTTACCACGATCCTTAGACTTGAGGAAACGAAAGTTAAGCATTTCATGCACAGCATTATGATGTTGTGATGATATGAAATCTCCAAAAGAAATCGCTTAGTTGACTTAAAATTTAACGCACATTAAGAACGAACAATCCCACGAGATCAGGGTCCCTTGAGTGACCCCTCGAGGAATAGCTTGCAGCAGACATTAATAAATTGGTAATGACATATCATATTATTTTCATGCAATTCGTTGAGGGTAGTCCATCAGATGGGTATAACAAAAATATCCTCAGTAAAACCTAAGTGCGTCAGATAAATAATAAATCGTCAGGGATTTAAGCAAAATCTTTTTTGATTGTACTTAGCATTTACTTTGAATATCTGACACGCTCAAATTACTTTATTTTTGTTTTATTACCCCCTTTCGTTGACTGACTGACATTATCCATGTACCTATTTTTTTGATCGTTTAATATATGTGAATGTATCACAGATAATTGAATAATTAAATGAAAATCTTATGAAAAGCATCATTTAATAAGGTTTCTTAAATAATTCTACGTTGTCAAATGCAGTGAAAACCTTCCTTAATAGTTGTGGTTAGTTCTTACACCCTCTCATGAAAGAGAATGGTCATGAGCAATATTGGGGTAATATATTACAATTGGGTGCAAAGTAATCATTAAACCAGCATAAACTTATCTAGGATTTTATATATGTTTTTCAAAAAATATTAATTAACATAAAAATTATAAAATTCTATCTGTAAATGTATAAATTGCTAGCGAATAGTTTTCCCTTCTATATGTAATCAGTAAGGCAAGGGTAATTAGGTATGGATACCGAAACATAATACTGAATCGATATTCCTGAAAATTTATTCATCAATTAATACGGCTACTACTGTATATATCTCATTACGCCTGTCATAAGTTTTGAAGACTAACATTTGCAAATAGTCAGATATCTGATTTTAATAACTAACAATTACCAAGTGAAGAAATAAAACTTATGTCTGAAATCACTGAAAAACATTTTATCTTGATTTATATGTATAGAAATATAGATATTGCATTAGAATTCTAGTATTAATCTCTTGTTTGTTTATCACATCACATTTTAGATCTATTGGCTAACTTAAAAGTTTTACACATTAATGTTACTTTACTTCCAGAGACATGTTCGTCCAAAGTTTTGACTGTATTAGTCAACATGTACTTATTTACGAATCGAGACTTTTTTGGGCTAATTTTATTTTCATGATCATCTTTGTCGATATCATTTGATGACGTTTGCTTTTTATTTTCTTCATAATCAGACATAACGGAACTCGAACTGTAATTAAAGACAACATCCACTCTAATAACTTGGACAGTTGCAGGACTTGCCGTCCTTGATATAGTAAGACTTTTCCTTTTTCCGTTGTTATGAAATGCAACTTTTGTATCCTTGACATTGTCTTGAGCATTTTTATCACTGTCAATGACATTTGGCTTACCATTGTTTTTAAGTACTTTTTTGGTTTTAGGCTCAAATTTATATTTCTTTCTAACTTCTGCTCTCAAATCAACTTGTGTTGCTTTATTTTCTTTAGATTTGTTGCTTAAGCTATTTAAAACTATGCTAGATTTACCAGAAGAGGGGCATGATTGTTCATTGTTTGAAAAGTATTTTGAATAATCATCAAAATAGTCACTGAGTTCAGAGCCTGCGTAGTATTGATCTACGTCATCGACAACTTGCTTTACAAACATACGATGTTTTTGATTATTCGACAAAGTTTTATATTTAAAGCTATTACGATGTCTTTGCTGAAGTTTGACATTTCCCTGAAATTGTAAATTTTGTACAGATAGATATAATTCTGGCTGTGTTGCTTGACTTCGTACACTGTCATATATCCCGATGCAATTGTATTCCTCTAAATTGTTGCAATGAAACCTGAAATTATACTTTAATTTGTTTCAAATATATTTGTAATTATTACTTTAGAAAAGTAAAACATTCTTTGTTTAACCTGTAGTTCTTAAGAAATATGAATTGCAAAATTATAAGCTGAATTTAATTTTATGGCATAGCAATATTCTATTGTTGTTAAAAATTTTAGTTTTTTTTTTAAAACATTAAACAGCAATTTTCATTCTTTCTTTCGGGTTTATATGTCTACCAATATAACAAATGAAACCCTCAAACCACAGATTATTGTCTTGTAAATATTAAGAGTCCGTAGTTCTAAATACATATACACAATCATATACTACATTAATCCTAGTAACTTTATTCGTACAACAGTGTTAAAGTTACGTATTATTTTTGAAATCCAAAGTAAGTCTTCTACTTAATGTATGTTTGTGGCGTATGTAATAAAAATAAATGATTCGACAATAGTTAACAAAATAACTTACCTATCAAAAATACCCGTCCATCTCACATCTTCGTCGTGTTCTGGATTGACCATGCGTTTTTGACAAAATCTTTTGGACTTTTCGTTGCCTATTTTAATCTTAGGCTTAGATCTTTCCTGAAGCTGAACTTTCGCACATTGCATTTTGGTATGCAGGACAGACAAGAAGTCTGAAACAAAACTATAGTTTAATATTATCTAAACTAATAATTATAAAGATGAAACATTTGCGTTTTTGTATGGATGTATGTTTGTTACGTTTTCACACAAAAACTTTTGAACCGATTTAAAAAAAAAATTTTCACTACAAAGCTACATTTTCACATAGCGAAATAGGCTATTTTACTTTCACCAAAAAAATAGGGATCCTTAATAAAAATGCATTAATACAACCCAAGGTGTGAACAAATTGGTCACATAAAATCTGTCATCGCGTGCGCTGGGGAAAGTATCCATGATAGAACAAAATAATATTCTACAGTATTATAGAAAATATTAATATTTATATAAAAGCCCCTGATACCATATGCCCAACTACATTAGTTATGACACTAAAACAGCTTTTTTAAAATTTTAAAAGTTAATAAAGTGCCGACAATAATGAAACCCTATTCATACCTTTGTTTTGATACCTATAATACCTTATTCAAATTAACCTCTTTACTACCTATAAAATACTTTTTAAATTATTAAAATATGACATTCCATTCAAAAGATATAACGAATTTATAAATGTGAATCTAAAGATACGTTTAGCGACCGTTATAACTGGGCCTGCGACTGATGAGTTAGCTCATATTCCAAGGATGTCAATGTAGAAATCACTGTAGAGTAATTTTAAATTTGCTAATGTTGGATCTACTACATAAATGATATTACGAACTTTAAAATGTAGTAGATATATATTCGTTGTAAAGTCTGTATATTGATTGGATTATGAATGTAAGTGTATATCTAATAATCTGAAAGGAAGTAATTCAAAACAACTTTTATGGTGACAAAAATAAATCTAAAGTCCGACTAAGTAGACTTTCAACTGCCACGAGATATCTACGCGGGTGAAACCGCGGGGCATTGCTAGTTTTATATAAAACAAGTAATATCCGGCTTACGGGATGGTATATTTATGATATGCAATACTGCGTTGTGTGGTTGACGCTCTTGCCATCTCTTGTTGGTTAACTGTACTAATTATAACCTTACAAGCTAGAATTTCACAAAGCCTGTCTCTAAATCAAAATTATTACATAAAAAACTAACAAATATACATATGTGTATTATATTTAATAAACAAGATAAATCACGACTCTGGTAAGTTTCCGTACAAGTTACTTCTTGAGGATTTTAATAATTTTGTAATAATTTGCACTGTTTGTCAAGTGTATCCTGGTATATATATAAGAGTTGTAAAAAACATGTATTTACCTGTATCTACATAATTAATTATACAGCATCTACATATTTATATATAGATTAAGAAAATCAATGTTAATTTCATATGAGAAATGCCACTTCAGATTGCTTTCAAAAGATGGCGCCCTTGGCGTCTGAATCTATCCGTCATGATAGATTCGGATTGATAATAATTGCCGACGAAGTACATTAAAGCGAACGTTTAGGGTTTTGAAGGCCTCAGGGCCATCTAACACACAATATTTTCAATATCTTATGTCAACTCAAAAATTATAATTTATAAATTATTCTTCAAAATAAGTCAACGAGTCAGAATTTACGAAAAATCGCTTTAAGTTTATTTTTACAGCTATATTTATTTATTAAAAAGGGCACCAACAGGTTATAATTCTTAAAGGTAACAAGATTTAGTATTAGGGGTAAACTAGTAGCCTCAACATGCTTATATAATAAAACTAGATGAACCCGCAACTTCGTCTGCGTATAATGTATTTTAGGTAGCATTTTCGTTAATTTAGGCAAATTGTTTTACAAATAAGAAACATACGTATGAATAATTCAATGAGCTATTTGCTGCGTATGACTGCAAAGAGAATATAGACCTTTTCAGGCTCTAGATTATCGGCGTATAATTTGTAAATGTGAAAATTTGAACTTTTTTCATTAACACCCCCGCAACCAAGCAAGCAAATATATATATATATATAGATTACACTAACCAAAAAAAACACATTACAAAATTATGACTAAACGACAACGACAACTAAAGTAACGAAGAGAGACATACAATAAAAAGGAAGACGGAGCTAGTAGGTATATATCAATTTCAATGCTTATCTTATACTCTGATATAAAAAGCCCATGTTATTTTCCACGATAAACCCCATAACCGCTTAATCGAATTTAATGAAACTTTGGGAGTAATGTTTTACTGCCTCAAGAAAATGGATATGTAGTTCTCTAACTGAATAAGCTTCTATTATGGTAGATCTCATTTTTTTCTTATATCTCCTTGAACCAAAAACTATTTCCGTTGAGTTATCTAGGTTACCCCGGGCTCAAATTCCAAATATATACGTGTATATATATATATATATATATATATATATATATATTATTTCGTCAAGACCGGGTCTCGTGTTTAGACTTTGGCTGCAGCTTCACATCGCCCTGTTAGCGCGCTTGACTGTGATTACAGCTGATGGTAAGTAGTGAAACTATCAAAGTTGGAAGCGTGCTAATTTTAGCGGTACGTCTATGCTGGTAGGGTGGTAACTAGCCACGGCCGAAGCCTCCCATCAGTCCAGACTCAGACAAATTAGAAAATGCAACTTCCTAAATTCGCCCTACCCAGGACCTCCGCTTGCAAAGCGAGTACTAGCACCAATGCACCAGCGACGCTGTAAAATAAAATACAATATTTTACTAAGCAATGATGATTAAAGTTACTCCATTTCCAAAGCATTATATGCCATGGTGTTAATATTTTTAGATGCTGTAATTTTATAACTTTCGTATATAAGACATTATATTTTTAATTTGCGGTAATCATAATGTATATGAAACTAGTTTAAATTTACTACTAATTCCACTATGTTGCTGGGGAAATGTATCGCCTTTAGCTTCCAATGCATTTTTTTTAAATGCTATCAAAAATTTAACATCACTTACTATTGGAGGAAATCATCGAACATTGGCATGTCTAAGGTCATCGTTGTAATTTTGTCCTAATAAATAACGAGTGAATTAACAATGAAGTCTAATTAAGAACAAGTATCGTGCCATGTCTCAATAACAAAGCTGAATTTGTCTTAGGAAATAGATAAACCTGCTACATAATTAATACCCCTTGCAAAGTTTTACGACTTCTACGTTGTAGCTAATATAATAAAGCTAAGTACTACTTCTGGTAAGGCAAGTACAAAAAGCAACTAAATATTATTTTTAAATGATTTCTATATCATTGACAGTGCAGTTACCGTGCGTAATAACAGTTACTGGGAAAGAATCTGTTCAAATACTCTTATGGTAATATAAAAATCTGCATCACTGACGTAATAATTCGAGTACACTGTTTTCTTGTATTTTCCCTTGGTGCGGTTCCCCCTGAGCAAGATTTTAAATAGTACTTTATAAATTGTCTAGGTCTGGATCGGTGGGAGGCTTCGGCCGTGGCTAGTTATCACGGCGTGGAACAACGCTAGAAACCAAACGCAAAAATAAAAGACAAAGTGCAATTCTATGTTTTCTATCGAATATGATATTTGTTTTACCATATATGTATATAAATATATGGCCGCCCTTACGTATAAGGAGTCACGTATAAAATCCTATTTTTGAAATGAAACTTCTTTAAGCGATGATGGTAAAATTTTCACGAATAAACGTCATGAAAGTGTGCAGCGTTGTTTATGCTAATTCGTTTGAAGGTTAGGTAGTTTTAATATTTACAAATAGCATGTGGCATTTCAATTTGCCACTCGTCATAAAAATATTTCATTAATTCTCTTTTCTAAATTGTAAATGCAAAACCAAATTTAATATTGACAAAAACACATGAAATTTTTATATACAACTCGTCGTTTGATTGATTTTAATAAATTATTTTCGACACATTTAATATTTTAATGACAATGAATTTCATATCTTCCTTTTCCCTCTAAGTCGCGCAAATCTAACGTTTTAGATTTGTATAAATATAAACAAAACTTAAAAATTAGTGTGCCAAAGAAGTTTCACTTCTGACGTGTTCTTTGTACGCCACACGCAGTGTGCCACAGGTAAATCATTTATACTCCCTTTATACTGGGTGATTTTAAAATATCATGTTTTGATAGAAATATCATTTAAAAAAGTAACGATGATAACAAACAAAATTATAAAGATGCCTAGAAATCAAGTTGACTGTTAACAGTCAGGTACCATCGATATGTATCACGAGACATCGACAAATTATTTTGACATGTCTTGAAACAAGTTCCAAAAACAGGTAAACATCATGTAACATGTTATACTTATTAAGTTTTGATATATTTATTATTTTACACTTATAATATGCATATATAAAAACATTAACATATTTTCAAATTATTTTCAATCGCATTGCTGTTTATTCTTTGCTTAATACAAAATTGTTTTGCAAAAATACATAAATGTTTTAAAACGAAAACAAGAATAAATGAATTAGCAATTACTTTAAACGATAGCTTAGCGAAGCGTCTTCTTATTCTTTTTAAATACATTGTTTAGTTTCTATTCATTTTGGAAGTAATTATGTCGGGTGAAGTTTAATGCCTTCTCCTTCCTTCCCCTATAATGTTATATAAATTTAGAGTGAGAGAGAAGTGTGCAAGGATTTTTTTTAAGGTATTGATAAAGCTACAATGCCAGCAGGATGGTGTATTTGATCTAGCATCGTAGCGGTCCACATGTTCTTGGGAATGGCTTCGCCAACGATGCAAAAAATGTTTCTCTGTGTAATTGAAAGCGGCTTGAACAATTTTGATATTTTAATGTTATAAAAATACAATATCCCTTCATTTTCGTGAAGTAAAACTTTTTGTGGCAAAATAGCGAAATAATTGCGTTACTCGAGGTATGTATATTTTACATATATCTGTTTAAGTGCCTGTGGCTCTCAGTTACTGAAAGATATAAGATTAACTGGTCGATGAAAATAAAATTGTATCATATAATTTAACACAATATAATGAAATTTTACTTCCTTCACTATACGTGCACATTGTTTTACACTAAAAATAAAAAAAAATTGTGACAAAACAAGGTTCTAACACATAATAAAGCTGTTAGAAAACTATTACATTTGAAAGTTTTGACTTTAATTAGGCCTTAAATTCAGTTTCAATTCTGAACTTATAAATATCACGACACAATAGCTAAATACAGCAGCAATGAAATACAACATATCGATTTTTATATAGAAGCTTAGAAATGACTTAATCGTGTCATGGCACTATCGGCATCACTGCCTTACTTTACATAATTACTTAAACAGAATAAAAACACATTTCGCTGCGTCTTGTGAGCCGTCGTCAACTATATTTTTAGCAAGCTCAAATTTCCACGCAACACGCAAACTTTTAAATTATACGACAAGCTAAGCTAATTTCGTCAGGCAATATCGCGACAGTTAGGAAATCATTTATTGTTACGTCAAGTATCTATGAACTTCTATTGAAATTTCAGTGAAATAACAAAACACTTACATTGTATATGGTATTTGCTTGGCTTATGAGTGCACGCAAAGATAAGCAAGCTTCGACAAAGATCCTATATTTATTGCAAGCACCATCACATTAAACACGAATTTTGATATAAATTTATTCGTGATTTGTAACTGGCTTTATCTTATTAAATAGCTGTTTGTATATTCTCTTATGCGAGCGTAGTGTTCGCTCACGTTCCTGCACGCCGCCTGATTCGACTCCAGACGCTGCAGAACAAATTCATGCGCATAGCCACAGGCGCCCGCTGGTTCATGCGCAACGTCGATCTCCACAGAGATCTCGACTTCGCAACGGTCAACAACTATTTTAAAATGCTCTCCGTGGACTACTTCAAGAGAGCCATCAGTCACCCCAACCCTCTCATTAGAAATGCTGACTATTATGGGATTAGGCTAAACATCCCGCCTAAGAAGAGGCGGCCCAAGCACGTCCTCGACGACCCAGACGACCGGATTACCATTGACGACGCCCCGTACACTATCACACACACACAGCGTCTTTGCCGGCGAAGACGAGGTCCCCGCTATCTGACGCACCCCGGCCGCGGCCCCCAGTCGCGGACTCATGGGCGTCAAAATTAAGCACCTGTCCGATTGTCCTGTTCACCAGCAGCAAACGTTGTTCTAAGCCTAGGTCCGAGCCTCGCAGGAGGCACCCTTAGAGCAACGTTTACCCCACGACGCAGCAGGGCCCTTCTACGGGCCCACCCCCCGGCAGAGCTTCTTCGCTTGCCACCCCTCTCGGTTACGCTGTCAAAGCCAGTAGGGCTAACAGCAACTACACACTTCGAAAAAAAAATGCTGTTTGTATAATTATTGATAGGTTATTCGATAAATCTCAGATCTAGTAATAATGACATTTAAATGGATGTAACTTTATACATAACCATGATATTAAATTAAATAATAGTTAATTACATTAAATAATAGTTAATAAAAATAAATAAAAGGTACCTTTTCGTGGAAAGATGTAGACGTGTCCTAATAGCAGGTATTAAAAAAAAGACATTAACCCCGCTACCCCGTTTTTACCAATGAAAGACGCGATTAGCGTCACGAAGAAGTGCAGCATTTTATTTTCAATTGTCACTCGTCATTTAATAATTTAATATACTATTTTTCATAAAATATTTAAATTCAAAAACAAAATTTTATTAATTATTTCCAATATTGACAAATAATACGTGGCATTTTTATTTACAATATCATCATTTGAAATTTCAATCAATTATTTGGATTAATTTTCGACATTTGTAATATTTGAATGACAATTAAATTCACTGTATTCGTAACATATTTTCCTTTTTCTCTCCCTCTAAATCTCTGAAATCTAAAGTTTTAGATTTGTATATGATATGATAAATATAAACAAGATTTAAAAATTAGTTTTGCAAAGAAGGTTCACTTCTGACATGTGCGCTTTGTAGGTATGCACTTTTAATTTTTTTACACTCTTTTCAGATTCTATAGTAGGTTTGAGAATTGTAATGTCAAAATTTGGAAAAGAACTATCAATGAAAACGAAATGCAAAAATCAAAATTATTTATTCACACTATTTATAATACCCGCACACAGCTTCGAAATAATAGGCACAGCTGCTACACGACTAGACAAGCACACAAACGCACAACCTCGGTGCATCCATCGCACACGGACATAATGGTTAGAAAAAAAAATTATTATTATCCTGGAACCAGGACAATAATATACTACACCCAACTTTGTATCTTATCGTGTTATTCATAAGGATGAAATTAAAATAGAGATAATTGAAAGCGATTAACTTAGATTTTATCCTTAACAAGAAGAAGGTCAGCAATTGTAGTACTTTTAAACAGCGCCAGAGAATTCAATTTTGTTTGAATTTGTTAAAGGAATTTAAGTTTAATAATACGTGTAAAAAAAGCTATGTGTCTTAGTAGGCGCCAAATGCAACGTGCACTCCTACGAAATCTGTAGAATTCTCTTATACGTGATTTTTATTGCACGTCGGTTATTACCAATTTACTTAAGGGTTTTGTATTTGGGCAGTGGGCTACGGTAATTTTTTTAGATTAGCCTATTTATAAATTTATACACAAAGTTATTAACATGCATGTTCTATGAAATAAAATGAAAAACTGAAAGATTAATATAAAATAATCACTATCTACAACTTGAGATCTATTTGTATATCAATAGAATATAAATGTTAGACTATGGATAGTCTGAAATATTGGAAGTTATTGAGTAATATAGTGACAACACTTAAAAATACCAAAAACATTGTGCAATATTACGAAATGTTATGCAATGCGAGGTAATATTAACCAACAGAACACTTTTGTTACGATAGTATTTCGATCTATGTTGTGGTGTAATTATTTTAAATGAGATTTAGTATTAAATTGTTTAACTTTAAATAGTGAAGTAATTATTAGTATAGGGCACGTTGTGTATATTTAAATAGTGGAGAGAATAAAAGTCATTGTAAGTTGGTGTTTTTATAATATAAAAAACATTAATGAAAATCACACGGGAATATACATATACAATAGATAAAAATGTGTAGTTTTATTGAAAACAAAAATAAATAATAACCAGATCCAAGTAGTTAACAGAATACATTTTATTAAATAAATATAATTACCGCTTTTATGAAATCACGTTCGAAGTAAAACTTTTTTGAATTGCTCGAACAAGTGTGAATATAAATACTACACGGCCAGCTGATGCGAGCCATGGGCGCCTTATTGACCTTGGCTACTTTGCCGAGTGCTTTTCACTCAATGGCTGGATATTTTTCAGTTCAGTTTCACTTTAAAATCCGACATTCTATTTAAAATTATTGTTGCTTGCTTGATAGAAATTTTGAACTTCAAGGAAGTTTTGAAAGGTAAAATATATAAGCGTACAAATAAATTAAAAAGTCTTTGAAGAAGGCAGTAGAGGAAAAGTTGTCTATTTACCAGAGGAAAATCAAAAGAAGTATAAAAATAAAGGACAGAGTAAATAATACAAAATCGAAAAAAATTGAAAGCTATTATAAAGATAACAAGATCGACATATTGGAAATCGGCGGAACATGTATGCAGACTAAGCGACACTAGATTTACCGAAAAGGTCTTAATGGGTTCCCAGCGCCAAGAAATTCAGGACGACAAAGGAAAAGATGGAGGGATATTTTCCCAGAAAGACTTAGTCGAGATAGGATGCGCCAAGCCAGGAATAGAGCAACCTGGAATGATTTGGGGTCGAACGTTTACGGAACTTAAAAATTTAAACATACAACATCCGAATATTTAAAATTAGTCCGAATTTAACACATAATAATCTCTGCAAAATAATCCACTTTATTTTAAATTAAACTTTTAACCAATTAGTATTTCAAGATAACCTTAACTTTATTTAAAACACCACTTGTAAAACGTAATAGTGATTAAAGGTTTAAGTTATTATAATCTACACAGATGGTAATGGTTGAGGTTTTCTTGTAGGTTCTATGAAAACGTTCGATAAATGCCTTAAATATATTTAATAATTTAACATGTGTATTCTAAGACATTAATTATGATTTTTCTACTAAGTACTCACGTACATATCATTTTTAACAGCTTTGTTTTTGCTTATTTTATTGATTAATGCTGCGAAGATAAGTGCGTAATCTTTTTCCATAAAATAATTACGTATACTGTACAACGTTAGTATATAAATAAAATTAGTTTCGGTGTATGTACTTTTCTGAAATATTCAGATACCTCTTATTTCTACTTCAATAAGAAATAACACAGAAACAAAGGCTGGCTCAGCAACCATCTGAGACAATTGAGTAAATTAGAAAAGGCTTGTGCTTTCTTTGAAAGTTTATTTTGTAATGGTTTAAATTTCAACTTGTTAGTACTTTATTACCTTCCTTAATTTAAAACCTTTCGGGTGAACAAAGTGAGAATTTAAAGGTTATATTTTGTTAAAAATATTAAGTGAGGTTTCATTGTAACGATGATTGGAAAAGTTTATTTGTAAAAATATAGATATTAAAAACGTTCGTAGATATAGTATCTAATACAATATCTATAGCTTGTTAAGTTACTCTTGACACTTGAAGCTGTCAAAAAAATAGTCCTATCACCGAAACATATTTCAAAGTCTTGAAAATAAATTAAAAGAGATAATTCAATAAATGCATATACAATATTTGGTTTATGATTTTAATAATGATACTTAATTTACGCGAAATAAATAAAGTAAGCAGCGAGGTCAATGTTATTAGAACATTATTACAAATTTCTTAAAAAAATAACGTTCTTAAAAAAAAGATCCTAAGTATGTCAGCAAAAGAAACTTCACTACCATATCGAATATCTGTTACCTAATTGCATTAATTATACAAGACCTTTTGTTATCATACGCTTTTTTAGATGCCAGAAATTTCAAAATAAACAAGTTCCTGTTTTTTAACTAAAGATAACAATAGAAATACCTGCTTCCCTATTGTAACTGGATATCCTTGACCTCTTTACAAATTAAAGCCGTATTTTCACTTGCAACCCTTACAAAGATGAAATAGTCTTGGACTTTATAATACAACCTGTCGTTGGGTCAAATATTTCCAAGAGGGGTCAAAACTACCACGTTATACCAATTTTACTACCATATCGTCAGTCTGTTCGCTATTTCCATGACAATAGTTGACCCCCTGCGTTTCTATATGAAATGTAACTAATGGTTTCCCTGACCACGCCCGTTGCCAAAAGGTATCCTTTGTGTTATAAATAATAAAATACCGATTTATCTATATCTTTTTTTGTAATTTTAAGCGTTCATTTTGTCATTTTTTAACTCATTACGCAGCTTTAAACTGGAGTACGGTAAAAAGAAATAAAATATTTTAGCTATTAAAGCGTCGATTTCCATTTGTTGCACTATGTCGGTTATCAGTAAGGATTTCTATAGAAATTGTCCTTATTCACAACCCCTTTTCTTAAAATATATCATAGACCAAACAAAGTTATGTGCGCGAATATGTAGCAGAGTAAATAAAGGGATGATATATTGTGAAGACTGATGTGATTAAAAAAAACTATTTCCCTTAGTGCTGTCAAGGTGCATTCTTATAGTGACGAGAGGTGTTATAATTGAATATCGATAATATAATTTACCATTAATAAACACTAAAGAAAATGAAATAAACACCGGCATTGTTATCATGGTTGATACATCATTATTAGGAAATATTTATATGTAACTCGCTTTTCACATTAATTTAAAATTTCATATATATTATCTTTGGAAAATTTGTAGCTGCCCTGGTGAGCCTGAACATAGTTTATTCAAAATACTAATTTAGATTTTTCAAGAAAAGAATAATATTTAACAGCAAAATTTATAAATTTCTAGATTAAGGTTTTTTTTGCATCCATTTTGTTTTTTCTCTTTCAATTTTATTTAAAAAAATTGTTCTCTTTTTCTCTTTTTATGTATATATAATTTGCACTAAACATTGGCCAGTGGTATTCCATAAAGTATACTATCTATCTATAGTGTTAAAGATGTATGCTGTAATGTACCTTAATAATTAATGAATAAGAAGTCTAGGGTCCTTATTAAGGAAAACTGCATGTATAAAATTAAATCATATATATAAGATACTAATCTTTAATTATTAATGTGGTATACATATTATATTATAAGTTATCGATTAAATTTTCTTTATCGATGTTAATTAGATTAAAAATATATCTATATCAACCAAATATTACATCTCTACTGAATCTCAGGTGAACGTAATCGTTGTGGGAACTATTTCACCCATCTCTTTTGAAAAATTATTCCGTCCCTCTCTAAAATTGTTAGCGAGACAGTCTTACACAAAGCGTATTGAATACGATAAATGATTGAATAAAGCATCAGCGCTTGCACGAATTTTAACAAAAATACACTTAAAAAATTTCATTATTACATTTTAACTTATCTATTGCTCTCATTTTTGAAGCGAAACTTCTTTGGGCGCATGAGGGTAAAATTTTTACGCGAAGAAACGCGTGATAAGCGTCACTGAAGTTGCGCAGCGTTTTTTATGATAATCCTTTTGATGGTTGGATAGTTTAATATTTACAAATAACATGTGGCATTTTAATTTGCCACTCGTCATTTAATAATTTATTATGAAATCAAATCAAAATATCTTTATTCAAGTAGGCATATTACAGCACTTTCGAATCGTCAGATTATATTTTTTTCCACACTCTTATTCTAATATAGGCCTGATGGCGGTACTCAAGACTTATAATCGACGAGGGTTACGTCGCGCCCTGATCCGAGAAGAACCCACTACAAAATCAGTCGGGTATTTTTTTTTTGTTACCATCAACAATATAATATCATATTAGTTTAATATATTTTAATTCAAATTAGAGCAATTCGTTCCCTCCCACGCGTTTCTATCATCTAAGTAATCTTGCAACTTATAATATGATTTTTCTATCAACTTTCTTTTAACAAAGACTTAGGATTTATTAATTGACATCTCTAGAACGTCTTGTGGGAGTTTATTATAGAAACGTATACAGTTACCCTTAAATGCGTTGTTCATTTTATCCAGTCTACTAGAATTTATAACAAGTTTGTTTTGGTTTCGTAAGTTATATGATGTGCATTCACTCTTTTTATTAAAAGAGTCAATGTTTTTAATTACATACAACAAGTTTTCTAATATATATACGCAGTGAACTGTCATTATAAACATACTATTTTTCATATTCTCTTTTCTAAATTTTAAATTCAATAATAATTTCTAATATTGTCTAAAACCACGTGGCGTTTTTACTTAAAATTCGTCATTTGAGATATCAATAAATTATTTGTATTAATTTTCGACACTTAATATTTTAATGTAAATTAAATTATTAAATTCCTAACACATACTCCTTTTACTCTCTCTCTAAGTTTTAGATTTGTATAAATATAAACAAGACTTAAGAATTAGTATGGCAAAGAAGTGTCACTTCTTTGTCATGTGTACTTTATATGCACGCGCTTTTAATTTTTTTATCTATTCTTTATTATCACTTCTGATTACAACCGCTTATATATTACTACTTTATACATATTTCAGTAACTTATGCTGTTCTGGTTTCGCCAAAATAGACAGTAAATTATATTTGTATGAATTTCTAATGAAGTTTATGTAGTCTTATAGGGAAAATATTGATATAAGATCTTACACATACATTCAAGTAAACACGGCCCAAAGGAGTTGCGATAATTTCGCGCAGTTGTGATAATAATTTGTTGATATAATCCATATAAAAGTACTTACTCAAACCTAATACACGCACAGACAAGCAAAAAAGCGAGAAACACCGTTGGGAACATCTAGTGGATGCTCTTCCACGCCAATATCTTTTTCTAAATTTTACAGCTTTTAATAAAATTATTATCGAGATCTAAAAGGTTTCTTTATTTAAGTTGGAAAATACGTCATCTGTCGTTTTATCTAGTTGTTATATGCATGTTACGAATAAGGGTATCTAGGTTACCCTAGGTAACCTAGATACCCATTTTGGTACCTACCTATCACTAGGTTGTGATAGAATACTGTTGCTCACTTCACCAGCATTTTATGAAGCCTAGCTGTAGTAGCATTGATACTTCGCAACTTGGCTCCATACTTAAGAAGTCCTTTTCCGATCCTACGTAATAAATAAGAACATTTAGCTCAATGAGTCAATGAATATATTTAAGTATTCTTTACCAAGCCCTATTAAAGTTCCTTTCAATCTAAATGTTATATAATAATTGTGCAGTCGATATGTGGTGCTGAAGAAGGATGCTGCGTGTACCATTCTTCTTCGTGACTTCGGAGAGGACAAGTATGTCTATTTTGGAGCAGCTCCGTATTGACACCATACTCTCGCTTGCTTCCAAAATAGACAAATAGACAATTTTATATATAATAGTTTCTACCAATTAGCAAGTCGTTGGTCTGACCAAGTAAAAGCGATAACAGGACTGTCATTTGTTGCCACCATGAAGCAAGCCGAAGACCGAACAGGATGGAAGGCATTGGTAAGGTAGGCAAATTACTCAGGTACCAAAGTACGAAGACGACCTACAAGCATGGAGAACATGACCGAGAAAAGAGTGCAGTCTACTTCATAGGCAAGGAGGTGGGGTATCGCTGGAATTTCCGGCCGCATTTTGCATGGCTAGCCCCGCGGCTTATCAACACCGCAGCTGCGTTCGGCAGATTGCTGCCTAATCTGGGGGGACCTGGATCGCCCTGTCGGAGACTATACGCTGGGATCGTCGCCAGTATAGCTTTGTACGGTGCACCTGTGTAGGTCGATGCCCTGACCGCACCAAATATCCTCATCTTGCATAAGAAACAGAGGATAATAGCGATCAGGGCAATACGGGGGTACCGTACAGAATCCTGGACAGCGGCGACTCTTTTGGCGGGCGATCCTCCGTGGGAGCTACGGTCTGAGGTTCTTGCAGCCGTCTACCGACATTGAGTGGCGGTGAGAGCGCAGAGCCTTTGGGCTGATGTCGAAGAGGTTCGGAGGATCAGAACTCTGGCTGACCAGGCCCTGGTCCAGAAATGGATTGAGTGCCTCGGGTCCTCAGTAGCGGGCGTGAACATTGTGGCGGCGATCCGATATATATAACCTGCAAATATGTAATCTGAAAGCTTTCCTTAGTTCAAAACTGTAAACAATAAGTGGCCCTCATATTATGTATGCTCAACACCCTCTGGCGCCTGTACTACCAGTGTAGAAGCTAATTTTTCATCAAATTCCACGCTAGTGTTCCATTAAGCTTAACAATATACTAGTCAAGTATATAACAATGAGTCGCATTTCGGTGCTTTTGTCGGTTGTCTTTGTAATAGTCAAAGGTGCCGCGCAAAACTCGTTTTTACCTTGGAACCATTAAAAATTGCTTTCTATTCTAGGCGAAAATATTACACGCAAATTGGGTTAGAAACGGCTGGCATATTTGTGAGAACTACACAATATCAATATACTTATAGCGCTCTGAAACTTTTTATAAAATTTTAGGTTAATGACAAGTGTCTATCTTAACACACCATCGTGTTGGTCTTTTTATAATAGTCATAATGTATGAAATTATCAAAACCTTCATTTTCAAAAGGTTTTCAGTTATACTGTAAAAATCTCTATGGTTCTAATCATATAAAAAAATTAATAAATGAATAAAAAACTGACGTTGTTTTTGAAAGCCATCTTAACCGTAATTCCTAGTCTTTCCAAGGTTATGGAACATCTAAGATATGATAATAACATATTTACAATAAATATGTATATTGTGACTGATCTAATAAGATCTTCGACTTAGCACTTATATTATCTTATACACACTTATTTTGTTATTTTTTTTAGCATTACTAATTAAAAAATCACACAATAAGTGTAAACCCCTTTTTTTTCGCTGGGAAATGCATTTACGCACCCTGGCTGAAAGTTATACTTCCATCCAGGAGTGTGGGACTCGCTGAAGAACAGAATACCCACTAAAACCCAGCGGGACCCTCAGTGTCCTGAACAGAAGTACCAAAGGTTCAGTGGGGACATTACGCTCTGGGACTCCGGACATCGTCTGTCACGACCATTCAGAATAGATGGAGACTCGCAAAGGCGCGTCTCCTGGCTCCCGGCCTCCTCCTACGGATAGAGGTGGCCTCAGATGCAGCTTCCCTCTCCCTCTCTGATGTCTCCTTCTGTGAGATGACATTCTCACAGAAGGATGATACCATCCGCCAACCACTTTCACTGCTGAGCATATAGCCGACTATGCTCATCAGCGAGAGCTCACCGCCAACTAAAGAAATCAGAGGGTGCAGTTGAGGCCCCCAAGCCGGGCATTCTGCCACAGTATAATGAGAAGTGTAAACCCCTAGAGTTCAACATCTGTCGTCCTTTATTGCAACAATTTACTGTTTGTATAATAATTTACATTTAAACAACGATTTTAGTGTGAATCGATACAAATTAATTATAACTGGAGTACGTGTTTATAATCACAAATTAAAAGCTTTTTACAAAAATCATCTGAATGTATACACAGCACATACGTATACCAAATGAAAAGTTTTAATATTTTTGTCTCTCTGTCTGTATGTTCGTTCCCGCAAATCTTTGAAATGGCTAGACCGATTTTGACAGGATTATAGCTGGCAGATAGCAGTAACTTGGCTATTTCCGTTTTAAAAAACAATTTCGGAATTACGCGGGTAACACTGTGGGGAATAGTGAATTATACATATAATAAAAATTGCTTCTTGTGCTCGTATTATTTTGAAATAAATTCATAATAATTATTAAACATGCGATAGTTATAATTACTAAATGGAACATAAAGAATTCCAATGTATACATTGAACAACGAAGATATTTGTCGCGTTGTACACTAATAAAACGTAACTGTACACTAATAAGTAATTTTAAATTAAAAGGCTTTTGTTCGAGAGGCTTTTACATTGTTACTTATTTAATAAATACTAGCCAACCATACTTCCCTTTATCAAACGAGACATAACAAAGTTGCTATGTCTCGTTTGATAAACGGCTCAGCGCCACTCACACGCCCTAGCATTGTTTTCACGGTAACAACTATTGAACAAAGTTCAAGTCAATCAGCTGAATATATTTAACATTTATAAACATGCATAGACATAAAAATGACACTTTAATTTTTACGAATAAATATTATCGGGCTCTATAACAAATAAAGAAAGAAATTAATTTTTAACATAGGAATATTTTTAAAATTGCAATATTTTTAGTGAAAACTGCATGTTGAATTAACGTTTTTATGAAAAACTAAAATATCCATCAAGCGAGAAATGTTTTTCCAGCAAATATTGTTAATGTGTTTTTTTTTTTTTTTGGGTAAGGTAGCAGGCCCATTAACTTTGCTCTTCCACGGACCTCGCAGGGGTCCTCCACCTGGAGCGGCTTTGTCTTTAGGAGGTGCGCTGATTGAGGTAAAGGCTCAAATGAAATATTTGGGCCTAAATTTGAACGGCCAATGGCGTTTTCGGGCGGGAGGACCGGGATCGCCCTGCAGAAATCTTTATTCTGGAGTCATGAAGAGTATGGCACTATACGGCGCACCAGTATGGGTAAACTCTCTGACCGTTCAAAATAAACCCCTTTTGCGGAGAGCGCAAAGGATAATAGCGGTCAGGGGGATACGAGCGTACCGTACCGTGTCTTGGACGGCGGCGACATTCTTGGCGGGTGATCCCCCGTGGGAATTGCAGGTGGAAGCACTGGCGGCAACTTACCAGCGCAGGGTTGCCGTAAGGTCTGGAGGTGACCGTCTCGAAATTGACGAGGTCCAAAGAGTCAGGGCCCTTGCCGACAGGGTC
>JACTOM010000032.1:1146457-1364306 GCA_015832385.1 Elymnias hypermnestra | reverse complement strand
GGACTATGTGCCCCGCCCATTGCCACTTCAGGTTCGCGATTCGTAGGGCTATGTCGGTGACTTTGGTTCTGCTACGGATCTCCTCATTTCTGATTTGATCGCGTAGAGAAACTCCGGGCATAGCCCTCTCCATCGCACGCTGAGTGACTCTGAGCTTCCGCATGAGGCCCATAGTCAGCGACCACGTCTCAGAACCGTAGGTCATCACTGGCAACACGCACTGTTCGAAGACTTTGGTCTTCAGGCACTGAGGGATATTGGACGAAAAAGTCTTCCGGAACTTCCCGAACGCTGCCCAACCGAGTTGGATTCGGCGGTTGACCTCTTTCTCGAAATTGGACCTACCTAGCTGGACTATGTGTCCCAGGTATGTATACTCGTCAACAATTTCGAGTGTAGAGTTCTCAACGATGACTCATTTCTTTACCCATTTCATGACCCAGTTCTGTACTCATTTCTTTCTCAGTATTTACTTCACAAGAAGGAATTTACCTGTTATTGTTTCAAATATTATAAAAAATAAAGTCTAATTAATCTACTCCAGGAATCTGGGCCATAATTACGATATTCGGAATAAATACAACAAAAAAAACTATACATTCTAATAAAAGATATTAAAAAAATTTACGTGATATTTTAATAAATTAATTTGATTAAATGCTTAATTATATGAAATATCTAATCGGAGATTTCACTATAAAGACATGTTTTCGGAGTACGACATTTTGAGTCGTAATATCTAAATGTTTTTATTAATATCAAGTGTAAGCCACTACAAGCTTAAATACGTATTCCAACACGAGTGAATGATTAGAAAGGTATTATTAACGAGTGGAAATTTGAACCAAATATATATAGAAAGTGGACTAATAGTAGGCATTCAATTGGACATATAGTCTATAATAGTTAGTAAATAACATTTTATTTCGTTTTATCACACTGACCACCACTAATATTTCTAGAAAAGCAGTGACATTACTAATTAGGCATCTCTTATTAGCAATAAGACTGCTTGTTGTACACTACGTACGATAGTTTACGAGCGACTTACAATAAAGGTATGGTTTTTCATTTCAATCAATATTTATTATATCAATACAAACATACCGTAAATTGCATGCAGCATTCACACGTTATTTGTTGCAAAAATCAATAAAATTTCAAGTAACTAGGTTTAAATCCTGTATATTTACTGTAACATTTACTTCTAATTTTATATACATACATACATATATAGCATCAAGGCTCATTCCTATAGGGGTAGGCAAAGACCACGTTCTTCCACTTGGCACGATCCTTGTATATCTCCTTCGTTTCTTTAATCCCTATTAAACCTTTCATACAAGTTCGTCTGTTTAGAGTACTCTTGACCTGGTCTTTACTCTTGTCCTTGTATAGAAATTCCTGGAACATTCGCCATGGTCTCCCCCTTTAACTCTTGAAGCATAAATCCTTTTAGTCGGTCTTTTTCAGTCATTCTCTCTCCGCGCCCAAACCATCTAAGCATACCTTTCTCAACTTTTGTCACTACATCTTCTCTCATACCACAACATTCTCTTATCACACTATTACATAATTTGTCACTCAGTTTCAATCCATTCATACTTCTCATTTTATATAAACCTAAAAAACTATCGTACACAATATTGCTTACTCTTATATTTTCTAATATAGTTAAAAGTCTTTATATATATAATCATAAGAAAGTTTAATGAAACGTCTTAATCACCATATTTTAAAATTTTTGGCAAAACCAAATCAGTATCTGTTTTGAAAATGGTACTGTTTACTTTGACTGCCTCATTGGTCTAGTGGTTAGCATGTTCGACTACAGACATGAGGTCCTGGGTTCGAGTCCCGGGTCGGGCCAATTCAAAAATCAATATTGAGTTTTCTATTAAGATTTTCTCAATATTTGCCCGAAGTTGGGAAGTTGGCGGTGTGATCCACCCCCGTGCCTCGGAGAGCACGTTAAGCCGTCGGTCCTGCGCCTGATCTCTCTCCGGTCGTGTCGGATTCCCGTCACATCGGACTATGAGAGTGAAGGAATAGAGAGTGCACTTGTGTACTATGCCTGCCAATCCGCAGTGGAGCAGCGTGGTGGGTCTATGCTCTAAAAACCCTCTCTCACATGAGCGAGGAGGCCTGTGCCCAGCAGTGGGACGTTAATGGGCTGCTACTTACCTTTTTTTACCTTACTGTTTACTTATTTCGATTATCAACAAAAACAAAAGTACTTTTTTAAAGGTGGTAATTTGGATTTTATTTAGAGTACGAAATATCTTTGTACTAAAAGGTGAAACATTTGTACATGGTGATACATTTTTGGTATACGATCGTAGCATAACATGTTGTTACGTCGTCATAAAGATCAATATCGAATAGTGCAAAGGCAAGTGCCTAAGTTTATATAAAACCAACCCGCTTGTATGAACTCTTTTATTTCATATAGAACTCACGCGAGACGTTTTCATATAAACTATTGTCACTATTAGTTATAATAGAATTTCTTTTTATAGACATGTAAAGCAATCGACATATCGACGCTGGAAAGTAGACACGGAGTAAAGCCCAAAATATTCTTGTAGCAAAACTTCAATATAATGCCGCCAGTCTATCAGTTTAACAACGAAATGTAAATGTTGCATTCAGAAATCATAGCACTAGTCGATAATGCGGGAGTTATATTATTTGTTTTTATAGCATTATGTCTTAAGGTATAATGTTATGGGGTAAGGCGGTGGACATTGAAACTTCTTTATATTACAAAAAAAAGCAATACATGCCATATATCAATTGGAATCTCGCGTTTTCTAAAGGGAAAAATTCTAAGAAATATCAATTCTCACAGTATCATCGGAATACATATTGAATAACATTTTATATATCCGTGATAAAATTCATTTATAAAGCAAAACGAGCGAATATATATATAAAGGAAATATGTAAAAAATGTCCTATTACAAAAGGCATATTATAATGTTGACGATTATTTAAGCGACAAAGATCTATGGACTTGATTCCAGTTGCACATGAAAGCTAAACACAACGTAAGGTACCAAAACTATGTTTAAAGGAGTAACCGTTGAGTTTTTTGCCGGTTTCTTCTTAGCAGAATCAACTTTCCGAACTGGTGATAGATTTGTTACCAACGGACAAACTACTGACGATTCAAAAGTGATTTTTGAGCCTACTTGAATGAAGCATATTTTGATTTTGATATTATTTCTGTTATGATGAGCAATTTTGGATTTACGGGTTTCTACGTGGGTGCTTTCTAGCGTCGATGTGGTATATACAGAAACATATGGCTCACTTGGTGTTAGATGATTCCTGTTGCCAATAGACATTCGCATAACTAGGAAGATTACCAATATAATTGCAAGTTAATGGGTTTGGATAATGATACTTTGCCAGTCTCTTACCAGGCATATACCATGGGCCCCGTTTAATTAATTGAACTTAGACATTGCAACATAATATTATTAATTGAGACAGGTTTTCTGTGAGACCGTGGTTCTTTCCTAGTCAATGCAAGCAGTGACTGACCACAGCCATAACCAAAGAATCAAAACATATGTTGTAATGTCAATGTGCTTGAATGAACGCGAGCCTTTGGTTCGTGGGAGGTATTTAAAGTGTTAATAATACAGATATAAATATTTTTATAACTAAACAACACTTCTTTTACCTTTCTCGGAGCTAGTTTACATTAATCAAAATTGTTATTTCAATTATTAGTGTCTATGTATATGTTCTCTATAGGTTTGTAAACCTATAATATAGTTTTTATTAGTCTTTGCACCTATTTAAATCAGTTTATAATAGTGTAGAAGCTGCTGCACGAATCACTTGTGTATATGCCCCAGCAAAGCATAGCCGGACTTGTTCAGCATGTTGTGTATCTAGTTACAAACCTAGTCATTCCTTACTGCTATGTATAGGATTTTGAAAAGCCAGCATGCTGCCTATTACCGATTGCCTAGTTTTAGATTCATTAAAATTTTATATCTAATGTAATATCTAATGTCGCACTCCTGCGAAACAGCTCGACGGAGTTCGATTTTTTTTTTAATAAGAATAGGTCGTAGTATATATTTACCATCTCCCCCGTCCTAATGTGTAAGTCGCGATTAATTTATATGGCAGAACAAGATATAGCGGGTCTGCTAGTATATATGTAAGATGATAATCGGTGCAAGCAAAGTGCCAGTTGTGAAAGTTAACTCTACGCGTGACAAGATAAACAATAGGGGTGTTACCGGGTGCCGTGCTAGCATGGGGCGCCGTACCCGACCGATGTCTCCGCGCCGACTACAGGATTCGCCAACGTCGTAGTCTATAATCATAAACTTGGCTGTTTAAGGTGGTTACACACGTAACTTCAAGTTCGTCAAGCGTATGCTCACTTACACTCTGCGAATCCTTACAGAAAGAGGTAGAAGCAAAATGCCGACACCGCTTCCTCGCACATAAAGGGGACCAGAAATTGAAGACAAAACTTTATACACCTACACTTTGAAGGCATAAGTCGAATAAACCCGGAGGGCTTTAGGGAAATCACCAAGCGAGACTTTAAAGTAACAACCCATTAACGTCAGACTGCTGGGTTTTTTTACGCTGGGGTATGCCTTTACGCACCTCGATGAAAGAATTCCTCAGATCGGAAGTATGGGACTCGCATATAATAGAATACCCACTAAAAGCCAGCGGATCCCTCCTCATTAAATGAGTGACATCACTAAAGGTTCCCTAACCGCATTCTACTTTAGTAACCCGGCTGATGCCGACTATGCGATCATACATTTACATAGGTTGAATCATGAAGCGCATATGTGCGACTTCTGCCACCCAGTCTCCTCTGACGGCGAGGGAGCGCTTCAGCCGTTTGCTCCCTTAGCCTCCAATTTGTCTCCTTAAGTGAGATGACTGTCTCGCAAAAGAAGGCAACCACTCTTCACCCTACTTCACTGGCGAGCATTAAACCAAATATTAACACCAGTGAAAGATCTCCTATAACCAGCGATAACAAGATATTTCGCTAGGGTGCCCACGCTAGACACTCCGCCAGAGTATGATACACCGTATTTACTCAAGCACCACACTCATGACAGGTGAGTGTTTCCTTACAGCCCACGACCTGATGCAGGTACTTGTCGAAGCAGGCATGGCCGGTCAGCACCTGCACCAGACGATAGGGATGACACATGTGCCCCCTTGTGAGCCAATTATTCAGGTGAGGTCGGATCACCTCCACCATGACTATACCTGCTGTTGGGAGCCTAAGATCATGACCCCGTTTTTCTTCAGAGCTCTATCAGCGATAACTCTGATCCTCAAGGCTTAGTCATAGTAGCATTCAGCACCTGCGGAGGCCCTCGTAGCTACCCTGCACTGGGCTACTGCAAGAACTTCTGCCCGCAGCTCCCAAGGGGGGTCGCCCTACGGGAAAGTCGCCGCTATCCAAGAACCCGTACGGTACTACCACATACGAGGGTCTGTAAAACCAAGGCGTTTAAATCGGGGTTCGCAGGGTGAGATGAGAATAAATTTTTTCTACAGTTACCCGATCCAGGAGAACGAAGTATTCATTGGCTTTTAGTAGGTGTCCACACCGACTGGAAATAATTCGGTTGAGATTCTTAAATTCATTATTCTACGTATAAAGACGTTCGTAATAATCGTTTTACAATATTATAACAATACAAATAAGCACTGCGAGTATTTTGAAAACAGGAGAAATGATTTAACTAAATGCATATTTAAATGAAATGTACATATAAAACTACAAGTCTGGTCTGTTGGTCTGAGATAAAGAAAGTTTACACACGATCTCTAGTGCTATTTTTAAAACAATCATTAACCTCCTTTGGAGAATATGATGAACACGCGACGTTACGTAGATGATCTTTCGGTAGCAATATTTAATTACTTCATATCTGCATGAATTTTCTATACTTACTCGTTAAATTTCCAGTTACGTGTGCGAGCCACCTTAATCCGCGATTTTCAGTAACGCGATACCTTATGGAATTTTCTTTTAAAGGTAAAAACTAAGTTTAGCACTCTGATTTACATACATAACATGTTAATAAAGCGATTGAGCCACGTCTTTTGCAAGTTAATTTGTAATAATATAATAATTTTAATGAAGTGTACAACAGTGATTGCTCCCAAAAAGTAAGTATCTATTAATAATTGGATACCATGCTACTTGGAAATTATTCTGTATCCAATCAGTAAAGATATTTGATAAACAAAACGTTGTTTTCTTCTAGGTAAGAATCTCTATATAAAACAGAATCTAATCTTTTTTAGAAACAGATATTTTTTTTTAAGAAAACTTGTACTATAATTATGCGTAACTTATATGTGTGGATGATCCAGAGATGTATGTTAGTATGTCACTTCTTATTAGCCGCTTTTTGCTAGACAACGACAACTTTAATTTTATACTAAATAGACAGAGAAAATTTTCCATGTATAAGATGAATTTGATCTCCGGTAGGACGAATATATAAAACTGCATCTTCTAATTTGTTTGAGTCTCGACTGATGGGAAGCTTCGGCCGTGGCTAGTTACCACCCTACCAGTAAAAACGTACTGCCAAGCAATAGATTGGTGTTCCTATATGACACTGTGTAGAAAACAGAGATAAATTGCCGCTTACTAGCTTAGCTTGTTTTTGTCTAAGATTGCATCATAGCTTATCATCAGGTGTGATCATGGTCAAACGCTAACCTGTCAGCAATAATATATGTATTTATGACTTTCCTTCATCCACAATTTTTTCATCAACAATTCCTCAATGCCTGAAGGTCTTCCAACAATCCGTGTTGCCAGCGATTACATATGGTTGCGAGACATGGCCGCTGTCTATGGGGCTCGTAAGAAGACACAGAGTCACTCAGCGGGCAATTGAGAGGGCTATGCTCGGGGATTTCCTACGTGATCAATCCAGAAATGAGGAGATTCGTAGGAGAACTAAAGTCACTGACATAGCCTACCGAATTGTAAAGCTGAAGTTATAGGCAGGGCACATAGTTCGCAGAACCGATGGACGTTAGGGTCCGTAGGTGCTAGAGTGGCGGCCTCGCACCGGAAAACGCAGCATCGGCAGATCCCCCACTAGGTGGACCGATGACATCAGGCGGGTCGCTGGCAGCTGTTGGATAGAAGCGGCGCAAGATCGGGCCCATTGGAATTCATTGAGAGAGACCTTTGTCCAGCAGTGGACGTCCATCGGCTGAGACGGCGACGACGACGACGATTACCTTTATTTACATTAAAGATATCTCATTCTTTTCACTCAACTTTTCACTGTATTAGGCATCCAAAAAAGGTTGTGCGGTATTCACTTACTGTTTACTTATATGAACTGTATATTGCAAGCAAGATAAGGTAGTTGGGTAATTTTGTACATTTAAAAGTTGATATTATGAAGTATCATTAAATGTGTTAGTTAACAGTTGTTTACCTTAAATAAAACTATTTTTTTTTTTTGTAAATTATGGCCCTGTAAATATATAATAATTTGTGCTTGTTAACTTTAAGTATTCAGTTCTATTTAAAGTAAACAAACTTATCCAACACATTTAATGATACTTCACAATATCAACTTTAATGTACTAAAATATCTCCACTACTTTATCTTGCGATATGCAGTTCATATAAGTAAACACGAACTTTTTTGGTTACCTTATAGTTTCAACGTTTATTCGATGTTCTTCCGAAGCTTTGCTCAGTTGTTTTAGACAATTCCTTGAACGTATGTAGCAGTATAACATCAACTGACCTCACTATTAGAGAATGAAATCTATTTCAATTATTTTTTTAATTCAAAGGAAGGATTTAAAGATTGAAAATGAAGTAGCGAAGTCAAAAACAAAATTAAAGAAACTTTATGATATGCGTTGTGTCACCCCGACGATACGATAACTATCGACAATCTACCTTACCAGGTAGGGACAGACACATACACAAGCGATACACAGCGATTCNAAAAAAAAAAAAAAAAAGCGTTGTGTCATTTAATTAACTACCTTAACAAATTAGGTAATTTTAAACAAATAGGGGCATTTTATGTGATATTCTCAATCGGACTGACATAAATTTATTGCGAATAAAAAAAGCTGTTCGTTTTTTTCGACCACCCATAATGCCACAGCTATTCTCCGTCTCTTTCTAACGTATACGTTTTGTCTGTCTGTTATTATCATTGCTATTTAAGGGTGGTCGTTTTTGATTTTTTCAATCGTTCGCTTTTGTTGGCCCAATAATTTTGTAGTTTATAAAACATAATGTTACCGCATTGATTTAACTTAATATAAATATTTTGGTTCTAATCTACTTTAATTTTTAATTTGTTTGAGTAATGTCGCTGTAGACTAAAGATACGAGGTTCACGTAAGAAGTTAGTGGTGTAGTATCCTCGAGTTTCATCTTTGCATTATCTATGCTCGGCCAAAAATACTACTCGTAATATAAACTATACAAACTGTGCACTGATTTAGAGTTTTAAACCCGTAAATTTGTAGTATATAAAAGGCAGTCAAACATTTTACTGATACAGTAACAATAATAACGGGGAGTACAGGGTGGGCTCTGTATTATTTTAAATTTGTATATTGCACAAGTACCTATTATAAAGTAAGTAGCAGCCCATTAACGTCCCACTGCTGGGCACAGGCCTTCTCCCTCATATGAGAGAGGGTTTTTAGAGCATAGACCCACCACGCTGCTCCACTGCGGATTGGCAGGCATAGTACACAAGTGCACTCTCTATTCTTTCACTCTCATAGTCCGGTGTGACGGGAATCTGACACGACCGGAGAGAGATCAGGCGCAGGACCGACGGCTTAACGGGCTCTGCAATGCACGGGGGTGGATCACACCGCCAACTTCCCAACTTCAGCCAAATATTGAGAAAATCTTAAAAGAAAACTCAATATCGATTTCCTAATATCGATTACCTATTATAAATGCTACGTAAAAATACTATTTTAATTTAAAATTATTTCAACTTCATCGTTTGTGTAGCACTCTGCCTGATGGAATTTGTATTAATGCCTATGCCCGTAGTACGGTCAAAGGCAGGATATGTACTAATAGCATTATTCACATATATCCAACTTATACTATTAATTCTATTACAAAAGATTACATTCCTCTATTCCTAACAAAAATTTGTAGCAAAGATATAACACAGGCAAGACTTATTATCTTTGAAAGTGGAGTGTTGCGGTGTTTATAATCACAATGCAAATACAATGTTAGTTAAGGGCGAGTTCAGTTCTTTTGTCTGAAAATTTGCTTTAATTTGGTTTATTTATTTAAAGCCGCTTTCTAAAACGTTGTTTTTATGCGGGTATTATAATAATTAACAATATAGTTGATTTTGAAAAAGATAAAGTCTTTATCGTTCTTTTAAAAAACAACTTAATATAACAATTGTAAGTTGATAGGTTTAATTTTACAGAAATCGTAATTAATCAGCAATGTTCACTGCATTTACAAGTAATGTTATGAGAGAGTGAATTAAATATTGAAATACTTATATGGTTTTAATATTAATACAGCATTGTATTTTTGTAGTAAAAGTGCCCATCTTGCATTGCAACGCCATATTATGCCAATAAAAGACTCGTCATCTATTGGAAATGATTACAATAACTGGTTGGTTATAAATTATGTGATAATTTATGACAAAAAAAATTGTATATTACTTATATACAATTGTATATAATTGAATCAGTACATGATTAAAAAAATATATTAATACTAGCTAACCCAGCAAACGTTGTTTTGCCATATAATAACTATTATCGCAATTAAAAAATATGGGTTGAAGATAGAAAGTGGAAAATTTAGGGTTGTATGTATTTTTATATGCTGTATAATAAATAAATAAAAACAAAAATTATTGCCAAGAATGTAAATTTTGGGGTGGATCACCCTTAACATTTAGGGGAATGAAAAATAGATGTTGTCCGATTCTCCACCCTAGCCGATATGCACGCTAAGATTCACGAAAATCGGTCGAGCCGTTTCGGAGGAGTTCCACTTCTAACACCGTGATACGTGATCTTATTTACAAACCATATTGCAATAAATGATTTGAGGGATTGATTGGTTAGCAGTGCGTAGAGGACAGACAAACAGCCTCTAGCATTAAGTTTATTTAGTAATAGGCTTCAGCAAGTAATCAATAATATTCATACCTTTTTTAATGAGCTAGTTTCAGATGTTTATTAGTTAACACAAGTTAGTTCGCCAGAATTCATATAAAAATTATCTAATACCTATAAAGTTTACAAAATTTGCAACCGTCCATTTGTTTTATGACGCCGGCGACTTCTAAATCAGTTCTTCGGCAGTATAGCAGTAACCTGGTTTGATCAAAATTAACTTAGCTGGGTATGAAACCTGATGACAAATTAGTTCGTAAATTCAATAATAGCAATAAATTTTATTAGATATGTTCAAGTCTGTAGTGATACGGTATCTATAATATTTACTTAACGAAGGTGAGTCTACAAAACAATATTTATTACTCGAACACATGTGTTTCTGGGTTTAGGCAGCGGTTGGCACGGACTAGCTACAAAATGCTCGATATACACAACTACTTATATTTTACGGTATGCTAAAAGTAGACATAAGGTGCTGAGCACATTAGTATTTATCAATACATTCGTTTTTTAAACATAAGATCTAGCATACATTTTCTGGGGATCTATGTAGTTGTATTTGTAAATACAAAAAAATGTCCTTATCACAATGTACACCTCATAGTTATAAGTTCAAGATGATTGGCAGTTCCTCTGGAATTATTTATGGTTCTTACTATTTTTTTCCCATAATCGACCTGCTATCAATATATCGAATATTATCAGGTATGTTGTGAGAGGTACATGGTTCGGTTAGGTAGGGCCACTGCTCTAAACCCCTAGTTTCTGAGCACATCTGCTCTCTTCAGACTTTTACTGTAAGAGTGTACTAGACAAAGGGTTAGGGTGGGTCGCTAGGTCTTTTTAGCGCTTCATTTTTTCACAGATTGTTAGTTCTTACTAAAGAGGATGTTTCATAGATATTCAGTTGTACTGCTGTCTTTATAAATCTCTATTCTAAACTCTATTCTACGAACAATTCGATTAGATAAATTATAAATTTGCCTATATGTCCGAACTATGCGTAGGAGATCAAGTAATATTAATTGTTAAATAACAAAATTGTTTAAAATTTTTGTACATTAACCTCTTTACGATGTTTTATTTTAACATTTTTATGTTAAAAATGGATTGAGTGCGGAATTCTTCTTTAGACATTTTGTCGATTGATAAAACTCGAAATAAAATTCACAAAGAATAAAATTTGTAAAATCTTGGAAATTAAGCTAAGAATATTATACATTGACTAGCAATTCCCAGCGGTTTCACCCGTGTAGATACCGATCTCGTGGCAGTAGAAAGTCTACTACGTCGGTCTATAGATTTATTTTTGTTAACATAAAAGATTGATTTCACTTAGTTTTTAATTACTTCCTTTCAGATTACGTACATTGCATACATAGATACACAATTACATTCATAATCTCATCAATATACAGATTTTTCTTTACAACGAATATATATCTTACTAATACATTTTCAAATTCGTAACATCAGTTACGTAGAGTATACAACATAAGCAAATTTAAAAATACTTTACATGTATTGAAAAATTCTTGATTTCAAGGAGGTAATTAAAGATTTTTTAAATAGCTCCAGTGATTTTTAGCTTGACTAAAATAAAAACAGTATAGGTATATCGTTGGGCATCATTGGTATCCTTGGAGTATGAGCTAACTCACCAATCGCAGGCCCAGTTATAAGTCTGACAATTTTATTTAGATTGACATTTTTAAACTCGGTATATCTTTTAAATGGAATGTTCGATTTTAATAATTTAAAAAGTATTTTACAGGTATTGAAACGGTCTTTAATAAAAACATAGGATGATGATCAATACTGAGTTATGAATAATGTGGTTTGTTTATGGTCGGCACTTTTATTAACTTTTAAAATGTAAAAAAGTAGTTATAGTGGTGTAACTCCAGTAGAGGACTCCAGGACATATGGTATCGTCGACTTGTTTTTAGACAATAATAATCAATACCTTCTATAATATTGTAAAACATTTTTTTTGTTCTATCAGCAATTGTTTCCTCAGCGCACCTTGGGTTGTATTCGTCGTTGTCGTCGCTTCAACCGATGGACGTCCACTGCTGGACATAGGTCTCACGTAATGATGTCCACAAGGCCCGATCTTGCGACGCCTGGCTCCAGCGGCTATCGGCGACCCTCTTTATGTCGTCGGTCCACCTTGTGGGGGGTCTCCGTACACTGCGCCGCCCGGTGCTGGGTTGCCACTCCAGCACTTTCGGGCCCCAACGTCCATCGGTCCGTCGGTCAGCGTCCACGTTTCGGTGCCGTAGGTCATCACTGACAATACGCACTGTTCGAAGAGCTTTGTCTTCAGACACTGAGGGATATTGGACGAAATTGGGTTGTATTAACGAATTTTTATTAGGGATACCAATTTATTTGAGAAATTAATAAAGCTTATGTCCCTCAGTGCAAAGTCAGTCTTGAAAGATTTTTTGAAATCGGCAATATTTTTTGTGTGAAAACGTTACAATCATACATACGTACTTACATATATGCCTACAATAGCACAAACGTTTCCTCTTTATAATATTAGCTTAGATGACTTGATTTCTAAGTTTTCTGATCACCCGACTGTTTAATGTTTCTAAGAAAATGTTTAAAATGATTGTGTGCAACTCTTTACTTTTAATTTACTCGTTAAAATGCACAGCTCCAGCAGCTCTAACATTATACTCGTAGTTTCTATATGTGGTCTACTAAGTTTTATGTAAGTTGGTAAGAAGTAAATATCTACGGCATTGCTTACTATGTAAATGAATTTAAACAATTATATTTCAAAGGTACAGCACTCCTAACATTTTGTAAGAATAGCTTACTTGTTTATAAATTTAATTATGAATACTCCTCTACTATTACATTAATAGTGTTAAAACCTTACTGAAGTGTTAAACTTTTCAAAAAGACGTTCCCTCATTCAATCCCTACAATAAGCTCACCCTCTCGCTTTTTAATAGTAAGCAATATTATAATTATCTTGTCATATAGATGCCGTTCTTTTCCCTTACTACTCTAGCATCCAAGTTTAGATCTACTCAACATCAGCAGCTTTATCAACCGTAGTGTTAATTATTAAAGTGAAACTGCTTTAGGCGCGTGGGGGTCAAATTTTTACGTTTGAAACGCGTGATTAGCGTCACGGTGATGTGCAGCGTTTTAAATGCTCATTCTAGTTAGTTTTATTATTTGCAATTAACAAGTGGCATTTTAATTTGCCACTTGTTATTTAATATACCATCTTTCATAAAATATAAAATAAAAATATTTCATAAATTCTCTTTTCTACATTTTTAATTCAAAAACAATTACTAATATCAACAAAAAACACGTGGTATTTTTATTTACAGTTCGTCATTTGGGATTTCAATAAATTATTTGTAATTTTTGACATTTTAATGACAATTGAATTCATAAAATTGCTACCATATTTTCGTTTTTCCCTCCCTCTAAGGCTCGGTAATCTAAAGTTTTAGAAATGTATAAATATAAACAAGAAAAACAAAGTAATTTGCCTTTGCACTTTGTACTTTGTACGCCCGCACTTTTAATTATCGTATCGAACAATTAAATCAGATATCCTTATAACTAAAAATTCTAATATTTGATTAAATCTATTATTACGAACTCCTACGTATTAGTCGTAAAATTATAATAAGAAGTTCGTCCTCCTTATCAGTTCTTTACTGTGCTTTTTTTTTGTATTTTCCTTGAATCGAAATTAAACTAAATCAAAACAGATATTTTAATTACAATTTGTATATTTATTTCAACGTTTAATATCTGCGATGATGTGTACTGGGACTAAGTTAGTTAATTAATCATACCTAGTACCAAAGTGAGGCGATTCGCAGGCAATAATAACAGCATTAATGCAGCACCACGCGATATTGCGTTTTACAGTATTACCACTTAAAATATAGCGTTGATTTTTTTATTCAAACAGAAACAATGTAAAATTGGATTTAGTCCGCAAGAGTAAATTAACTTTCTTTTAAATGGTTATAAAAGTACTTTGAGGAAGGACGTATTAATATCTACAAAAAGTCCGGGATACCATATGTCCAACTACTTTTTAGCATTTTAAAAGTTAATAAACGTGCCGACGATAATAAAACCATATTATTCATTATCCTATGAAATTATTTTATTAAAGGCCTTTTCAATACCTGTAAAATACTTTTTAAATCGTCTAAATTGGACTTTCCATTCAAATGACATAACTAATTTAAAAATGACAATCTAAAGAAAATTAATTTATAATGTAGTAGTCTAGTGATGACCATGTCGAATTTGTTCGCATTGTACCATTTTTAACCGACTTCAAAAAACGAGGTGGTTATCAATTCGTCTGTATTTTTTATGTTTGTTACCTCATAACTTTTGACTGGGTGAACCAATCTTCATGATTCTTTTTTATATGTAAGGAGGTGCTTCCCGAAGGTTCCCATTTTTTTGATCCAATTCCGATGATGGTAACCATAAGAAAACCGTATAAGTTTTAAATTTGCATATGCGCGACAAATGGACGAATGACTCAATATCATGCCAACTGATTTCGATGAATCGTTTTTTATTGGAAAGGATATACTTCAAGGGTAGTTTGATGATAGTTTGGTTAGGTTTTGATCATGGGATCCATGAGAAAGGTATCAATATTGCAAATCTACAAATATATGATTTGTCAAACGATTGTCAATAATCTTAACGTATTTCATTAGTCCTATCGGCAAATGATATAGAGGTAAATTAATTGTTCGATTTAATAGTCTACCATTTTGATTATACTTAATATCATTCTCTTTCCAATCGCTCCTTCATGACTGATGATCGTGGTCCTGGTAAGATCCCAATCGCGAACGGGTCCACGCTTTACACCCGCTTCTGTTGGTGGCCATCTTCGCTAGGTCATAAAACGTAGTTTATTTGGTCTCGCTCAGTTGGTCAACCCATCGTGTCGGAGAACGGCTTCGAGATTTTTTCGTATGTGTTTCCCGTAATTATGAGCTTCTCCAAGTAGTCCTGTCGCCGAATAACATGCCCGGAAAAATCCAAAATTCATTGATAATATACAGATGAAAGCCTGCCCTTAATTCCGAGCTGCGATAAAATAGATACGTTTGTGCGTTTGGCTGTCCAAGAAATTCTTAACATGCGTCTCCAGCACTACATTTCGAACGCATCTATTCTTTGCCTTTCTCTTACCTTTATAGTCCAAGCTTCAACTCCATACATAAAGATAGAGAAGATTAAACTAAAGATGAAAGATTATATATTTAATACATATGTATGAAAATATAAGATATATTGGTTAAGATTCCAAAAGCTCATATCGGGTCCTGACTTAGGTTAAAATTATTTATCATTTGCATTATGTGATTTTGAACCATTTAAAATAGTACAAGGAGGTATAAATTTTACATGTTTTCAGTAACAATATTTTTTATTTCTGATATCAAGCTTATTTGACGGATCAAACATATAATTTCGGCTTTTGTTCAAAGTATGTCATATACTCGTAAATTAAAATTGAAATAGGTAATATAAATTCGATACAACACCTTTTTTTACAAATTCTTACCTGAGAGTAGTTAAATCAATTCAAACAAACTATACTATACTACTGCTAGTTTTGAACCTTGGGCAAATAAATTGTTTTAGTGTTTTTGATTTATTTCACAAGTACTCATTTCATGGCAGAAGTCCAAGTAAAGAGCAGATTGCCGTGCTATTTTAAGTAAATCATTAAGCAAGGTTTTTATTTATACTGTTTCTTATTTCAATTTCAATACACCATTCAATATAATACCGTTGGCCTAAAAATAGAACAAATTAAGAATATAATACAAATTATTAATATACAAAAACTCTAATAGTTTAGCGAATTCATAACATACGATACAATTTTAATATATTTATCAGAAGATGATACACACTCGATCCTAGATAGGAGAGAAACCTCTGTCAGAGAATAATTGTCAGGTCCCGTCATTTTTATGTTTTCTAACATTTCGAGCAGATTAGATAATTATATTTATTTATTTATTTTATTTTAACACTTTATATCGTCTTTGGCCACTGCTTTTTATCAATGTTACTGTTGCAATGTTCAGCATGCATTAATCCGGTTTCAGAGCATATCCGGTTTTAGAGCATATTAATTTGTTTCGAATATGTATTGTGTATGACGTGAAGGCGGTTTTTTTTTCATTAAAATTTTTATATTCACATGTCCTCAAAAACACATATAAACAGAAAAGACTTTATGTATAAAAAGACTGTTCTTATTCTTTAGCACAGTTCTTCTTCTTCTTTCTTCTGGGCTGTTCCGTACATATGTTTGTATATCTGTCCTAAAGTAATTAAAAACTAAGTAAAATAAAACTTTTATGTTAAGAAAAATAAACCTATAGTCCGACTTAGCAGAGTTGCCACTGCCACAGGATCGGTGTCTACGTGGGTGAAATCGTGGGGCATATCAAGTATGATTCATAAACATTTTTTACCTAGAACATGTTAATAATATCTTGAGGTAAGTTTCATGCAACGATATGTAATCTAAATGTGTTATTTGAAGGTGGATAACAACCTGTGTGGTCTTAAATGCAGCCAAGTAAATAAAAAAAAAAACTATGCAAGAAATTCAAATTAAATCTCCATGGAAAAAAATAACTAATACCTATTACACCGTCGGCTCTTACAAACCTAAATGGAATAAATATCTCTGCACACTGGCGGATTATGTTACAAGGCTTTTTAATAAAAATTTTAATATCTTAACTTTTAGACAACAACACTATAGATTACAAATTCTAGAAATAAAAGTTTATCTTATAAAATTTACTATAACACAATACCAGAAAAATTCTTTATATTGTATTTTGGAACTAGCAGTAGAATCCGTCTTGGATCCATGGCAATGTTCAAAAACATAAAATGAGTTCCGGTATAAAAGATGCCCTCTTAAGCCTCAAACACTTCTGTATCTATATTTCACACATCTAGGATCACTTGATCAGAATGACCTACAAGATAAGGGCATTTAAACAAAAAAAGTATGTTATTTTATTAAGAGTTTTCAGTTCGACTCATTGTTCCAGAGCAACAGATCGTCGGGATATTATAAAGAATTTCAGTATCCATTCATTATAATACAATTCTATATTCATCTAAAGGTTTGTGTCTAATTTACTTTGAATTTATTTTACTTATTTTCTTATATTTTTGAAGTGAAACTTCTATAGGCACATGAGAGTAATTTTTTTTACGGATGAAACGCGTGATTAGCGTTTGAAGGTTACGTAGTTTTAATTTATAAATAACATTTGGTTTATTTGCCACTCGATATTTAATGTACTATTTTCCATAAGTATAAAATTAAAATATATCATAAATTCTCTTTTCTAAATTTTAAATTCAAAAACAAAATTTAATTAGTAATTTCTAATATTATTTTTGCAATTGGCATTTTTATATATAATTCGTCATTTGAGATTTAAATAAATTATTTGTATTAACTTTCGACACTTTTAATCAAAATTAAATTCATTGAATTCCTAACTTAACTTCCTTTTTCCCTTCCTCAAGTCTCGTAAATCTAAATTTTTAGATTTGTATAAACAAGACATAAAATAGCTTGCCAAAGAATATTTCACTTCTGACATATGTACTTTGGACGCACGTACTTTTACTTTTTGCCTTTTATATAAAAAAATAACAATAAAAGGAAAAGGCAATTCATGCTATATCCTATCGAATCACAATTATGTAAAAAATATTATTACTGTGACTGTTTTGGTTAAATACCATTAAATGTAATTCTCGCATTAATTTCTGGCTAAAGGAGTTTATTATTTTATTAATAAATTGTGAACTTTATTCGATATTTCAAGTTTTACTTTAAATAAAGCGTATAAAAGTCCTTTAAAACTAGTTTGTGTGTTCATAAACCAGTTTTATTGATTCCTGAATAACTCCAATTATTTTAATTATGAGTAATTTTTTTATATAATCCATTACACGAAGCAGATCATTTAATAGCTATAACCCTTTTAGAATTATATGCAATTCCATTGTACCAATTTCACCTTACATAAAGCATTATAGACAATTCTGTTCCAAATTAAAAAAAAGTAAGTAACAGCCCATTAACGTCCCACTGCTGGGCACAGGCCTCCTCGCTCCGAGGAACGAGGGCTTTTAGAGCATAGATCCACCACGCTACTCCACTGCGGATTGGCAGGCATAGTACACAAGTGCACTCTCTATTCCTTCACTCTCAAAGTCGGATTTGACGGGAATCCGACACGATCGGAGAGAGATTAGGCGCAGGACCGACGGCTTACGTGCTCTCCAAGGCACGGGGGTGGATCACACCGCCAACTTCCTTACTTCGGGCAAAAATTGAGAAAATCTAATAGAAAACTCAATATCGATTTTGAATTGGCCCGACCCGGGACTCGAACCCAGGAATTCACGTCTGTAGTCGAACATGCTAACCACTAGACCAATGAGACAGTTGTTCCAGATTAAATACGTGTAATAGTTTGAATATAATTATATACAGATAAAACCATTATTAAAAACTAATATTACCTGAAGATCGCGATATAAAAAAATAATAATTTATAATAGCTATAACTTATATTAAAGGCAAAGCGGCAATATGTAAACGATTCGCGAAATATCTAATGCATTGGTTTGTATTATATTAAGAGTTATTGAAGAGGGTTTTTTTTAATATTATTTGTAATCATTAAATTGTCTGTCAGAAACCAACAAAGCGTTCGGCGTGGGCACCAATGACCTATGAGTAACCAAGTTTTTATTACTTTATTTTGCAAACGACTTTATTAATAACACCATAAGGTTTTAAAATTATATAGCTGGATCCAGCGGTTTTAACCGCGTAGTTGCCTCTCTCGTGGCATTACGGGGTAATCGTTCTTAGTGGGCATCTACATCGCAAAAGGAGCGACTTTGCAACATTTTAAATCAATCGGCTGCACAATTTTAGATGAGATGTATCTTATCACAGCTGCGTTGTAAACACCCTTTCTGTACCATTGCAGTGGGATGTTATTATTACGATACTTTACTTGAAATATTATAAGCAACATCTAAACATACATATGCTTTTGTTAAATAAAATATATATTTAGTAAGTAAGTAATTAAGTAAGTAGCAGTCCTTTTAACGTCTCAGTACTGGGCACAGGCCTCCTCACTCCGAGGAGCGAGGATTATTAGAGCATAAACCCACCACGCTGCTCCACTGCGGATTGGCAGGCATATTACACAAGTGCACTCTCTATTCCTTCACTCTCATAGTCCGATGTGACTGGAATCCGACACGGCCGGAGAGAGATCAGGCGCAAGACGGCTTAACGTGCTCTCCGAGGCACGGGGGCGGATCATACCGCCAACTTCCCAACTTCGGGCAAATATTGAGAAAATCTAAATAGAAAACTCAATATTGATTTTTGAATTAGCCCGACCCGGGACCTCATGTCTGTAGTCGAACATGCTAGCCACCAGACCAATGAGGCAGTCTAATTATATATGTGCTACCTATTAATACCCATTCGCATTGGTAGTCATTATACGCTTATATGTTTTGTTTGTCGTAGGATCGTTTAAGATTAATAAAATAAAAATAGTTTATTTCACTAACTTTGGTTAAGCTTCATTTAAGGGTGGAAGAACCCATGTGACAGAAGAAATAAATTAATCCCTCTAATGTGAAGATTAGATTAATTAAATTTATCATTGATAACTTCATCGTAGTATTTGAATATTTTAGATATATATGGTTCAGAAGATCATAATAATTTGATAAGAATTAATACTATGTCCGTATAAATTACCACATAGAACGTGACCAGATAAAATGGATATACTGAGATAACCTTAAAAGATGCCATGCCTACCGTACCTTGATCATAAGGATCGAAAACTATATATGGAGATAGTGCGGTACCCTCGTATGATTTACGCACCCGATATATCGATAGGTTTTTTTTAAATTATTGACTAAATTAAATTACTTAATGATGTCAGAGCTTCATCAATATGGCTGTATTTAAATGTTTTTGTTGTCTACCTTAAGATTGAATTCATTAAAACGCGCAGATGCTTTTCCTGTTTCTTCATTATCTTCCAGGTTATTTGTATGAAATTTAAACCTTTATTGATCGGCGTATTTAATTTGAATACTGATACAATTGTGAAAGATTAATTATGTACATAGAAATTGTTTTATGCTTCTGATGACGCAACGGTGCTCATAAATCATTAACGTTTAATATATTCGCATCCTAGTTGCTGTCACAAAGGACCCGATATATACTTGGAATACACATATAATTTTTTTTTTAAATACTAAGAAATCACGGTCACCCCGAGCTTAAACAAGTATTCTGTATATTATAGTCATTTTCTTAGTTCAAACATACTCTTGTAAAATACAATTATGTATGTACTACTAAGTAAATAACATCTTAACTAAGCCTGCATAATCTGGGAGCAATCCTAGGGTATGTGAAGCTTTCTAAAAACCCTCACCTTAAAATTTTATTTTAATTTAGTAGACAGTAAAGTGAATACTATATAACAAAGAAGAACGATTACATTGTAAAAAAAATTAAAATTGCGTGCGTACAAAGCACACATGTCAGAAGTGAAACTTCTTTGGTAAACTAATTTTTATGTTTTGTTTATATTTGTACAAATCTAAAACTTTAGATTTCCGAGACTTAGACGAAGGGAAAAATGACGAACTGTAAATATTTTTTTGTGTATATTAGTTTATAATTAAATTTGTATTTGATTTTAAAATTTAGATAAGAGAATTTATTAAATATTTTTATTTTATATTTTATGAAAAATAGTAGGTATATTAAATTATTATCTGACGAGTGGCAAATGAAAATGCCATCTTTGTAAATATTAAAACGATATAACCTTCAAACGAGTTAGCAAAAAACGCTCCACATCTTTGTGACGCTAAGGAAGATTCACTTCAAAAACATTACACATTCAACTACATTTTTTATCGATCTACCCTATGAAGTTTTCTATACAAAAATTCTAACAGCATAGTGTCATTTTTTAATGATGTTACAGATTTCTGGTCTACGGAACATTACATATTCTATCCTAAACAGTTAGGTACCTTAATTGAATATACAATGAATTAATAAATTAAATGTACCAAATAAAAGTATAGCACTTGAAAAAAATAGTGAATATACCCTATCAATATCTCTGTCCTTGAATCTCAGACGACCTTAGGGCACAGCAAGTTATGCATAAGGAATCAAACGCCGAACTGGGGCTTGTACAAAAACTGGTTGGTCCACTTTTGTGTGGTGACGTCACCCAGCCGAAACGCGCTCGCTTCCGATAATCTTCATAGAAGTATAGAAAACGACAGTATCTAACTGTTATTGTATAATTTCTCAATGAGCAACTCATTCGTTTTTCAATAATATTAACATAATAATGTTTTAGTTGTCTACTGATCCATTCATACCGAGTGTTTACTAGGGAACTTATTAAGTGCATTTTATATTTCCATATAAGATATGCTCAATCTGCTTGATTCATAAAGTAAAGTTAATAAGTAGTAGCCCATTAACGTCCCAATGCTGGGCACAGGCCTTCTCACTTATATGAGAGAGGGTTTTTAGAGCATAGACTCACCACGGAGTGACATACATAGTACACAAATGTACTCTCTATTCCTTCGCTCTCATAGACCGGAGAGAGATCAGGCGCAGGACCGACGGCTTAAAGTGCTCTCCGAGGCACGGGGGTGGAAAAAAATGCAAACTTTCCAACTTCGGGCAAATACTGAAAAAATCTTAATAGAAAACTCAATATTGATTTTGGAATTGGCCCGACCCGGGACTCGAACCCAGGACCCCATGTCTGCAGTCGAACATGCTAACCACTAGAGTAATGAGACAGTTTTATTCATATTGTTCATTAAAACGTGAAATCCATCCTCGGTTATGCAGGATGAACTTGTCGAAGAACAGAATTCTGGCTTGACAGTGAACAATTATGGCAAAACACCTCATTATATCGTCGATGTCATTACTACTTGATCTTTTTTAAGATACATTACTCGTTTACGCCCTTCTGTAACACAGTAAAAAATGAATAAAATAATTGTTTGGAAAAGGAAATGAAATAATGCTAAATATTAAATTTATCACTGAGTAACTTTATTAATCCTATTTAACTGTTGTGGCATTTGAACTAAGTAAATAAATTATGACTTCGTCTAACCTAAAAATAACAAAACAGTTTTTTACGTGCATATAAATACTTAAGATATTTATAGAATTTTCTGACGATCGCCCAAGAGCAGTCATGAGAGTTTCTCACCTCGTTGAGAGATCGGGTGTCGATACCTGCGTCCGCAAAAATTTATTTAGTTTTCTATAGGAAGCTCTGCAAAAATGTACGAAGGGTAGGTCATGTCTGTTTACATGAAGTCCTATAGGTATAAAACCGTTTCCCGTTTGTAGCGGGAAGACTTTCGATTTTTTTATATATATAATAGATAGAATGACTCTTTAAGGAATAGTTTGGTATATAATTTGTCTAGGTTTTGTGTAACTAAATATCAAAACGCCTGGGTGCTTTAATCTGGTAAGATGTTACTTTTTTTTGTTGCTGACAGTTTAGCGCTTGACTGTGATCTCATCTGATGGTAAGTGATGATACAGTCTAAGATGAAAGCGCGCTAATCTGGACAAGGGGCGATATACCCTTACGGTTTCTACCGGAACACAAATCTCTTTGTTTTGGCTGTACGATTTTGTTGGTGGGGTTGTAACTAGCAACGGCCGAAGCCTCCCACCAGACAAGACTGACAAATTAGAAAATATAATTTTCTAAGTTCGCCCTACCGGGAATCGAACCCAGGGCCTCTGCTGGCAAGGAGAGTGCTCGCACCACTGGGTCAGCGAAGGCATTCCTTTTTTACAGATCTTGAAAAAGTCCGCGAAAATACATATCTGCCTTTTAAGAGTAACTCATTATATTCATTGTACTCGTGGTAATTGGATGATTATTCAGAGGAATACAGTACTAATCAATTTAAATATATTAGTTACCTTAAACATATTATGCAAATTGTTATCTCAAGATTTATCGTAAAAAAATTTACTCTGGGTAATATTTATTAAAGTGCAGTTGTTAGCCGTTGCTTTTATTAAACATTATATCTTGCCGAGCAATATCAAAATTTAAATCTACCAAAACTATACAGCGTTACAGAACTTAGTAGTTAATAGAAAACATATTGAATATTCCATATTAACAATACACGGAACTTGTGAAACTGTTTTTATATCGATTATATATATTTTAATTTGTTTTAAATATCTACTTTAAAATGTTGAACTTTTAGTAGGCATGTTAGGCAAATTTAATCCACATTTTCAATTAATCATTATATTCAGCTATCAGACACCAATAACACACAACAAAACTATTTATAAATTTTAATTTTGCGATAACGTAGGTACAACAATAATGTGAGATTACTAGTTTACTGCAAAGTATTGCAAAGAATAAAATGGTTTATCTTATATATTTCTTTTTAATTAATGCTACACTAATAATAATACATATAGACGCTGGGACTAAAGATAAACTTGGAATTTAATACCATATAACATTATTTTCAAATAAGTACTTTTCTTATAAATAAAACACAGTTTTTATTATCTATTATTATTAATAAGTAGCCATTTTTGTTCTGAAGGAATGCATAAAATTAAAACGTGTTTAATATCCCACAATAGGACATTTTTTGTTCACTATACAAATTAATTTATAAATTTGCATGTCTCTTTTTGTTCCAGCTAGTTCTGATTAGCAACATACCTTTGTAATATGAAAAGAGGTACATAAAATCACAAATATTGATTTTGTTTTTTATTTCTAAAAGAGCAATAATAATAAATTTATGTATCAGATATGCATATTTTGTTGAATCTTCAGCGAAGCTAACCGAGTAAACATTTACTACACGTTATACCCGCCTACTATAATATATGACCGACCGTTACTCACTACTTAACTCATATTAATAATTTTTAAAACTTTTACAAATACGTATTTTAAGGCAATATAAATATATTGTAGAATCTCAATCGTGATATATCGAATACGAATCCAATGCACATAATGTGACTAGCTTCAATATAGGTCAAAGAACGCGTCCCCTTGCAACCTCCTTGGGATGGCAAGGCCAATCACCATTAGTTGCAATTCTTGTTTTTTCTTCCGAATCAAATCATTTTTATTTACGTATCGCTTGACCAGCCAACTCGGGGTTATCTGGTCATCTACAAGGACAAATTCAGTATTAGAAACCTGAATATCAAGAAGCAAAGAATTGATTTGAAACTTACTTGAAGTGGCATTATAAAACAATCAAAACAATGTTTTTGAATTCGTGATGAAACTTTTAAAATCGAACCCAAAAATTTCACTTCCTACCCTATGTCACTCACGGGTTCGAATACTTGACAGGAACCACTAAGTTCCCTTTCCAAACTTTAACTTTTTTTTTTAAATTGATCAATATGCTTTTCAATGAAAGAAAACGTGAAGAAATCTGCATATCCCGGGAGCAATTTTATATGTAGGCTATCAACGCTTAGTGAAGCGTTATGGGTCTATGCTTTAGAACCCTTCCTCCTCTGTTGAAAGAGAAAACATTAATAGACTAATACTTCGTACCATACAAATTTGTGCTTTCTCAGACGTAACAAAGACAAAAGTGCAGACATAATCAGATTGCAGTGCCTGCCTCAAAATTTAGTAGAACACCTGTTTTTTAAATTTCTACTTAATTATTTTCTTATTGCGAACAGGTTAACATCTGAATGTATATCATAATTCACGTAATGATACAACATACATTACAACTCTGTAAACTGGCAAAATATAAAAATTTCTATCGTGCATATTTATGCAAGGTAACATGTTTATGCAGGTGATGACGTAACAGCCTCGGCCGAAGCCTTTTACCGTTCACTTCCACTAGACAAATTAGAATGAAATTGACCCGCCTTCTAGGTTTCCAGATCTTTTATTAAACACGGTGTCGTGTAGTGTAATGTGACGATATAAGTTTTACTTTTATTTTTGATCGTAGAACATTATTTATTCAATATTTGGGGAATCCATAAAGATGTCTGAATGAATTAAGTGTGAGAAGGTGTCAGGAGTCTCCTAGTAAGAGATGACAGTAAGTTAAAAAAAGGAACTAATCAAAACATCAAATTTGGTATCGTTATATTTCTGAGATAGTTTAAGTTATAAACATAATACATCTGTATTTTTCTTGCCAATAAATAACGTGTAACCTTACGAAAACCTAAGTACCTCGACAAAAAACTCTAAATTACTGTCAATGCCCGATGTTTTTAACGTAATGCCAACTAACGGTTAATGCACTAAGGGATTCTCAAACGGAATTGTAAGATTCAGTAGTATTTGCAAATCATATTTCCGTTTACTGTTAAAAAAAGAGCGAAGGTAAACAAACTGTTCAAACTCCATAATGATTTAAGTACCTACAGTATAAATTTATAAAAGAAATTTGTTACGAATAGTTTATAAAAAATATAAAAGGTAGTCTTAAAAAATACTTCGGCTATGTTCCATGCTTCTTACATTTTTCTTCGCATATACAAAACTGACGATATTTTATTACAACAGAAAAAAGGTACAATATTATTTTGGACTGTGATTGTTATTTAGATCAGTTCACTTGCAATATTAACTTAACAGTACCCGCAAAACACGTACGAGTGTATAAACGTGACATTTATAAAGCATTTTTTTGAACTGATAAAGACATGACTTCCATTTTACAATTTATTTAATGTGTAATTTATTTGTCTTCAGGAAACAAAAAAAAACTGAATTTATCTTTCCCAGATACTAATATAAAATTACAAGTTGTCATATTACTATTTAAAGTTGTCATATCAGGTTCATCAATATACTAAAATCTTTTAAATAACGAATATATTGAAATGATATTCTTAAGAAGTTTTAATGATGAATAAAAAAATTATTTATACTGTAAAATGTAACATAATAGGCAAAAAGAATTAAGATCATTTTGTGATTTACTTTCTTTTCAAAATCGAAGAAATTGATAGTCGGTAGAAATTATTTCGCTCAATTGACTTATATATGAGTCAATCTGTCTGCCAGTTTACACTGGATAATCTCTGAAACCTTGGGATTTCTCATGCAACGTATCTAATAAACAGTGTAGTCATAAGAATTGATTTAGGCGACATTATTTTCTCCAACACGAAAACATAATCTCAACGCGAGACAACAGTTTAAGATAGACTTAATTGTCACAGAATTTGAACTACTTTTTCTAAACATTAATTCAATTCATTATATTTTAATCGCGGAGTATACTATCTTATTATACTCAATTTTTAAATTTATACGTTGTTGTTGCACCTTGAGGCACTTGCAATAATAATGAAAAATTCATGGGGAATTCAAGCTGCGTATGTTATTTGAGGTGATATTGGAGCAACGATTATATTAGGCCCAATTAGGGTTGCCTTTCTTCGCCTTAGAGAGGAGTTCATTTTGTATTTAATGGGTCGAATGCAGTTTCTTATAGAAAGACCGTAATCTTTTTATGGATATTAGCGCGGGCCAAAATTCGTCTAATAGACACAATTTTATTAAATAAAACATTTTTTTATATTTTTATCCATATTCATCGTTACTCTTATCCCTGCGGCCCGCGTGCCACTGACCCCTGATCTTTGATTTAGAACATCAAAATATCTACCAAAATATTAATAAACACATACTAAATTCCTTCAATATTTCAAGGGTAGTTATACTTAATAGATCGACCCGCGAAATACAACTGCCATGAGCAGACAATATTTATAAGATCATTTAAGGATAATATTAAGTTTTTACAAATTTTAAAGAAATAAATGCATAAAATGTAGTGTTATTGTAGGTCCTGTATAACGATAGCCTGGAAGAGTGACGTCTTATAAAAATTTGCGTACCGCATGCGTGATTCCGTAAAGTAACGGGCGCTTCCCGAATTTATCTTTGATGATATATTGATAGATATATTCTATGTTACGATTGATATAGGAGTGCAAATACCGGTGACACGTAGTACACGGGTTACTGACACATTTTTATGTACACTTACATGGCAACCCTTGCACTTGGCCACGTTCCAGTCTCGCCTAAGTTATAATTGCAAAACGTAATGGCGTCAGCGGCACTGACCTCCATCGCCTCAAGTACGAGGGGTCGTTACCTTTGTATAGCTGCACGCGGTATGCACTAACTAGTAAGTCGTTTCAGAAGTTGATTTCTTCTTGCAGATTTTTCCTTTGTTATAATGCTACCTGTTTCACAAATGCGAAGCAACAGTTAATTAACTAATTCGATTTTTAGTGTTTATTTACTAATTTTATAGTCAGTGTTAGTTAAATTTGGCACCAATTTTACTCTAGTTGATTATGTATTTTATTACAGCATTTTGGAAGTCCTGATAATTTTTTTTTATTTCTTTAATACGTCATTGTTTTCAGGCGAAAACAAACAAGAGAGAACAAAGATTGCTAACACTTAAAAATGTATGGGAATGACGTTTCATATCGATAAATATAACGTCATTCCCATATATTTTTAAGCGTTAGAAACCTTCGAAAGTTACGTTGTCTACGGGTCCTGTGCTTTATTCTCCTCTGTATATAGCAAATAGTTTTATTTAATTTAATAATTGAATAGCAATTAACGAGTATTGTTATAAATGTCAGATTCAAGACTTTTATTCCTTTCGCTCGACGCTTAATACGATTTACCTATATTCTCACATCTCGTATTAAGTGAATAAAATCCAATCTAAAGTTTTTTCACACTTGGATGGATGATGTGGCAATGCAATCAAATATTGATTTAAAGTGTAAAACAAGAATATTTATTGTTAATACCATATTATGTTTTTTAAAATCTGAAATTCGTTTATTAAAGTATAATCCTGTTATCGTTAATTTCAATACGTAGTTAAGTGTGACTCAGAGTTTGCATCGTCAATAACCCCATATAGCTTGAAACAAAAAAATGTAAAATGCGACTGCGTGTTCACATTCCATCGTAGTTTATTCAGAATTATTGTAGTTGAATTTGAACTTTCGACTTTCGAAACAGAGCTGTATAAAATAGTTCAGCCCTGCTATTATAAAAATAGGGAAATAATTTTCTTACTTGATAAAGCGATATTTATTTTAACTAATTTAAAATTGGGAAGTGGCAATGCTGAAAAACGGTGCAACTCAAAGGACATTGTGGTCGGAAAGTCAACCCTGCACCGGAAGACGCAGAGCCGGTAGACCGCCTTCTCGGCAGACGGTTGATATAAAGACTAGAGCAAATAGTATTTTTAAGGTAACTAGCTCATAAAACTTAAATACAAAATGTTCTAGTAATTGGATTTTAACAAATATATTGTAAGTATTATATGATCAATTTTATATATACCAGTATATTCACAGACACACAATCTAATATATAAAATTCTTCTGTCACGGTGTTAGAAATTGAACTTCAAAATTGCTCGACCGATTTTCGTAATCTTAGCGTGCAGGTAAGCTAGGGCTGAGAATCAGACAACATCTAATTTTCGTCCCCTTAAATGTTAAGGGTGATGCAACCCTAAAATTTGTTATGGTGTGTGGAATTAAAAAATACGAAACTAAATTTTCTCCAACCCCTAGTTTTTCATTTCGATAATAGTTATTATATGGCAATATAACGTTTGCTGGGCCAGTTATGCGGAAATCACAAGTAATTTCCAAAACACCATAATGTACTTTTTTCGCGTATATTATTTAGTATATAAGCTTTTATGAAATTTATTAAAACCAATGACCCTTCGGTTTGGTCGAATTGGAATTCACCTTGAACAAAATATCAACGACCATTTAACAAGGTCACCACCCTCGTTCTTTAAATACTTAATATGTAGATTAGAGCGTCTTAAACATAATTATCTAAACTGGGTATTGTATATATGTGCAAGAATATTATTTTCCCAAAAATAAAACGAGGGTTTCTTAAGACTTACGAGTAGCTTTAGGCCTCGTAGAACATAGATACTACATAGATACGGATAAAAACTCATATATTTATTATTATAAACACATGTCTCCGTTTTGATTATTTTTGACCTTGGACTGCTGCGTAATTTATTTAAACGACAGTATTGCATATCTTTATATATTAAAAAACAAAGAAAAAATTAGGGCAAAATAGTGATCTATAAGATGAATTTAATATAAAATTACATTATAGAATTTAATATAATATAAACTAAAAACGGTTTACTTCCTCACACGTTTTTATAGCAAGCAATATTCTCTTTTATTTAAAGTTTTTAATAACTGCAACACAAAATACTTCGACTAGCGCATATTACATTTAAGTGTAAATTACAATCTTTTTTATTATTATTATTCCCCATGTAAAGCTGCGACGGGTCTCTAGTATATCTAAACTAATATTATGAAGAGGAAACATTTGTGTTTTTGTATTTACGTATGTGTATGTAACCTTTTCACAGAAAAACTACTGGAACGATTTCAAAAAACTTTTCACCATTAGAAAGCTACAGTTTCACTGAGTGATATAGACTATATTACTTTCTCATAAAAAATAGATATCCCTAAGAAACATGCGTTAATGTAACCCAAGGTGAAAAACAAAAAATCTGTTATCGTGTGCGCTGTGAAAACTATTTAAGATAGAACTATAAAATATTTAACAACGTTATAGAACGTTTTAATATCTACAAAAAATTCTAAGATAGCATATGTCCAAATACTGTAGTTATGTCACTGTAACTACTTTTTTACAATTTTAAAAGTTAAAAGTGCCGACAATAATCAAACAATATTATTCATACCTCTGTATTAATCCTTATGTTATTAAATGATATTTTATTAAATACCGTTACAATACGTGTAAAATATTTATACATGATTAAAATATGACATTCCATTCAAAAGATATAACGAATTTAAAAAGGTCAATCTAAGAAACTAAGTCTGACAGTAGATTTCCATTGCCACGAGATCGCTAACTACTTGGGTAAAACCGCGGTGCATTGTTAGTGTTATAATATATATGAGAGTGGAATTGTTAACACTTAGAAAAGAGTATATTTTGTCTACTCGGTTTTATATATTTATGTAACAAATCATTACCGCTTATGAATACAAGACATTCAACCGGAAAGTGATTAACATTTTATGGCTAACAACAATGAATGATAAAATTATAGCTAACATTGAGATATTGCTGGTGCGATTAGTTTGTTCTGGGAAATCTTACCGCATCAAAGATCTGCCGCGGTTGAATTATGTGGGTAGAGGAGTTTTTATTTTTTGATTTAAAATTGAGACACATCGGGCTATATACATGTTGTATGTAAAATGTGAGCGTGTATTAGTGTACACGAGGAAGAATGAAGCTTGCATTGTGTATAATTATACGACATGATATAACTTTTAATTCTATTATCTAAGTATTATGTTGTAACGCATAAAGAGTAGTTCAATGTCAAAATTATTAATTTCTTTTTATTTTAAGGATTGAAATACAGTTCAAACGTTATACAGTCAATAGCAATATAAATATTTTATAAATTTATTAAGCTCACAAGAAGGTTTTAGACATAACAATTTGCAAAGGCGATTTCGTTGGCGTAGAAATACCTACACACAACATACTTGTGTACCCACAACCAATATATTGCAACTTCTCTTTCTCAAGTATTTTGCTAAGAAATATGTGATTACAAATGGATACGCCTTGTCGTGTAGGTTTTATTTCTTACAATGTATCCTACATTAGATTGCACTTAATCTGTTAGAATGAGGAACGAGAAAATTATTAGGATATGCGCGTTATTGTAATATAATTTACTATATCTAATTGTATAATTAGAACACCAAAATATTACACCCCTACATTTTTTTACTATATATTACGTAATACTTTGTATTAATACATTTTTGTTAGGGATCCCTATTTTATTAAGTAAGTAATATAGCTTATGTCACTCAATGAAAATTATGCCTTCTATTGGTGAAAAAATTTTGCAATCGGTCCAGTAGTTTTTGAGTGAAAAGATTACAGACATACTTACATAATTACAGAGAAAACCACAAATGTTTCCGCTTTATAACATTAGTTATATCAAATAGACCTATTACACTTTTATTCGTTATCAATTTCCTTTTAAAACTTCAGACAACCTTTCAGTCAGTAGAAAAGCGTATTAAGCTAGTATAGTGGTCATTTTATACACTTTAAGTACATCTTTTAAACACACGGCCTAAAATCGAAGAAACCGATACAAATAGGCGCCCACATATGTATTTTACATATTTATAAATAAGTTACTCGTTTATCGACCGGAAATTAATGAAATACCGAATAAATATAGTATTGAAGCAATATCTGAACAGACAGGAAGAATAGGCATTTTTGAGTTTCGCAATGTGTAATCTACATAGGGAAGACCAATATTGGATGATGTTGTCAGAACATCGATGTTTTAAGGTCGAAATTGAGTACTTTTTAATCCTATCTGAACCAATATTATATTAAGGAAACATTTGTGTTCTGACGCGATTTATGACTCTCGAAGATCTTAATACAATATTATAGAATTTATTAATATCTACATAAAAGACCATTTGTCCTCACTGGTCTAGTGGTTAGCATGTTCAACTACAGACATGAAGTCCTGGTTTCGAGTCAATTCGAAATGGATATTGAGTTTTCTATTAAGATTTTCTCAATATTTGCCCGAAGTTGGGAAGTTGGCGGTATGATCCACCCCCGTGCTTCGGAGAGCACGTTAAGCCGTCGGTCCTGCGCCTGATCTCTTTCCGGTCGTATCAGATTACCGTCACATCGGACTATGAGAGTGAAGGAAAAGAGAGTGCACTTGTGTACTATGCCTGCCAATCCGCAGTGAAGCAGCGTGGTGGTTATATGCTCAAAAAACCCTCTCTCATATGAGTGAGGAGGCCTGTGCCCAGCAGTGGGACGTTAATGGGCTGCTACTTACTTACCATGTGTCCCTCTTTGTTAAGGGTGATCATGAGATTGTTCTGTTTGCTGATGATACTTCGCTGTTGTTTAAGATTAATAGGCGACAAACAAATTATGACGACGTAAACAGCTCTCTCAATAAAGTGGTACAATGGTTTGAAGCTAATAATTTATTGCTCAACGCAAATAAAACAAAATGTATTAAATTTAGTCTGCCTAATGTTAAACAAATGCAAACCATTGTTAAACTTAATAATGAGGAACTAGACCTTGTAGACAGTACCGTTTTCTTAGGCATTACGTTAGATAACAGATTACAGTGGGGGCCCCATATAAGTGGTCTATCGAACAGGCTCAGCTCTGCGGCTTACGCAGTTAAAAGAATTCGTCGTCTGACAGATGTTGATACTGCCAGACTGGTATATTTCAGCTATTTTCACAGCATTATGTCATACGGTATTCTACTTTGGGGTAATGCTGCTGATATAGATGCAATATTTGTGCTGCAGAAAAGGGCCGTTCGTGCGATTTACAATATGGGTCCAAGAGAGTCGCTAAGAAACAAATTCAAGGCAGTTAACATAATGACAGTTCACTGCGTATATATATTAGAAAACTTGTTGTATGTACATAAAAACATTGACTCTTTTAATAAAAAGAGTGAATGTACATCATATAACTTACGAAACCAAAACAAACTTGTTATAAATTCTAGTAGGCTGCATAAGATTAACAACTCATTTAAGGGTAACTGTATACGTTTCTATAATAAACTCCCACAAGACGTTCTAAAGATGTCAATTAATAAATTCAAAGTCTTTGTTAAAAGAAAGTTGATAGAAAAATCGTATTATAAGTTGCAAGATTACCTAGACGATAGAAACGCTTGGGAGTGAACAAATTGCTCTAATTTTAATTAAAATATAGTAAACTAATTTGTTATTGTAATGATGATGGTAAAAAAAAAAACCCGACTGAGTTTGTTGTGGGTTCTTCTCGGATCAGGGCGCGAAGGAACCCTCGTAACTTTAGATTTTAAGCCGATCTTGAGTACCGTCATCAGATGTATATTAGAATCAGAGTGTGGAAAAAAAATATAATTTGACGATTCAAAAGTGCTGTAATATGCCTACTTGAATAAAGATATTTTTGATTTTTGATTGATTGATTGACTGTATTTATACCACTGTAACAATTTTTTGTAATTTAAAAGTTAATAAAAATGCCGACAATAATCAAACCATATTATTCATACCTCTGTATTGATCTTTATCCTATTAAATGATTTTTTATTGTACACGTTTCAATAACTATAAAAAACTTTCCATTCCAAAGATATAAGAAATTTGAAAATGTCTATTTAAGAAAATAAGTCCGAATTAGTAGACTTTCCATTGCCACAAGAACAGTATCTGCGTAGGTGAAACTGCAAAGCATGGCTAGTTACATATATATTTTTTATTGCTGACAGTTAAGCGCTTGACTGTGATCTCACCTGATGGTAAGTGATGATACAGTCTAAGATGGAAGTACGCTAATCTGTTTAGAGGCGATTTACCTCTTATGGTTACTATATAACAACAAATTGTCAAAATATCTAAAATGCAAGATGAGTCACTATACGTAGGGGCCATATATATAATGTATTTAGATAAATTTACAACAACAGTGCGAACAGTGCAAGGTGGAGGAAGGCATTAACAAATTTAATAAATACATTTGTATGTATGTAATGTATAAAATATAACGGGGATACATTGCTCGAACATTACAGCCTGCTATATAAATTACTAGCTGAACCTGTGACTTCGTCTGCGTGGAATATTTTTGGTAGCATTTGTATTAATTTAAGCAAATTGTTTTACAATTAAGAAACTTACCTCACAGCCCTTTGAGGGTGGAATTTCCTAAAATTTACTTTTAATAGTTTTCAATATGCCAAAAAATATAATCTGACCAAGTTTTACATACCATAAAAGATGAACGATGAAAAGAACATATGAAGTTTGAATGGTTTTAATTAACACCCACTCGACCCCCTTTGCGAGTGGAATTTCGCAAAATCCGTTCTTAGCTGACCTCTGCTCGGCAAAAGGAATATTCCTACCAAATTTCAAGTCGCTACGCCTTATGGTTCCAGAGATATCGTGATACCTGGACATCTCTTATATATATTGATAGGTATAGCATATTTATAGAATTAGTCTTTAAGTTTGTTCAGTAAACATTGAAATTAAGATTCCTTTGTTCTACATTTACATAAAGAATAAGCTAGCTGATCAGCACGTGTCAGCTCTGATACAGTTGTGACCTTCGAACGAAAGCGAAACCGGTGTGGGTCAGTCTCCACTGCCCGACGCCCGCATCCCGCCTCCCGTCTCTCTGCCGGCTCGGCGCGTTCGCTTTCTACGTCGCTTGCACTTTAATCTATGTTTACTAAATATAGCTAGGGTTAACACCGCGCAATAAAATCTACATAACCTTCACCAAAATATATTACTTCAGTTTATTGCTAGTAAATGCCTTTATGCGCCCCGATAATAGACATTTAGTCGAACGTAAACAACCACTGTCGCTATCTACATGAGAATCGACGGTATCATCATCAAAAATCAAAATACACTTTATTTAAGTAGGCTCAAAAAGCACTTTTAAATTGTCAGTAGTCTTTCCGTTGATAATAAATCTACCACCGGCTCGGCTAGTTGATTCCGATGTAAAGAAACCGGCACGAAACTCAACGGTTGCACCTTTAAACATAGTATTTGTACGTTACAATGTGTTTATCGATGTGCAACTGGAATCAAGTCCAAACTACTTTGTCGCTTAAATAATCTTTAACATTATAATATGCCTTTTGTAATAGATCATTTTTCACAAATTTCATAACACTATGTGCAGGCAAACTCAAAAATGATTCGGTTATCTTATTAAAAGTGCATATTCTCAACCCGACAAATGATTTTTGAACCTTCCTCACTCTAAAATATGGCATTACAAGCTTATTTTTATTTCTTGTATTAATATTGTATATTTCAATCCTTTTGCTGTATAATTGATTATTATCACGGATTTATAAAATGTTATTCAATATATATTGCGACAGTACTGTGAGAATTGATATTTCTTTGAATTTTCTCTTAAGGAAACTCGAGATCCTACTTGAAATATTACACGTATTGCTCATTTTTTGCAATATAAAGATAGTGTCAATGTCAACCGCCTTACCCCATAACTTTATGCCATGAAAATAAGCGAAACACACCAATTTAGCAGTTTCTACATCAGTGTAGTACCTTACTATCCTAACAGTAAATGCAGCTGAACTAAGTTTGCTTACCAGGGTCTTAATATTGGCCTTAACCTTAGACTCTGGTCTTCAGTGGGGTGCTCATATTAAGCACCCCGGCAAGCAAACTTAGTCCAGCTGCTTTAACAAAAAACCATTGTGAGACATGAGACAGGGCACGACAAGCATCAATAGCCAAGATCACCAAATGGTTGCTTTGATCTTCAAAAAGTGCTCCCAGGTAGCCCACATCAGCGCTGTCCTCCTTCCAGCCTCCTAAAGACTGCCCGCGTCGTCTAAAGTATATTTTATAAACAACTAATAAACTTAAAACATTAATGCCACATAATAGTTTTATATTAAATTACTTTAAACATAAGACGTGTGAAAGTATCTAATGTTCTACTTAATATATAATGTTAAGACCATTCGTAGAAAATCCTATGGCAAATTCAATTGAGCAATGATATAGTATTATTACTCAAGTTAGAGCAATTCGTTATATCCTATATTTTTTTACCGCCTAAATAATCCTTTACGTTAGGAAAGAAAGTGAAATGATGGCGTTAGACATTAATTTCAAGTCGTGGTGGTATTAAAACTTGAGGTCATAATAGTTGTCTAAAATCCATAATTCATTGTTTATATTTCTTGCACACAGGGTTTGCTTAATCTGGATGTAAATATACTAAAAATGTAGCACTCTTGGACGTATGCTTGCTACCAGGTAAACGCTTGACTGTGATAATACCCGATGGTAAGTGATAATACAGTCTAAGATGGAAGCGCGCTAATCTGATAAGAGGCGATATACCTCATATGGTTTCTACACAGCATCGTACCGGAACACAAATCTCTTTGTTTGGCGATAGCTCTTTGCTAGTAAGGTAGTAACTAGCCGCGGCGGGAGCCTTCCACCAGTCCATACTTAGACAAATTAGAAAATACAATTTTATAAGTTCTCCTCGAGGTTCGAACCCGTGACCTCTGCTAGCAAAACAAGTACTCGCAATACTGCGCCAGCAAAGGCGTCAATTTGCACCTGTGTTACCACTAAATTATATCAGCTTTTCGTCCCATAGGGTCTGTCTATATATTAAAGGATTTAGTTTAAAAATCTAAGGATTTTTCTTCTCTCTGACTAGCAATGCCCCACATATATACCGATCTCGTGGCAATGGAAAGTCTACTAAGTCGGACTTATTTTCTTAGATTAATATTTTAAAATTCCATTATATCTGTTGAATGGAATATTCGATTTTAATAATTTTAAAAGTATTTTACAGCTATTTAAACGGTGTCTAATATAATAATCATTTAATAGGATGAGGATTTATACAGAGCCGGATTTATGCAGATAATATGTTTTGATTAATGTCGTCACTTTTATTAACTTTCAAATGTAAAAATGTAGTTATAGTGGCATAACTTCTTCTATCTTCAATAGTTTTCGCAGAATACGTTATCACAAATTTTTGTTTCACACTTTAGGTTGCATTAATGCATTTTGCTGAGGGATCCTTATTTTTTTTAAAGTTATACATCCTATGTTGCCAGTATCCAGTAGTTTATGTGGGAAAGTTTAACAAACATACATACATACATAAAAATCATGAATGTTTCCTTTTTATAATATTAGCTTAATATTAGGTAAGTGATGGACACAGTCTAAAATGGAATCGCACTAACCCATTAAGAGGGAATCCTTGCTCTTATAATTTTCACATAGCATCATAGCGGAACGATTATTATTATTTTTTGGTTGATGGATTTTTATTTACTGGTAGGGAAGTAACTACTACCACAGCCAAAATTATTCCTAATTCAAATAAATTAAAAAACGCAATTTCCAAAATCCGAGCCCCCGGGAATCGAACACGACCTCTTCTAACGAGGCCGTTATAACCATAGGCAAGACCTCGTGTCAAATACGTACATATTAAATGAATAAATAAATAAAACTAATTTTTACAAAAAAAAATCTAATCATTGTCCTCCGTCGGATTCATCCGGGACACCAGGGCAGAATGCGAAAGCTGATCACCTGGTGCCTCACTAATGGATGAAGAGGGTTCCGCTGGGTTTTAGTGGGTATTGCGAGACCTTCCATCGCCGAGTCCCACACTCCTGACTCGTCATCGGTCAGGGTTAGTGCGTAAATTGCATTTCCCAGCGACAAAAAAAAAAAAAGGACAACAATAATTGGAATTTAATGTCTGTGTATTAAAATCTTTCATTAAAATCCTTTAAGTTGTATTGACAAATTACATATCAATCTAATCAATGCGGCCATTCGATAGACAATACATTTATGTATAACTAGCTGAGCCCGCGACTTCGTCTGCGTGGAGTGTTTTTTGGGTGGCATTTTCATTAATTTAGGCTATATACGTGTAAATACTTCAATGAGTTATTTTCTGTGCATTACTGCAATGAGCTTACAGTCCTTTTCAGGTTCTAGATTATCGATGTATAGTTTGTTAATGTGAAAATTAGAATTGCTTAATTAACGCCCCCGCAACGCCCCTTGCGGGTGGAATTTAGTAGAATCCGTTCTTAGCTGATCTTTACTCAGCAAAAAGAATATTCCTACCAAATTTGAAGTCCCTACGTCTTATAGTTCCAGAGATATCGCGATGAGTCAATAGATAACTGGATATCTCTTATATTTATATATATCCATTACTCGTGCGAAACCGGGGCCAGGCACTAGTATAAATACAAAACTCAGTCCGTATGGTATTATTAGTAGGTTGACAGGTTTTACTTGAAATGAACAACAACAAATGGAACTAGCGTATTTCATGTAATAGTGGAAATTACGTATTTGAGCTCGTTGATGTCTTTTATTTGAAATATGGAACGACGACCATTTTGAGAGTCATAATAACCTAAGAACCCGCTGCAAAATTGCTAAGTTCACATTGTAATGAATCGACTTAAATTTTGATGATTAATTATAACATGGGCAATATGTTTAGACAAGGTTACCAATCTTGATAGTCCTATGTATTTTTAACTAAATTAATTGAAGTCTGGGTAAGAAAACTTCCATGGTGCACTTAACCGGAACCTCATCGGTACCCGGTAATATCTTGTTGAGTTTCTATATTTGTGAATAATATTAATAATTTATATATCCAATGAAATATATTTGTTTCTGTTCAATTTTTTAAAATACTTATTGTTGCTTAGAACGAAATAACCTTAACGCGCTTCGTTTGTTAGGCAAGGATAATAATAACTAGTTGTTCTTGTATTTTAAGCTATTTTGCATGCGTAAATTACACAGGTTCTCAATTATCGGTGCAGTTTGTAGAAGGTTTTAAGCTATAAGTATAGAATTTTTATTTGCCTAATTAAATTATACTTCTTTAATTTGTAATATGTAAAGTTTTAAAAACTGCATTAAAAGGTATTACCTTTCTCTTTTGTGTGCCCGAAGTTGGGAAGTTGGCGATGTGATCTACGCTCGTGCCTCGGAGAGTATTTCAAGCCATTGATCTTGTGCCTAATCTCTTGCCCGTGAAAGTGAAGGAATAGAGAGTGCACTCGTGTACTATGCCTGCCAACCCGCAGTGGAGCAGCATGGTGGTTCTTTGCTCTAAGAACCCTCTCTCCTATGAGTAAGGAGTCTTATGCCCAGCAGTGGGACGTTAATCGGCTGCTACTTACTTACCTTATCTGTGTTTTTAGTAATATTTTAAATTTGTTTTTACTGCTGTTATACTACGTATTATGTTATGTTATATCATATATTGTATTGTATTATATTATTACTTACAAATATAACGCTAACGCAATATTTCACAAAGGTTGTTTTCAAAAGGGTTGCTTGGAAGAGATCACTACGCAGTAATAAAACCGCCCGTTGCTTTCTTTAGTTTTATTTATTTTATTTTTTTATATAATTTCAATTAATTTTTTGTGTGTATGTTTAGTTTTACTTAGATTATAAGTAACGTATTGTTCAATGTAGAATGCAATAAAGAGTTTTAAGTATCAACATTATGAACTGGCTTTATTCAAAGAGTATTTTAATTTACCTCTTAAAGAGACGTTAAGCGTTGATTCTTGCTAAATGAAAATTGTTTATCAATATGCAATATATAGATTATTTAATGATAATATTTATGCATTATGTAACATAGTAATTCTTCTTAAAGTCTTGTAATTAATGTAATTACTTTAATTTATTATATTGTATAATATTCCAAGATTAACATTTTTTTTTTAATTTCCTGAATATGTAGAATGAAAAATTTTAATTAATCAATTTTCATATAGCAGACTAAGTCATGATCTTTCGTGAATACGAAAACATTTTCCTTTTCGTTTATTAATTGCAAAAACACTAATTTTTAGTTCGACTTATGGATTCTAGTTGTCTGCGTACAACAATATGGATGTACAATGGAAATTATAGAAACTACTACTACTTAATTAACTTGTTTACTTCTTAGATTTTTCCCTCTTCATCAAGGATATTTGTACTCTAACCGAGATAAGCGAGAATTTAATTTTCCCTTATAGAGGTTTCACAATAAATTTATTAACTTGCGGATGTTTAAAAATTACATGGAATTATTAATGACATACTTATAAGAATAAATTTGGACGGGTATATTTAGAAAAAGCTAAAAATAATACTAGATAGAATGTCAAAGCGAAATTTCATAATCTTTAACTTGATTAAAGGGTTAATATTTATTGATAACTATCATAATATACGAAATACTAATCTTGATTAGAACATTGTATTTATTTCTGATGAGGAGACAAGTGAAAAAGAAATAAATATTTTGAAGACATACTTTTTTGCATATATTTGTTGTTGTATTCACTGTGTGTTGTATATGTAAGTTTTTAAGGAATGTCAGCTATATATGTGGTATATCAGATTCACGTATACCTTTTCTATCTTATAATATATTTATGTTAATATTTGTTACAGTTTGTAAAACATAAGTAACTATTTATACTCAATAGTTTAATTATCACTATCCTCGTATTTCTAATAGGGGAAGGTGGTATATGGAAAACTGCGTATATGTGGCTATTGGTGTCATTTTAATGATTTTAGTTAGCTAGTCTAATGTACTACGTGTAATTTAGTATAAAATCTGTCAATTACATAACTGAAATATTTTTTTATTTATATTCTAGCGTAGGTCAAGTAAAGGATCATTTTATATACCAGCGTGTCCAAAATGTACCAAAGGGATCATTTTAGCCGGTTTGTACATTTTTACACGAAATTAAAAAGTAAAAATATTTTTAATATGACTTTAAATTTATTTTTTTGATTGTTAAATCAATGACAACAAGAATGCGATAAGAGGAGTCTGTTACAAATTTAAAGGTGAATTTTAATTATTTCTAAATATAACTGTCTAACTGTCAATTGCAAAAAAAAAGTAAAATATTATTGAATAAATTAAAAGCATCGGTAACTTTCTACAAGTTTCAATTTGTTTTCGAGGTACATTGCGACAAAAATATGTATACAAAATTCATATCATTAGAATCCTTATCCTTCCTAATATTATAAATTCGAAACTTACTCTGTCTGCCGCGCTAATACGCCAAACTACTGAACAGATTTAAATTAAATTTGGTACACAGATAGAGATATAGATGGTCTAGGGCCTGGAAAATTACATAAGCTACTTTTAAAGACGAAAAAGCTTGCAATGGATGGAAGTATGGATGGAAGGATGGTTATTTTAAAAGCCATCTTGAAATTTATTTTTTAGGCTGTTGATTCGATATAAATATAAGATTTAAAGTTTGTAAAAGATTTACCTTCAATGGTGCAATATCACAATCGTTACTGATAGCATAAATGCAAAAGTCTGTCTGCCGCCAAAACTACTGAACCGTTTTATATGAAATTTGCGAAAAGGACTAGAACCTCAGAAAGAACAACAAACTCTTTCCAGTGAAGGTCAGAAATAAAACTGTGTCAAAAGGGAAAACTATACGATGAACGTCAAGACGACCTAATATAATTCATGTAAAGACGAAATGTTATTGTCAGTTTAATGTTTTCTCATTTTTCTGTCGGTTAGATTTTATTTTAATTTTTCATCTCGTCTATATGGATCTTAAGTATTTTTTATAATGAAAGAATATAACCTGTGTTGACAGCATTTATTGCTAATTTTATAAGCCCAAGAACTTCTTTAGTGATTTTTGTAAATATCTAAAAAATATAGTAATTTAAAATATTAATGACGTATTCAAAAGATAACAAATGTTAACCCCCTTAACGATTATTATGAAAAATGTAATGTAAACGTTAAAAATAAAATAGTCATGTGTTATTTTACTTACAACTTTATACTTACTTAAACATCCTCGATGCTTTCCAGCCATTAAGTCAAGGATTCTGGTTATCTTCTCTTCCGTCGCTGAGTAGTTGTTATAGATAATCAATAATTTAAATACGTATATTCAAATTATTCAAGTTACTGTTTTATAAAAGCTTTTGTATAATATAACCCGTAAAATATTTATAACTAATTTATTAAATCACTTTCTATATGTATATTTATTATAGCCACTGAGTATAAGGTGTTCTTTAAATCTAGATCAAATGTAGTATTTATAAATTTGTCAAATATAATTCGTTTTATTAATGTAACTCGAATTATGGCATGTGAATGTGCGCATGATATACTAGGAACCTATTTTTTTATACTTAATCTATCTGCTTTTACCGTTAATATGATTATTATATAACAAGAAAAACAATTTTTGTCTATGTTACTTTGTGTAACGACTGATTTGATTCTAACGGAACGTTCGTTAAGAATTCTTTTTTATGAGAGACAACCACTACAAAGCGCTATCAGATTTAGCTAGTCTAATTTTAAAAGAAATATTGAATAGGCATATATAAGAATAATATAATATGTACATAATTATAAGAAAAAACGTTGCCTAAAACTACCTCCCGACCTAATCCAAATAACAATCTTAATTACAAACATTATTTGACCATGATTTAATTTTAACAGATTACCATGCCTATATCTTGCCTATATTTTGAAGAGCTACAAATATACAAAAGCTTTTGTAATTGAATTCATCTCAGGTTAAGAATTAATTTGAAATCTTTCAAATTAATTACAGTGTGTACCTTCAATGTGCTGTTGAGTCTACAAAACGTATTTTTGTTATGCAAAGCAAGCAATTCGCATATAGCATAATGGATATGAAAATAAAACAACATTTTTCACATTAAACTTATATTTACTGACAGACCTGAGACAGAGAACCTACTATTGCAGTCGTAGGTGAGGAATACATAATTAAAATTGGTGCTTCGAATTATGCTTTTATTTTAGTAAATAAAAAATGGTTTGCATAAGTCGAGCCCAAATTTTGTCAAAAGATTGAACACCACAATATCAGTTGTAAATCATGAGTATTTTGACAAAATTTATAACTACATAAACATCGCATAGCATGAGTTTGGGGATAAGATATGTCCATATGAATGTTGAAATTATTTTCATTAGTCATACATTTTCTGGTACACTTATATGGTCATATCAACGCATAGCAGGAAAAAGGTTTTCGCAGTGGCGGTGTGACAGATCTGCCACTTATTACTAGATTTAACTATAATCGAGACTTAATCTATAATGATTCTAGGCAATACCCAAGTGACCTCAAGTCAAATATTAGATTGATCGTGCTAATTATATAGGACACTTAATAAAACTCTGTGACGCCACTTCGGAATCACCTAGCAACAGTTTTAATTTCGCACTACGCTTATAGTAAAGAAATATAATTAAAAGAACCAATAAAACGCATGCCGAACACGTTTCAACATTAAACATATTCAACCAATGAGGGTATAATATTTAAAAAAAAACAACACATCATGGTATTTATCCTCTCCAATTTTACTCAACTGAACGTAACAGAAATCAATCATGTGGTAACTGATAATTAAATTAATTTTTATAATCACGGAACCTTATTTTATCATTCTTATAAACTATTTTATAAACTTGAAATCACTACCAAATTATTTCCAAAATAAGTGTATTGATGAAATACAATAATATAATATGATAAATAACAAATTTACCGTTTAATATGTACAATATTTTATTCTAAGCGTTACTACTAGTGCTCGTTTTAAACAGTACAAGAGAGACAAATATGTCTGCCTAAATACATTTGAAGTCGGGCGAGAGATTGCGAGCCCTCGGGGTATCGGCGCCGGCACTGACTAAAGAAATCCTAGTAACACGTGAAGGCAAGATGAGGTATTCCGTTGAACACGGCTCGATGCCCCGCCGGCACACTACCTCTTCCCTCACAACACGTCTAATCCTATTACTCGTTATATGAGGTAGTTAAGTTCCATTTTGTGTCACTATTACATTATTGCTAGGTGAAAATATTTTTGTTATACAACAATCTTCTTAACACTTCAGTAAAATTATGTATTAATCTGTATATTGTTATCATTAATTTTACATTTCAATATAAACTATATGATTTTTGAACCGCGTGCATTCGTACCCAATTTGCAACATTAAAACTGTTAAAAAAATATCTATTTGAACTGCGTTCGGTGTATTTCTATCACAACTGTCTTGAGTATAGGTTATAACATTATTTAAGTAATCAATAACGTTAAGTACAGCGGTAATTGGGTAACGAATACACGCTTTTAATTAACAGGTGTATACAAATTCTACAAAGAGATTGAATTTTACAAATATTTATGTCAATTGTATAATATTCTCTGTAAATATTTTTATAATAAATGCATTATTACACGTCAATATTCAATCACTTTCATTCAATTATGTTTTATGCGTTTTCATTTAATTAATTCATTAGATCATTATAGTCACTGATGAGGTAGATAGTCATTGTTAAGTGTTAATCTATTTGTATAAAAATACTTCTGCAATATAATCAACAGTCAAATACAAACATTATCAAAATTAATTAGATACAGTGTTCATATATTGCACATATTTTAATGAATATTCGGTTCTAAAGAATTAGAGTACAGATATGAATGCGAGCATGACACGTGTCAAAATATTCCGCCGATTATTTAGAGCAAGTGAGCACGTGTGTACTAAATGTAACCACTACACTATGCCTGTAAGATATTGATCGAAGAACAACGACGATCCAGGAGTACAGACTTATATCCGTGATCTATTAACGAACAACCAGAACTATAAATAACAAGATGAATATTTTAAAACGCCCGCCCACTAAGTATTTCATTTTACATTTCATTAAGCAAATCCGTTTATACCTCCACATATATATGTACAACATCAGTTATGTCTCCCTTTGTTTAAGTTCAGTACCTAAGTGATTTAATAAACATGATATTTTATTTATTACTATACAAAACATTTACATTATTAAAATTATTGCTAGAGAATTTCTTTATTAGGCTAAAAATCATTAAAGTTAAATTGTTTCGCAACAGACAGTTGGCGGAGTTAATTTGGCAACGTTCAGGAAGACTACTTTCCTACCACTAACGAAACAGGAATGTTTAAACTAAATTCGTTCAAATACTATATTGGTAACTTAAAAATTGGACATAAATTAGTTTTTAATTACGAATAATTCCGAATTTCGTCAACTACCTTACGATTAAAACAAATGTTAACATACAAAATAATAATATAGGAAGCACCGGCAAAATATTAATAATAATAAGGTATAACCAATAGCAGAATTTAAAACAAAAACGACATTTAAAACGACCCTTATACTAACTGCGCAGCACTATGACGCGCTTTCATGTCCAAATGAAACGAAATGGTACATTACATTATTGTGAGAACTGTTTTGCTAACAACTTCCACCCAATATATTCAACATTTATCTACTGATTTAGTTAAATTATTTCTATATGATAATTGATCAATATGAAAATATAATTAAGACCAACATTCAAGTGACTTTTTTAATTTAGAAAAAAAACATACGTATAAATTACATACGTAAAATAAAAGTATTATCGACCATATCTTTACACTGTAAAATATAAGTTACTATCTGGCATCGAGTCCCAAATGAATTATTATTATATAAAATACGAAAAATATTCTAAAATACACATATATCTTTCATAGATATATTAACAATAATAATTAAAACATAGCTTTAACTAAAACCTTTTATGGTCCACGTCTACACGTTAAAAAGATATGTACTGATTAAATGTCGAAAATGACAACCATTTCAATCACCTAGTGCAATAAATCACCTGATATTTTTTAACTAACTAATATTATAATAATTATTTCATATGTAAAAATGATATGGATCGGTCTATAAATATTGCGGATTAACACTCCGACGTCATGTAATTACATGTTTAGCGCCCAGACACTCAGACATGTAAAGTCACCTTGCACCGAACGCAAGGTTAGACTGAATGAACAACAAAAAATGTAGCTGGCAGACTAAATGCATGCGTCGGAGTCGCTCCGCGGCTGCGCTAAAAGGACATAACAGATCTATAACAAAACGTTGCGTTTCAACGTTATTAACTATGTAAATAGATACCTACTTTCAAATAAAATTGCTCAAGTTTTTATATGACAATAATATTGTTCGTGTACAAAACTATCATGTTAAATACTTTTTATATGGAGGAGGGTGATGTAGAAGACACAGATGATGATGATGACCGCAAATTTTTTTTCATATGGGTATCAAAATGTTTTACCATGTGATCTTTTCTTATAAACCCTTTGCCACAGTGATCACATGCAAATGGTTTGCATCCTGAATGCAAACACATGTGCCGGCGTAAATCTGTTTTATGATTAAAGGACTTTGGACATTCACTACATTTAAAGGGTTTATTGTCTGCGTGTTTTAAATAGTGGCCTTCGTACGAAACGTCATCTGAAAATCGCTTACCACATCGATCACATTTAAAAGGCTTAGCGCCAGAATGGAACGTTTTGTTATGTTGTGTTAGATAGCAGGCTTTGTTAAATAATTTATCACATTCGAAACATTTATGTACAGTGGCGGATGTAGTCTTTTTAAGTTGATTTCTTTCAGTTAATGGTGTACTTGGAACTGTAGAGGAAATAGAAGGAGACCCGCGATTCTCGTTGTCGGCCTTTGCGCTTTCGGGACTAGCTGGAGACTTCATTTGAGCTCCATAATTTTCTTTGTTTGCGTAGTCCATAATATCTTCTATTTTTAAAATTTGAAGCTCGCTTGAGTCAGTCCGTAAGATATCGTCTTCTCGTTTAATAGTTTTACCACCTACAGCGTAACCATACGGATAAACTTTTAAATTGTCGTGATTATAGGAAACGACATTTTCCTTGATTGTTTTAGGAGAAAAGTTATAATCGTAGTCTACTGATTGCCCATTGACGTCTATACTATTGTACTGTATAGGCGAATGGACTGGATCCACAATAATGTAACCGGCGGTAGATTCGTCGGCAACTTGACCCCCCACGTTAGGTGATGTAATATAGTTAGAAACATAAACGCTGAAGCTCTGTGTCTGGAGCTGCGAGAAGCTCGGCAAGCGTCCAGTTGCAGGCTGATTCGTTTCTTGTTCCATAACTTCGACTTCTTCGGGTGTGGATTCACCAAAAGTAGCCGGATTGGCTATAGGCAGATTGTTGATAGCCATATCCATAACGTGGGGGGCCATCCCGTTTGGGTAATTCGGTGCTATAGTCTGCTGAAAATTCTGACCCAAATATAATGGGGTGTGCGTGGGGTCCGGAACCGAAGGCCCCAAAGGATCCGTAGACCTCGGACTGTACGGGTTGACACCCAAATGGCTGAAGGGCGGCAGCGTGTGCGCCGTAAGTGCCGGTGTACTCTGAGTTAGAACTGGTGTTGAAATATTGCTGGTTGATACTGATAGCAGGCCCCTCATATGGTGATTTTGAGAAGCAGAGGGACCTGCTTCCCCGTTTGGGGGATTCACGCTAGTAGTTAATGTGCTTACTTTGGAGCCTTGAGAACTATCATTCGGTATTCCTAAACCAGGAGGTTGGTTACCTATATTAATCGGATGTGATCCGACTTGATGCTGTAAAGGGTGATTAGCTAAGTGATTAGTATTGAAATTATTATCTAAGTTACCCTGTTGAAGATGCGTATATGATTTGGACTGCATAGTAGCAACACGATGCGAGCGCTCGAAGTTTTGCGATATGTAAGGAGATTGCAAGACACCATCGTCCACGTTTCGGCTGTCATCTGATGGAACGGGGCTTTGAGTGTTCGAATCAGCATTTTGTTGCTGTGCTCGGTTTTGTAAAGAATCACGACTGGGATGGTGATGACTCGATATCGGCATAGTAGCTGGATCGGGTTGTCCTGAAGACCTCACTGCGTTCTTATGAAGTGTTGTATTATAATGCCTTTTTAAATGTCCAGAACTAGTAAACCACTTATTACAAGCAGTGCAATTGTAAGTTTTTGGTCTTCTTGCTTCATTTGATTTCCAGTTGGCACCCTTGCCTCCAATGGATGGCAGAGTTGATGATGTAGGGTTGGGAGGTTGCGTGCTTGTTATTTGAGGTGCAGTCGGTGAATCATAAGGTCGATAAGGAGGTTTCATTTCCGAATTAGCAGATGCTACAGATCCAGCATAGTCAGTTAAAGGTGGCATTTGTACACCAGGGTATATTTTTTGTTCTACATGCATAAATGGTTTTTGTTCATGGTGAACTAAGAACTTCTCTTGACTATATCCAAATTTTTGATCTGGGTGAAAGATTTTTCCTTCGGTCGAATAAGTTTTTTGTTCGGAAAATATTTTTTGATCTTTGAATAAAGATACTTCGCCATTAATCTGAGGGTTACTGTAAAGTTTTTGAGTCTCCCATGGCATCATTGGAACAGTTCTAGTATTTACCTCACGTACTTGCGATGATGTATCTTCATAGCTTGCAGATTGATCGCCTTCACTACCTTGATATACTACTTTTTGTGAGTCTAAGTCTAAGATATCAGATGACTCCTCATGCTCTTCCTTTATTTTTATATTATCATTTTGATAGCCAGGATTATTATATGCCTTTCCGGGATATTGTTGAAAAGGCATGGATGATGATGCGGGCGTAGCACTGGCGCCTGCATGAGCAGAATTACAATGCTCATTTAGCTGGACTGCAGAGTCGCAAACAAATCCACACTTATCGCATTGATTAGGTGACGGTGATGGAGTTGGTTGATTTAACGGTTGACCGTAGAGTGGGCTCGATGATGACACTTGTGACACCCGGTCTTGCATATTATATGGATGGAAGCGATTAGACTTATGATAATCTTGATTGTACTGGGACTGTTCCCAATTAATTTGGTCTGGATGTTGATTTTGAGAAAAATTAGAATGAGAAAAATTATTACCGAATTGAGCGCCAGGAGAAAAATTCGTTTGATCTGGGTTTTGATATGGTGAAGGAGCGCTATGGTAGCTCTGTGGAGTCGCTGGATGAGGAAACTGCACCGTGGTCTCTGGCGTCGCCCGCTGCTGGAACTCCGGGCTGGGCTTAGTGATCATGTTGTCGCTTGAATCGGCTGGAGCCGACACCGTAGTTTCGCTCTTTACCTTTGCGCCGTTATTATTTTCTGTATCATTTTGTGCATTTTGCGTGCCCCACTTTACGTACAAGTTTTCCTTATGATATTGTAAATGCACTTCCAAAGAGTCCACAGTGTCAAGATATAGATCACAGACCTTGCAATGATAATCTCTCGACGGCAATGTCGACGAAACGGCGTTATTGTTAGCCATCTAAATCATCAATCTACCGGAGAGCACCGTCTCCTCCAACGAAAAAAAAATAAAAACACAACACTCCTCTTCTCGACAAACATGTAGTCGGCGCTGCATGAATCAGGCGCTACAGGTTAAAGTCATGGTCGCGATCGCTTTATCTCCCCGACGAGTTAACTTACACTAGGGCAGTGTTTTCGAAGAAAGTTTTTCGCGGCATCGCAAAGCGCGGGCGGGCGGCGCCTCCACGTGCGCGGCGTAAACACTCGACGCGAAATACAGTCACAACAACTTCAGCCGAAGTTTTTAACTCACGTACGTTTGCTAAACAAACATCTCACTGGCAGTTTATTTCGAACAAAAGAATTAATTTATAGTCTGTTAAAATATTTTATTGTCACATATCCACAAACTTTAAATAAATCTAAGTCTTTAATGAGTTAAAAAATCACAGTCATTCGTTACAATATCTACTTGGCACTTGTTTGTAAACGCGGCAATTAAGATGCGTTATAGTTTGTAACAAGATTTCACGGACGCGTCGCGGGTTGGCCGCCGGGTACTGACGCTGTGAACGTGTACTAGCAACTGACAGCCTTCCCGAAGTCGCCTTCGGGGGCATGACTTCAATAACAATTCGCAACGTCGTCCCCCACCGAGGCGTAAGTGCGAGTGAGAACGTCACACGGTGATGAAGTTATCGCTTCTTCGTCCTTTTGTGTGTCCTGAGCGAGAGCGAGACGGGGAGCGCGAGGGGGGCGAGCGCGGGAGGGAAGGGCCCGGTCCTACGCTTTCTCAAAATTGAAATGCCCGGTCGAAATGTCCGGTGATGCTGCGTCCTGCGTCCGAGTAGGATAGCGATAGCACCCACCCTTACAATGCGGGACGCTCGAGCTCTGCGACCAAATTTTCTAAATTTCAAATCTCACTTTATAACATTATCATACTACGGAAATATAGATAATATCAATGTTAAACTGAATTTTAAATGAATAGTATTGTCGAGATAATTTCAATTAAATAATTTGCACCACTCAAACAGTCATATGTTAATACAAAACATTAAATGCAATATAAAACTGGTCATAGGTGTGTTAAAACACGTTGTGTTAGCAATTTTAAAATGTTATTTCCTTGTATCATGTCAATGACCCAAATAGAATAAAAGTGATTAATACCACAACAAATGAGAAATAAATTGAGTTTCAAGGTCTTGGAAATAATAGTTTGTAATCATTTTCTGTTTAATTTTTAATATTTGCATACTTGTATATAATATTATAGTTCTAATAAAAATAGTTGAAAGTTTTAGTTTGATTTGCTCTTTTCGAGGCTTATATAAAGTGACTAGGCGTTATATTATAAAAAGGGTGATGTAATTCTTAAATAAACAGTTGCAAGAATTAATCTGTTCTACAATGATTCAACGTTTGTAAACCCGTATTTTAAACTACAACATTAAATGTGTTATTAGAATGTCCAAACGCGCAAGGCTACGAAATTTTGCATCGCAGAGGGAGACGGGGTGGTAGGAGGACAGAATTTCCTTAATAATAAAACTTTATAAAAATAGAATGCTTTAGTATCTTAACATAGCAGTTACGTTCGAAGTATTTTATGAAGACGGTAAAAATTTCGGCATAGGGGCCATTGGTCAGGCTCATGCAAACTATGAGGGGTGTCGACATCGATTTTCTCGGACGGTGCCGATCGCTTCACATCCTCCCCACCGTTCTACACTCGGACCCATCTTACCCTCTATGCGCATTATAGATACTAACCTCTTTACACAATTTAAATAACCCATATATTATATTATGTTTTAGCGAATTACTTATGAAAATTTTCAAATCTTTATTTAAAAATCCATTTAAGGGAATGTGTGGCGTATTTGCCGAACCGTTCATCCGATTGTCATATAATTTTGTACATTTGTATCTTGGAATTTCCATGATTTAATATGATGTAGAATTGCCAAGCGTACCTAACATTAGTAGAGGTTATTTATTTATAATTTTAGATATATTACGTATATTAAAATGTCGTTTGTTATACGAATATAAATGTTCATGAGGTGATTACATAAAATAATGTATTTTTTATTTTTGTCTGTTTATTTATTAAAATGACGTTATTAGCCAATTTGCAAGTGGTAGTCCTGTATATATTGATCCGGCTGTTTTAAAGATTTGCTGAAACAATCGGACAAACACTCGAGAAAACGTTACTTGTTCGTGATAATCATTTTATTAATATTTCTAAACAGAGTAATCAATCCGTAAAAGTTTTGACAAAATCGGTCCAGCCATATTAGATGCAAACACATTGTTCTGCCAGATTATATTAGTAAAATTGTTACTTTTGGAATTACTATATTATTTTTATGTAATCATCATTGCTTGAATTACCCATAATATAATAGAGATAATATATTAGAGTTAATTCATAATATTCAATCTCCTATAATAATTAACATCACACTGAATGATAGGAAAGCATAACCGGCTAAAGCTACTACATTACGATATGTAATGTATTTTACCCTAACTAAGTAGGTTAAAATTTTAGCCGTTTTGGTTCTTAGTATAAAGTTATATATAAATAGTTCATTAGTAACACTCCCTGGCTTCGCACGGGTAGGTAGCATCTTTGCCTAAATGTTTTGTCTGTCGTAATTCTGCATCAGGAGCATTAGTATTAAATGTAATGTCTATACTATTTGCAGTATTTTAATGTTTCTTATTATACAGATGTTATGAACCTAAAAATAAACTATAATATTCACGGCATCAAGCGAGCCCGGCAACATTTTTTTCGCGGGCTTTTTAACCATTTCTGTTATAACTCCTACAATAGTGATTTAAATTATATGTTTTAATAGGTCATAACGATTTACATGAAGTGCTAAAAATAAATAACGTTTTTAAGTAAATAAAGATTATTACTGTATCTGTCTGTATAACTTTCTCACTACGGCATTGTACTTGATCGTTTTTAAAATCTAAAATGTATATTGCAAGTTACCCTTAAGAAATAGATATGTGATATCGAGGACTTCTTTTTACATCTATAAAAGATTATTTTTTCTGCTGTATATTATTTTGTTATATTTTTAAGGTATTAAATGGCATTTTCTATAAAAGTTCATGTGGCTTGATTTTTTTCGATTCTTGCAAAAATTACTTCAATCAATTTTTACAAAACCTTTACAATTTAAATAAGCAAGCCTTTCTCAAGCATCACTCGATCTTGGTGAACCATATAAAAATTCGGTCAGTAATTTTTCAGTTTAACGCGAACTGACAGGCATGAGGCCCTAACTGGGTTTTCTTTTATAAAGTAATATGTAATGATACAGGTGTAAGACTGCTTGCATATTCACTATGTAGAACCTTCATGAATCTAAACTCGAAACCTATAAAATCTCGGAAACCACAGCTCAGTCTCAGGATACATAATATTATTAAATATTAAAAAAATAGCACCATTAAAAATAGGCATACATGCGTCTATGCTATTTATTAAAAAACAACAAAAGCGGCTTTAGGTAAAACGTGTTTAAAACCCCTTACAAAAATAGTTAATGACTTTATAACACATTTTATAACAATGGAAAATATGTTAGTGGTGCAAACCTTATCGGTACTAGGAAGGAGGTAATAAACCCTGTCGTTATAAGCCGATAAAAGAAACGTTATCTGACATCATTCATGGACTACGGAGTTTCATATCGATACAATAGATGTAACTCTTTCATGTATATTTTTTTTAAATATTCAAATTATAAGTAGATACATTACCCCGACTACAGTTTATAAATAATTGTACGTACACATGTATTGGCGCTTTAATGTACACCGCTTACCATTTGTGATCAAACTTATTTGTGAATGATTACTCATTGTGCAACCTAATAAAGCAAGAGGCAAGCTTTCTCTTACTAGGTCAATCTTATATAGCTACGAAGATATCATAAGTTAATTCTTTTATCATTTGGATACTATGGGTTTGCTATCAAAAATATGAATTTAAAACAAATTATATCTTATTGTGCTAAATATGTATAAGCAAGAGTGTTAATGTTATATTTTAAAAGTAGTGCTGTTACCTATCGATACGTTAATTCACGCGGAACGAACATCTCTAGCTTTAAAGTCCAAAATACAGATAAGTGCACTACAATACTAAGAATGAATACTAAAAATACAAAGCATTCATATAACTTTACTACTTCCAAAAACAAAAGGGTACACGCTCGCGAAGAAGGATTAATTTCTTTAAATAGGAGTTAATAACACCAGTAAAAGATTTTCAGTGATTGCAATTTTTATAAACGTTTTGTATAGTTTTATTTTTTATTATTCTACCAACTGCTTTATAGTTTCGACTAAGTTAATATTGATTGCAAATACTGATGCTAAATATTATTTATTAATAACTTGCAGAAAATTTTGTAATCAAGTGCGCTATGGCGGTCTTATCACGTAACGATTTCTTTCAGACAGCCGTTGCTTTACTATAGAATTTAGTGTTACGGTTTATGTTTTTTTTTTCGCCTAGGAAGAGGCGGCCCAAACACGTCCTTGACGACCCAGACGACCAGATAACTATTGACAACGCCCCTAACACTAACACACACACACAGCGTCTTCGCCGGCGAAGACGAGGTCCCCGCTATCTGACGCACCCCGGCCGCGGCTCCCAGTCGCGGACCCATGGGCGTCAAGATTAAGCACCTGTCCGATTTTGTCTTTTTCAGCAGCAGCAAACGTTGCTCTAAGCCTAGGTCCGCGCCTCGCAGGAGGCGCCCTTAGAGCAACGTTTTCCCCCGACGCAGCAGGGCTCTTCCACGGGCCCACCCCTCGGCAGAGCTTCTGCGCTCGCCATCCCTCTCGCTTACGCTGTAAAAGCCAGTAGGGCTAACAGCAACAACACACTTCGAAAAAAAAAGGTTTATGTTTTTGAAGTCCCCTGACACTGCTCGACCGATTTTTGTGTGATCCTCCTACACATCTAAGGTAACGTTAAATTTAAAAATAAAAATTTTAACAAAAAAAGAACCGCCTTCAAAACAAACTTACAAATATATTAATATGCTTTAGAAAGTAAAAAATAATTTGGTATTCTTTTAAAGTGTTCTTCGTATTCTTATATTCGGAGTTACCGACGACTCCGAAATTTTAATTTATTTTTTGAGTTTTAGTGAATCTGAAGTAAACTAACAAATTTGTCTCAATATGTGTACACCTCAAAACGTGTTGCAATGCAGCAACAAACGTAAGCTCATTGCTATTTGGTTACAGACAGTTATATTTTCTCCCATAAACCGCACCCTTACTATAAGCCGCTGAGGAGATCCATTGATCTTCATATTTAACTACGACTAGCACTTGACCATACCGAAGTTACGGTAGGCAACTCAAATATCCGGAAAGCCTATAGAAGATTCTGTCGAGTATTGTTCATTTGCTCCTAAGAATTGAAGAGTTCCGTCTCGTCAAATTTAACACTTATCCGGTTTTATCATGGATGCCATCATTAGAACTGGATTTTTTAAAAATGGGACCCTATGACGAGCACCACCTTTCATTTAAAAAATCATAGAGATCGGTCCACCCAGTCAGGAGATATGAGGTCACAAACAAAAAAAAATTACAGACGAATTGATAACCTCCTCCTTTTTTTGAAGTCGGTTAAAAACGTGTATGCCGACTTTTGCTACCGTAAAGCAGCAAACGTTGTTTTGCCATAAAATAACTAATGTCGTTCTTAAAAAACAGGGATTGATGATATAAGGGTGAAAATTTTGGGTTTTATGTATTTTTTAATGTCCCTTATTAATTTTTTTTTCCAAAAAAAAAAAAACGTTGGAGGTGGACAACCCTTATCACTTAGGGATATGAAAATTAGATAATAGCCGATTCTCAGATCTAATGCAATGTAATCCATATATGCAAATAAAACTTAATTAAAATCGGTGAAGCCGTTTCAAAGGTGTATGGTAACAAACATTCTGGCACGAGAATTTTATATATTATATACAATTCCCAAGATAAATTATTTATTATTGCACTCCCTAAATGTCATGATCGACTGAAAACGGATGTCAAAATGAGTAAAATGCAAGTTGATCGTTTATACGTGGGGGCTATTGAATTATATATATACTATACTAAGAACAGACAGCTGTTAAATTTCATTTTTGAAGTAAAACTTCTTAGGCGCATGAGGGTAAAATTTTTACGGATAAAACGGTTGTCGTCACGCAGATGTGGTTTTAATATTTACAAATAATATGTGGCATTTTAATTAGCCGTTTAATTATTTAATATACTATTTGTCATAAAATATAAAATAAAAATATTTCATAAATAGTCTTTTCTAAATTCGCAAACAAAATTCAATTAATAATTTCTAAAATTGACCAAAAAACACGTGACATTTTTATTTACAATTCGTCATTTAAGATTGCAATAAAATTTTTGTATTAATTTTCGACCCTTTTAATATTTTAATGACAATTAAATTCAAAATGTCCTAAAATATCTTCCTTTTTCCCTCTCTCTAAGTCTCGGAAATCTAGAGTTTCACATTTTTATAAATATAAACAAGACTTAAAAATTAGTTTGCCTAAGAAGTTTCACTTCTGACATGTGTACTTTGTATATTTTATAAAGTTATTCCGATAAATAATACAGGTAATTTCCGATACAACATCACCAGCTATCGTCAAGGTTTAGTGATTACTCATTAAATTAAAAGTAGAAAAATATAATTATTTCTATGGCATTATCCGGTGCTTTCGCTTATGTTTATGTGTACAATATTTTGAAAAAGTTATTAAAATTATCATAAATGTTGCAATTTAAAACATGCATTTTAAAACTATGCATGTAATATGTTTTAATTAAATCATTGAAATAAAACTATGAAGGGGCATTCGCACCCTTACCTGAGTCGTATCCACTACAAGTTCATACAAACAAGATCCTTTTCATTTGCAATAGGATATTAACAATATCAAAGATTTTCGCGCTGAGCGCAATTAATGACTGTGAATTTAATTCTAATAGTTATTGATTGGTAGTGCTTATAATTCTAAGTCAAATGCCAGTCAAGTTCTGACTGATCAATGACTGACTCAAAATAATTATATTTTTTTCTTCCCTCAGATCAGGATCAATTGGGGAGCATTGTAGCCGCGATGCTCTCCGATGCGAGGTTTTAGTGGGTATTGCGAGACCTTCCATCGCCGAGTCCCACACTCTTGACTGGTCATCGGACAGAGTTAGTGCGTAAATTGCATTTCCCAGGGACAAAAAAAGGGTCCGAAAACTATTAGCCCATTACTTTAAATCTATAATACGATTACCACCACTAGCTTTTAATACAAGCACTAAAAATAATTATTGTTTAAAATTCATAATTACGATTTTCGACGAATAGAAATACTAGGGCCTGTGTCCGTTTATATATTATCCCACAGTCATCTCGGGGATGACTGTGGGATAATATATAATGTATCGTAATAGCCATCACAGAAGGTCTATCAACAGACTTCGTTTCTATCGCATATAAAAATAAGCAGTAAGTGGAGTAACCACTTACCCCTGAAGGAATCCCTACCATGGGCACCCAGGTACCTTCTAACAGTATAATATGAATAAGGTACCAGAGTGATCCACAGACTGGCTCCACACCCGCCAGGGATAATGAACTCCGACCCGTGCTATGAGTTCCCCTCCCTGGATAGGGATTCCTGTTTATAGTGCGCCTGCGGCGTATGATCTTTCGATGGTTGTGTCATCGGGACTAAAGCCCGGATATGTTTTGTCAATATGTAGAGACAAGTCTCTAAGGTATATTCAAACGAGGATCGAAATCCATATATTTTGTTAGCCGAAGCTGTGATGAGGCATTAGCCATGTTTGTAATGCGCAAAGCGCGATTTCGTTATAATGGGATATATAAATCACCAATGCATCTTGTCAGATCAATTACACAGATCAGGAGTATCTGGCAGGCGGACCACACCGCATATATTACACATGTTTTAAGTCCAGTGTTAGACTAGATCGATGTATGTATCTCCACCTCGGTGGGATTCGTGGTATAATAATAATAATCACATATTTTAAGTCTTGTGATCGACTGCATAGATGTATAATATGTCACCACCTCGGTGGGAATGTTGTATAATTATATAATATGTTGATCCACATATGCTAGGCCTCACACCCACACAGAGTGTCCAGTCGCTGAGCTCTCAACCCAACAAAAGCATTGGTTCATTATATATTCGTGGCAAGCCACTGAAAGCAAAGGGATATGCAGGCCACACTGTCTATAAGCTAGCCCGCAGCCTTGATAATAAAGGCCCGACCAGCGGCCCTATCTCTATGACATGCTACAATGTCATTTTTATTACATTTAATAGTAAGCTAAGAGATTGTCCCTAACAGGCGAACACTTCACATGTGAGCAAGCCCACAAGATCAGTGTTCATTTGTCCATCACTGCTACGCAGAAGCTAACGCAACGCCTAGCAACATTCGGTCATGGCTCTAGCACTACCGATTAACGATGACGACGCTTATAGCGCCGGATCATCAATCAGTAACATTTCAGAAACCACATTGTACTAGCACTACTCTAGAGTCCTAGGCGTCCAAAGTTATGCGAGGCTCACTGCCATAGCCGAGGCTACAACAGGCCTGAAACACAACCCGTATCACCCAAAACAACTACAGTAACTTTGATTGTCTGCCGTCAAGGTGGAGCGAGGCTCGCTGTAACACAATGGCCACAGGCCTGAAACCCCGCCCTAACGACGAACAGCCTGGGGAAGCCCTTGAGCGAGGCTCGCTATAAAGATCGAAATCAATACAGGCCTGAAACCCAAGACGACCCCAGTACGCACCAAAGTAATATTCAGTACGATGTCTTACACTACTTCATGGAGTCACCTCCATAAAGTATCATTTAAGACACCATAATAAGCTGGAGTCGAACCCCAACCTCTCCTAGTGAAAGGTAGGATCGCAACACCAACTGTAGGCATGCCGAAGCACGCTCGTTCGAAATAGTCAAGATAAACTCAACTAATATGTGTATCGCCCCAGTAGTAATGTATGACATTTATTATTTTATTTATAATATTTAATTATAATTTAAATATTGTTTTAATATTTAAATTCGGTCCCTCTATTCGCTAGGCGCATAATCTCATACAATACATGCAGTCATACATTCGCGACATCTCCGTGCCGCGTCGCTTCGCGCCGCTCACCACTCCCTATATATGCGCGGAGGCTGTCGTGACGATCCGCGCGGTTCAATACACGAACGCGCCCCGTCTATACGTGAATCCGACTTTAATAATATTTTGTAATTATTTGCTTATTTAAACTTCTTAATATATTAATTTTATTTTATGATTAATAAATAATATATTTTTATACTCTTTTTATAATATGTATGAAAGTATGAAAAATCCATAAATATAATTATTTATGTACGGACGAGTCCGTTACAGCACCATTTAGCGAATATAATTTTCCAATCATAACGAAAAAAAATGTAAATACCAAATAAACTTCTTATGAAAACCAAACTTACTTATCTTTACTTTGAACAAAGTTATAGGTAATCGAAAAGGTAGCGGGACTTTTGTCCCACCTTGTACAAAACCCAAAAATTTTTGGGTTTTTCCAAAGTAACCAAGCACTCAATGGTTGCTTTATTAGGTCTTTAAAAATAAAATTTATTTTGTTTAAATTAACTTGTGTATTTCAGTAATTTTCGATAGTATCCCATCTACCATCATCCAGTCTCGGGCCCCGGCTTGTCAGCCACCCGGGCCCTTCTGGCCCAGTTTAACCCTCACTTCAAAGATCCGTAAGTCGAGGATTTAAAAAGTCATGTATGTCGTGGCCCCCTTGTCCAGGACCTCTTCGCGACCAGGAGTAAGCAGGTAACGTTATGTTACGTTTCAAATCAAATTAAATCAAAATATTCTCTATACTAGTAGGCTCAAAAAGCACTTTTGAATCGTCAGTAGTCTGTGCGTTGGTAACAAATTCTCCACCGGTTCAGAAAGTTGATTCTGCTGAGAAGAAACCGGCAAGAAACTCAATGGTTACTCCTTTTAACATAGTTTTTGTACTTTACAATGTGTTTACACTTTCTGAGATTGAGAGTAATTTAATAATTTATATATTAAATAAAAGATCATTATCTCTGAAAATAATAATTGCGGTTATCTTTTTAAAAGTGCTCAGAAATAGTGTAACTAGTTTTTAAAGATTGCTGAACTCCAAAGACTTAGCACGCTAAATCATTTGTTAGAGAAGGATATTAATAACTAGTTGTTATATTTCAAGTTATTGTGCATGCATAATACACAGGTTCTCAACTATCGCTCCACATAGTATAAAAATAAACTTTGAATACTGGCAAATTAATTTATTTAAAAGTTTGTAAGGTTGCATTCGTTAATGTAACTTTAATGTAACAGAGAGTGCACTTGTGTACTATGCCTACCAATCTGCAGTGGACTAGCGTGGTGGGTATTTGATTTAAAATCCCTCCCTCATATGAGTGAGGAGGCCTGTGCCCAGCAGTGGGACGTTAATAGGGTGCTATTTAATTTACGGTTGCATTCAAAGTTACATCAATCTCAAACAGAATTGGTAATTAAAATATCAAGTTTAACATTTTTATCCATTAATAAGACCGGTTATTCAAGTAGAAAAAATATTCAATATAAATAAATATAACTGTAATAAAATAAAGACGAAACATCAAAATTTTATGTCCATTCACCACAATATGAATGTTTGACAGTAGGATTTTAGGCTATGTAGTATTGTAATCTAATATGCAATCTTTCTCTTTGTAAAAAAAGCCTATACCAATAATATTTTTATAAAGTATCCTTGGAACTATTTAGCATTTTTCGCTCGTCTTTCGTACAATCCTAAACCTTGATTCACCAAAATGTCTATAACTTGCAAAATTATGATCGCATTACTCATTATTACTTTTATATAAGCGGTAGTGTTTGATCTTTGTAAACGCTTAAGGATAAAATATTCAATATATAACAAATTTCGGGCAGACACTGCAGTTGAACAAAAAGAAATCCAGTTTAAAAAACGACTGCACAATCACACAGTCATTGACATCGGTCTGATTCCATTCGGATCTGGCTATTAATATTATATGCACTTTGATATATTGAGTCTTAAAGCTTTGGGCACTAATTAGATTCAGTCTCCGATTTGACTTTAGTGTTGAGGTCACTTTGATGGAGCTAATTCTACGAACGCTCCCGTTTCAGAATAACACGAACTGACCAGACGTATTATTATTTAGCGATTATTAAACATTATTTATATTTATGTACTAGCGTAAACCGCGACGCTGCATGCACGTGGAATTAATAGATTCTCTTACTATGTTATATCCATATACTGCATTCAAGAATATTCAAAATAAACTATTTTATATTGCCAATTCTCTTATCATCATTTACTATTATGTCAAAAAAATCACCACATTAATGTGAAAATAATATTAAAAACATATCATAATAATGTCCAATAATTGTATACAAAATTACCGATTTACATTGGTTACTTTCTTTAAACATAGATTCGATTACGCGAAAGAAAAGGAAAAAAATCCTATTAGATCCTATTTTTTTAATTACCTATGTTTGCAAATTTGATAATAAATCTGGATGAATTAACAAATTAAAAAGTACGAGTATCACCGTAATTGTAATAAATACTGAAGTATAATTTTATTTAAAATGGAAGATGCATTAAAAAATTACAGTTTGAGATTTATCGTTTTACTTCCTGTTCTTGTACATTACTACTATTTTTTTTAGGTTATATACAAAGATTTTCTGTTTGAGATATTTTTTAGTTTTTTAATAATGAAATACTTCAACAAGCGCACGTTACATTTCAATACAATCTACAGTTCACTTCAAAAAATGTAATGTTATATTGTAAATGCATCTTATATTTCGTGGCAATATTTTCTGAGGAAAGCCACAGTATCAGTTACATTTCATTTAGAAATCATGGATCGTTATCCAACATACACTTATACGTACTTCACGTAACGCGTAACAACTTCCTTCCCTATCTTACCATAAAAAGTTTTACCTCATAAACAATAATTAATAAACACGATATTGAAATTTCATCATAAGGCACTTCATAAAGTACTTTTCTAAACTAATATTATAAAGAGGAAACATTTGTGTTTTTGTATGTATATACGTTTGTTGTTATCCCACAAAAACTTTTGGACCAATTTTGTCACCATTTGAAAGCTTTTTTTTCCTGATTTTTAATTGAGTGATATAGGCTATATTATTTTTCCAAAAAATAGGGATCCCTAATGAATTGCATTAATGTAACCCAAAGTGTGAAAAAATTACTCCCAAAACATCTGTCACCGCGTACACTACGGAAAGTATAGACGATAGAACAAAAAAATGTTCTACAGTACTATAGAACACATTAATATCTACAAAGAAGTTTGCGATACCGTATGTCCACGTAATACCATTGTAACTACATTTTTACATTTTAAAAGTTAATAAAAGTGCCGCCAATAATCAAACCATATTATTCATACATCTATATTAATTCTTATCCTATTAAATCCTATTTTATTAAAGACTGTTTCAATACCTGTAAAATACTTTTTAAATTATGAACATCGGACATTCAATACAAAAGATATAACGAGTTTAAAAATGTCAATCTAAAGTAAATTGTAGCGACCCTTATAACTGGGCCTACGACTAGTGTCTTCGCTCATATTCCAAGGATACCAATAACACCCACCGATATACCTGTACTGTCTATATTTTATATTATTTTCTTTCTTTATTCAAAATATGATTCTAATACAATGTAGTAGTTTTTATGGAATATTCAGCAAACTTATTTTTATATCTGTCCTAAAGTAATAAAAAATTAAGTGAAATAAATCTTTTAAGTTAATAAAAATAAATCTATAGTCCTTATTAGTGACTTTCCACTGCGGCGAGATCGGCTACACGAGTGAAACCGCGGGGCATTGCTAATTTATTAATAATTTATGTAAAAGTTAAGTTCAAGTTATATTGTTCTATTTACAAAAAATGAAACTTTATGTTACTAGAACAAGCCATGTATGTATTGTATTATACCAGCCGAGAAGGTTCGGGTGATCTTTATGTCTAATATCCCTTAGGGCCTGAAGACTAAAATTATCGAAGAGTGCGTGTTGCCAGCGATAATCTACGGATTGCAAAAGGTGGTCGTTGACTACGGGCATCATGCGGAAGCTCAAATTCACTCACCGGGCGATGGATAGGCTATGCTTGAAGTTTCTCGACGTGATAATATAAATCAAAAATTAAAAGATCCGTCGACATTACGAAGCTAATTACTCCGCTGGAACCAGGCGGCGAAAGATCGGGCCTCTTTATGTTTAGCAGCGGACAAACCGGCCAATATCTGATATAGACGCTGGGGTGATTCAAATATAATATTCTCATAAGAAAACTTATATAAAATGGAGCTTAATTTAGTAACCTTTTTAGATTTAAAATAAAAACAAGACTGACCTAATATTGTATAAACTGCCATGGTATACATATGGCATACTCACCTTCTTTCTCTTCTCTACTGTCTGCTTAAATTTAATCCTAAAGCGCACGTATATCTGAGGGAACACTTTGAGTTCCTTGACGAGTTTCATAATCAACATCTCCGTTCGCAAGAAGACTAAGTTTTAAAAATTCCTTCTCTTTCTTTTCAAAATCGTTCTCAGTTCAAGTTGCTCGTTTTTGAAACTATCAATATCAAAATATATTGTCCCACAATTTATTATAATAGATGGTAAAAAGAGTACTTCCTGTTCATGGAAATTGATTAAATGATACTCCTATTTTTAATTACTATGAGTGCCTTTATTATTATTCTTATATATTTTTAAATAGGTATAGTAAAGTTTTCTCGGCTTCTTTTAAGCATTTTTGGTTGCCTGGAAGAGATCGCTATTACAGCGATAAGGCCGCCAATTGTACCTCATAATGTATATGTTTATGTCATAACAGTATTGTTTCTGGAGTGATACTTCTTTAGGCGCATGAGGATATGTTTTTTCGGATGAAACACATGATTAGCGTACCAAGGTCTGCAGCGTTTTTAATTCTAATTCGTTTGAAGGTTAGGTAGTTTTAACATTTACAAACAATATTTTTAATTTTAATTTGCCACTCGTCATTTAATACGATTTTTTACAAAATAAAAAATACAAATATTTCACTAATTCTCTTTTATAAATTTGAAATTCAAAAAGAGAATTTAATTAATAATTTCTAATACTGACATAAAACACGTGGCATTTTTATTTAGAATTCGTCATTTGAGATTTTAATAAATTATCTGTGTTCATTAACGACACTTTTAATATTTTAATGATAATTAGATTCCTCATATATTAAGTTTCAGATTTGTATAAATATAAACATAACTTAAAAATTAGTTTGCTAAAGATGTTGCACTTCTGACATGTGTACTTTGTACGTACCTTGTTCTTTTGACTAATTCATATCCATCTACATAGGCATTTACAAAACGAGGTTGCCGCCTTTATTCACAACAGTAAAGATTTATTTGGAAACCTATCCTGGAACAACGATGTGACTTTCTAAAGTGATAATAATGAACAACTACTAAAAGTTTTGTAAGTATTCTAACATAATACTCTAAAATTTCAAAACAAGTTCACGCTTGAAGCAAATAAATTGCGCGACGTTGTCAATTTTACCGGATTGCCTCAAAAAAATGCATCTAGTAACGTCGCACTGCCTGCACCACGCACACAAGTGGAACAGCAGGTGTGGCTATACGAGAACCACAAACACTAACACAAATCTTGCACCCCTATGAAACATTTCTTAGAAATGCTCCTCACACAGACGCAGTTCAGCGTTGGTGTGCAATTATCTATTAAAAAAATCCCAGCGCGGCCACCCGGCGCCCGAAAACAATAACCAGGGGAATAGGCGTTTCCGTGTGCAATTTTAACAGTATAACTTGACAAACATTATAACAATTACAAAGTGGTATACCTTTACATGAAACATCTTATTTATACTTAGATTTAAACGTGTAGATATGCCATCATAAACGTACATTTGCATGATAGGATTAGCGCCAAATTTTAGAACTTTTTAAAAACTTCGCCACGTCTCATCACTCTGCACAATTAAAAGTGCTTGCGTACAAAGTAAACATGTCAGAAGTGAAACTTCTTTGGCGAACTAATTTTTAAGTCTTGTTTATACTTATAAAAATCTAAAACTTTAGATTTCACAGATTTAAGAGGGAGGAAAAAGGTAAGATATGTTAGGAATTAAATTGTATATTAAATGAAGAGTGGCAAATTAAAATGCCACATGTTATTTGTAAATATTAACACAACTTAACCTTCAAACGAATTAGCTTAAAAACGCTGCACATCTTCGTGACGCTAATAACGAGTTTCATCCATCAAAATTTTAAATAAATTGCACTTTTCACAAAAAAAATATCACGGAAGACTTATATTTTAATACTTTAGATGGTTTAAAAATGAAATGAAATGTCATATATTTTTTTTTTCAGTTCCATATTACAAATTCAGATAACTTGGAATGCCAACGCCGCAGCGTTTTTGAAGTTCTATTCTTCCAAATAGAATAGGTTTTCAAATACATAATATTTGCATATAACCTATAAATACTTATATAAGTTGTAGTGAATATTAAAAAATCAGTGTTTTAGTTGATCTTGTGTCCGTTCACACAGACCGGCTCGACAGAAGAGCAGATTTTGATCGCGATTAAAATAGAGTGATGGCTAGTTGAAATAAGGTTTATTTTTACATTTCTCAGGCATTCTCAAAAACAATAGAGGTGAAATGTAAAAATAAACCTTATTTCAACTAAACAACACTCTATTTTAATAGCGATCATAATCTACTCTTCTGCCCGAACCGGTCAGTGTTAACGGACACTCAACAAGCCAATGACTATACCGTAAAAATAAAATAAAAATCGTTGGGAAATATAGTTTTCCAAGATTTTTTCTTTTTTAAGAACGAGTCACGGATCTAAATTATTTTTGATAATTGTAGCTTTTTAGGTAGCAATGGGTTGATACAGTTATATCACAATTGTACGTTGATTTTTTAAAATTATCTTTCTCGAATACAATACAATATGCGAATATAGTACAATGTGGATTTATTACATAAGGTCACATATTTCTGCTATTTGGAATTTAAACTGCGGGACCATGGGTCAGAAGCAAAGTTATTTATTAAACATCTCTGTAATACGTTGCTGGATTCCATAAGTGGCCCTAGAGCTGGCGCTTACCTCGGACAGAGGCTCCAGAGGTAATGTTACCAGCATTTTAGATGAGGCTTATTATTTGAGTTAATTATATATTTTTTCTTTTCCCCTTATGTTTGTTTAGTTCTCTTCAGTTTATAAAGCAATGTATTTTCGTGTTCACCTACCTGTAACATTAATTGTATCGATGAATAAAATAAGATAATAAAAAAGTCAATCTGTAACATAACAAAATGGCATCCCTGCTATATTAGATTATATAATACTTCTGACTTGGCTAAAGTTAAGGCCAATTATAACTGTCTGTCTAATCTTGCATGCAACTCAAAGAATCTTCAAGGTTAAAGACATTATGTTTGCACTTTATATAAAATTTGATTGATTGCCATAGACGTTCTTTTAATTAGCAAAACGAAATTGATTTGTTTATATATCATTGACTACCTCTTTCGACTTTGTATATTGCATTTTGTTACCAAAACTATTTATTATATGAAAGCTTAAACAGTCAGCCACCGGTGCAATGATTTCAGTCTTCAGTACAGTACTTCAAGCTACCTTCAGTACAGTTTTTAAATTATTTATCCAGACAGCATATGATTCTGGATATTAGTCCAATTAAGTAATTTTTTTAATAAATTCATCTCGAAAATTTTGTACTGTACATATGGCATGAATAATAATCAACCTATATATTGTTATTAGTCGAATCATTTTAAATTCCAAACCTTTATGTGGGTGTTAACTTCAAAATATAAGTGAGGATGACAATCCAGTGTATAACGGCTTGCAAAATTTACAACTTATAAAAGAAATATTGAATGAAACGCTATTTACGTTGATTTTCTTTATTTTTATGTATACAGTCAAGATATGTCGGCCAATTAATCTTTAATGTTAAAGTACATTACTTTTATATAAGTTTCTTTTATCCATGATTTTGGATTCGAAATCTAATTCCAGCCAGGGTTTTCAGTTTGAGTCAGTTTGAAAAATAACAGATAGCTGATGTTATAGGTAACAACGTTTCATCCCCAGATTTTCACCTCAAATAAATGATTTTATTGCATTGGAATACACGAATTTACGTAATGGCCGTGCATAAAGATATATGGTGTAATACATTATACAAATCTAAAACTTTAGATTTTCGAGAGTTAGAGGGAGGAAAAAGGAAGATATGTTAGGAATTTAATTGTCATTAAAAGATTAAAAGTGACGAAAATCAATACAAATAATTTATTGAAATCTCAAATGGCGAATTGTAAAATAAAAATGCCAGGTGTTTTTGTCAATATTAGAAATTATTAATTAAATTTTGTTTTTTAATTTAAAATTTAGAAAAGAGAATTTATGAAATATTTTTATTTTATATTTTACGTAAAAGGTATATTAAATAATTAAATGATGACTGGCAAATTAAAATGCCACATGTTATTTGTAAATATTAAGTATAACTAACCTTCAAACGAATTATCATAAAAGACGTTGCACATCTTCGTCACGCTAATCACGCGTTTCATCCGTTACAATTTTACCCTCATGAGTCCAAAGAAGTTTCACTTAAAAAATCGTAGATTTTGTATTATTTTCATATATATCTTTTAGTTGGAATAAATATAAATTTTATATGTTACTTTATCATCATCAAATCAAGTGTATTTATTGCAAGATCAAGTGTACAACACAATACAATGGCATGCAATATCTATGATATGATAATATAATATCATTGTGACATAATTGTTTCATCCTTAAACATATTACAGTTTGGGATGAAACGTAACGTAACGTAGTATGAGTCAACTTAAAAACTGTCTCGTATGAGTAATTTTATTTATTTTGACTTTCATTTAAATAGTAATACTTTTAGATATTAACCATCTTTTAAAGCGATTTTCTATATTTTCATGAATTTGTATATTGTTGTAACGCCATATTCGTATGGCTTAGTAAACATTCGTCGTAATATTAGTTGAAAGACTCACGCAAGCACAAAGGGATGGGGTGCAAAGGAATGCAGTGGTAAAAAACAATTTACAGTTAGCCGCGGGGGTGGCTCTACAGAACCGGTTCCTGTTCGACCCAGCGTCATTACAACCAAGTTTGATAGTCCAAAATTTTAAACCGGAGACAAAATATATTTCTTTGTTATCTTTTATACTTAACTTAATATTTATATTAATTTCTTAGGTAAAAGTGGCGATATTATGTTGGGTTTAACATTTTATGCTTTTGAATAATTATGCTATTGAATCCTACCTCTTAGATAACGTATGTAATTGTTATATGTAAACACAAAAACGGCTGCTCTGATCTGGCTGAAATTGAGCATATGAAGGATTTTTTATCCTAAGGGAAAAAGTATCCTATGGATACGTAGAATACTTTCATCCACGGATAAATAACCTGATTTGATGACTGTGATGTAGTTGTTATTGTAGTAGCAGTATAGTCGAAACGAAGTATTATATAAATATTAGCTAGTTGAAAACAAATTTCAAAATTAAAAGTTCGTACGTACAAGGTCTTGTTTATATTTATACAAATCTAAAAATTAAGATTTCCAAGACTTGCTAGGAAAAAGAACGATATGTTAGGAATTTAATTGTCGTTAAAATATTGTCGGAGTATAAGTATGTGTCGGAAATTAATACAGACAATTTATTGAAATCTCAAATGTTGAAATAAATAAAAATGCCACGTGCTTTGGTCAATATTAGAAATTACTAATTAAATTATGATTTTTCAATTTCAAATTTAGAAAAGAGAATTTATGAAATATTTGTCGTTTTATGAAAAATAGTATATTAAATTGTTTAATGAGTGGCAAATTTCAATGCCATATTCTACTGTTTAAACTATCTAATGAATACCTTTAAACGAATAAGCATAAAACGTTGCACATCTTCGTGAAGCTAATCACGTGTTTCATTTGTAAAAATTTTACCCTCAGAGTAAAGGAGTTTCACTTCAATAATTTACGCTTATATAAGTGGATATCGGTCTTATGTTTATGTTATATCATACCAGTATATATTAACTAACTTACTCAGAACACGTGCGTTTAACGTAGCATTTAACGCTGACGTTTCATCGCCTCGCATTACATAATTCAACGCTGGAAAGCAAACACGTAGTTACCCGAAAAACCAAAATTATTCATCAGAACAGAATAAGTTATCATACAAACAAAAATGATATATAACTTTTGTATTTGTCAACTAGAATTATTATTTGTAGACACTATACTTCTGTTGTGTAGCTAAACATTATAGTTTCATTTATAAAATATTTTGCAGGTTACCACGCGTTTACTTTCTACCACCGATAAGAATGCTTCGCAAGTCATTTTTTGTACTTTGATACCACTACTACTGCGTCTGAAAGATTTAATCAAACATACAATATTCTATGAATGGTTTAAGAAAATATATTATTTAAACATAAAAATTATCATTTCATTTTTATTTATAAAGATGAAGTACCTACATTGTTGTGCTGGATTAAATGGTATCAATGTGAGCCAATCAAACAAATCAAGATTAAAAAAGCTTGTTGATTAGTATCAAGCAATTGACCACACAAGCTTGTGAAATATGTAATAAGTATGTATTTTTTTTGGAAATTATAAATTAACGCTTCAAACCTCATGTTTGAATGTATCATCCCGCAATGTGCAACATAAATACACGTTCCAATATAAGAGTTAATACCCAATCTGTTTTAAATATGAATAGAATATGAGAATTAAAATACATAAACTGCAAATTATACACTATCATAATATTAGATTTAGCTAGTGGTATGTGGTGGTTGATTTAATGGTTAGGACAGCGTGATCAACACACTTCCTTTATACGAGTATGGCTTGCTTTAGAACGCAAATATTAGATTTCTCAGGTAAAATACTTATCATCTTGTTATCTGTACAATTTCATAAAATTGAAGTGTACGTTAATAACGTCTAGCAACCACTTCTCACTATATTCATAAATATACTTTTTGAAGTGAAACTTCTTAGGCGCATGAGGTTAAATTTTTTTCGGATTAACGCGTGATTAAATAGTTTTAATATTTACAAATAACATGTGGCATTTCAATTTGCCACTCGTCATATTAATAATTTAATATTTGTTCATTTCTTTTCTAAATTTTAAATTCGAAAACAAATTTTAATTATTAATTTCTAATATTGACAAAAAAAGACGCGGCATATTTATTTACAACTCGTCATTTGAGATTTCAATTAATAATTTGTATTCATTATAATTTTCGAAAGACTAGGAGAAAGAAAGACAAAATATTCGCTGTAAAACAGATTCCGATATCCCGATCAAAAAAGTCCTTTTTTTTAATATAAATTTTTACATGATTGCTATTAAAATTTCTAATAAACTAATGTATGAAATTTAAAAATTCAGTATAATCTTTTCTTATCGATAAAACCTCCTAATCCGTTGACGACTATTTAAAGGGATTCTAGCAATAACTAATAATAAGTAGACATAGTTACTTATATTTATTTAATAAGAGATAATATTATCTAATGCATAATTTCGTGTTAATAATATAATTTAATTATAGTAGTTTAATTTAAAATCCTGTAATTTTTAAATGTAATAAGTAGATTATGAGGATTATAAAATATGTATACCACCAAACATGTACACCATATCCACCGAATAAATGTGTTGATTTTGATTTGATTTGATGATCATCATTGACACATATTTTAACGACAATTAAATTCATTAAATTCCTAACATTCCTTTCTTCCCTCCCTCTAAGTCTAGGAAATCTGAAGTTTTAGATTTGTATAAATATAAACAAGACTTAAAAATTTATTTGCCATAGAAGTTTCACTTCTGACTGTACTTTGTACGAACGCACTTTTAATTTTTATTGAACATATCTGAGAAAGGGCTGAACCGATTTCAGAAGGACCTTCAATCGCCTGCAAAACAAAGAAATAACAAATGAAATGTTTATTTAGTAAGAGGATAATTTACTGGGTAATAGATAGATACTCGTAGATAAAATACTAACTGACTGCGTCTACTTACTTTTTAAAGTATGCCAACATCTATTTGATACTTATGTAACTTTATCACACATCGCGCCCGCCAACTGCTGCCAATCAGGACGAAACGTATAGCCCACTAGCCGCTGTGGCTTTGCTTTTTAAATCTCTAATATATTCTAAGATATCAGTTCTTTATTGAAACGTGTCAATGGCAGTTTTAATGTACTTGAAATTTACAAGATATGTAAAGTATTTTTTCAGTATTATTCCTTATCAAATAAACAAAATATGAAATATCTTGGTAAATTACACATTATTATTTTTTGTATTACGTAAAAGGTAAAATTGTTTACTGTGATTTATACTATAGAGATTTATAACAAAGCAGACTATTTCATCGATCTTTTCAAGATAAACATTCGTAGCATATGAATGAGTGCTATCTCGTAAGGTTTATTTGTATAAATATAAGCAAGACTTAAAAATTACCTTGCCAAAGGAGTTTCACTTTTGACACGTGTACTTTGTACGCACGCACTATTATTTTTTTAAGTTATGGATGTAAAATAAACTAAATCGATAAAAATAGAATACGCACACCACCATATATATAGAGTACGAGTATATACGCGTATTTGTCAATCGCTAACAGTTACGTCAAATGCCATAAGGCAAGGCAAAATCTTATGTAGTCAAAAGCACTAAGGAGGTTACATTACAAAAGTTACTATGGTAGTTAAGCTTTCTTAAAATTCTTGATGTTCTACGTAACTTTCTTAGATTTTTCTTTCATGCCAACCTTCACCTGCTTAAGAACACAAAATGATTTCTGATTAAGAACAAACTATGAAAGAGTTTTCAGAAAAACCACCATTTACTGAGAAGTTTTGAAACATTAATTGATTTATCAAAATATGTTTATCAAATTCAATGGATAGGAATTTTGTCGCATGGTTTTTTAGATAGATTTTATTTAAAAAGATATTAATATCAACAGTGTATCCTTCGCGAAATTAATGATCATAGAAGTTATAGTTTTTAAAAATTATGTTCTAACTTATATTGTAAATTAATTATAGTCGAATTTCGACCCCTGGGCGAGTACCAGTACAAATAAGTACATAAATTCAAACTCAATATCTTCAAGTAGGCCTAGACAGCAATTTTGGATCATCAAATATGGATATGTAATCTAAAGTACGACTTAAAGTCTAAAGTTACGAGGGTGCCCTATCCTGAGAAGAGCCCACAACAAACTCAGTATGGTATTTGGTATTTTTCTTACAAACATTATTACAATATTATATTTAAATTAGAACAATTCGTTTACTCCCACGCGTTCTTGTCGTCTAATTAATCTTGCAGATTATAGTTCGACTTTTCAATATATATTTTTTAACAAATCCTTTAAATTTATTAAACGACACCTTCTGGAAGTTTTTTATAGAAACGTTAACAGTTACATAATAGATACACAAATAGAAATAATGAGCGAGATAATGTTAATAAGGTTTCGAAGCGTTTTACTTTTAAATACGATATGTGTTAAATTTGAACCGATCTCCCTGCGGGTGGACGGTCATCAATTTGGCGAAGGGTGCGCGGGCCGGGGAGCGGCGAGCTCAGCTTCGACTAACCCCTTATTTTACATTTCACACTCCGGGAAAATCGTTAGAGAAATCTGCGTAACGTGCATGTCCGAGACATACGCACACACGCAACAACTCGATGTAAGCGCGCGTCCGAACCACCCCACCCATCCTCTGCTATATCGACCAAACTTCAAGAAATCCTCTTACCTATACGCACATGTGTACATGTAAATCGAAATGAGATACCTACGCGTTCTGTTCAAAATTTAAATATCGCCATTCTCATACAATCTGAAAAGTTTACTATTCGTAATGACAAAGTTTTTGTAATACTTATATAGTTTATACAAAGTGTTACAAGACCGATATCTTTGGGACGGAAAAAACCGATCCCAATTAAAAGTGCGTGCGTACAAAGTACAGTCAGAAGTGAAACTTCTTTGACAAACTAATTTTTAAGTCTTGTTTGTATTTATACAAATCTAAGACTTTAGATTTTCGAGACTTTATGGGAGGGAAAAGGGAAGATATGTTAGGAATTTAATTGTCATTAAAATATTAAAAGTGTCGAAAATTAATGCAAATAATTTGTTGAATTTTCAAATAACAAATTGTAAATAAAATGCCACGTTTCTTGTCAATTATAATTTAGAAAATGGAATTTATGAAATATTTTTATTTAAATTTTATGCAAAACAGTATATTAAATTATGAAATGATGAGAGGCAAATTAAAATGCCAAATGTTATTTGTAATTATTATAACTACCTGACCTTCAAACGAATTAGCTGCACTGCACATATTCGTGACGCTAATCACGCGTTTCATCCGTCAAAATTTTGCACTAAAGAAGTTTCACTTTAAAAATCCTATTTTTATAACGTTTTATTAGCTTTATTCACGCTCCAACATGTTAGTACAACTAAATGAAATGATAGTTTCATAAAACATACATTTCTTTAATAACAAAAAGAACCAGTAATGAAACACAAAATATAAAACAGCTGATGTCTCAGTTCGGATCAATGACATTTAACTACCGGCGCGGTGCTGCTAACTGCCAGCACGACCGCTCGTTGACCCGAGCTTTCTTTTTTAGTAAAGTAATGTATTTTTTTTAAATAATCGTTTCATTCGTTCGTTCAGCATCCTTTTTCGGAACCTTGTATTAGTTTTAATTTATTAATTTAATACACACAATTTAATTTATGTTGTCCTCTGTAATGGAACTAGTAAAAACTGTAATATAATATAAATAGGATTTACATATCTAGCCGTCCCCAGCGTTGTCACCACGTAGTTACCGATTCTGTGGAGATATGAGTAAGAGACTTACTCACGTATTTGTCGCAATGTATTGTCAATTAAAACCATTCTTAAATGCATCTGAAAAACAAAACATTTCATCAAAATCTGTCCACACATTAGGCAGGAGTTCACTCTTATACACATGTACAGAAAAAGTGGGTCAATGGATTTCTTCATATATCCACGAGATCTCGTACTACGCGGGTAAGACTTGGGGTCATAGCTAGTGTATGAATACGTGGGTAATACCGTAAACTTACCTCGGTATTATAATCTAATGATTTAATTTACCAAAAAAAGTTTCAACAATGAATCTTAGCGCAATGGACCGATCAACCGATGGACATCCACTGCTGGACATAGGTCTCACGTAATGACGTCCACAAGGCCCGACCTTGCGCCGCCTGGCTCCAGTGGCTACCGGCGACCCTCTTTATATCATCGGTCCACCTTGTGGGGGGTCTGCTTAAACAGCGCCATCCGGTGCGGGGTCGCCACTCCAGCACCTTTGGCCCCCAACGTCCATCGGTCCTCCGGACTATGTGCCCCGCCCATTGCGTAGAGAAACTCCGAGCATAGCCCTCTCCATCACACACTGAGTGACTCTGAGCTTTCCCATGGGGCTCATAGTCAGCGACCACGTCTCAGAACCGTATATCATCAGTGGCAACACGCACTGTTCGAAGACTTTGGCCTCCTTCTCGAAATTGGACCTACCTAGCTGGACTATATGTCCTAGGTATGTGCACTCGTCAACAATTTCGAGAGCTGAGTTCTCAACGATGACTGGGTGAGGCGGTACATGGATATTAGACATAATTTTCGTCTTATCCATGTTCATTTTCAGGCCCACCTGTTGAGAAACTCTGCTGAGGTCACCGACCATTGAGATCTTCGAGAGTCTCTGCCATAATGACTACGTCATCAGCAAACCGTAGTTGAGTGATGTACTCGCCGTTGATATTAATGCCCAGTCCGTTCGAGGAGATAACGTCTCCCTGTCGCACCCCACGTTGCAGTTGGATAGACGCTGTGCTTTGGTCCTGTATACGGACTGACATGGTGCCGCTTTCGTACAAGCACTTCAACACGTGCATGTAGCGGTAGTCAATTCGGCATCTCTGTAAAGATCTCAACACGACCCGTGTTTCCACCGAATCGAAGGCTTTCTCGAAGTCCACGAAAGTTAAGCATTGTGGCCGATTATACTCTTCGGTCTTCTGTATAATCTGCTTCAGCGTAAAAATGAGCCCTTTCGGAATCTGGCTTGTTCGGGAGGCTGGATGTCGTCAAATCTGCGAACGAGACGATTTGTAATGACTCTCGAGAACAGTTTCTAGACATGACTTAACAGCGCGATAGGTCTGTAGTTTTTCAATAAGGCGTTGTCGCCTTTCTTGAAGAACAGAACCACCACGCTCCTATGCCATGCCTCCGGGAATGTGCCATCAACGATGACGGAATTGAACATATGCTGAAGGACTTTGAGTACTGGTTTTCCACCCGCTTTCAGGAGTTCTACTGTGATTCCGTCATTGCCTGGTGCCTTGCTGTTCTTCATCTGTTTGAGAGCCATACTAATCTCGTACAGACTGACGTCCGGGATGTCTTCAGTGTAGTGTCGGGTTAGTTTGGCTCTAGGATCTGCAGCCAAACAGACTGTTTGGCTGTTTGAAATTGTGCGTACGGATATTTATTTGACGGGATTTCCAGCACAAATACATCCACAAAAGAGAAAAAGCATTGATTTTAGATATCGATACAGTACATTTTTGGCATATATTTTAATGGGTGATTTCTTTAATAATCTAAAAAATAGGCAAAACCTTACCAACATTAATAGAATTAGTGTGGTAAGCTTCTTTGAAAGAGAAGATATGAGAAATTATTTTATATCCACTTATAGTTCCACAATTCTACGATAATTTATCTGGAAATAACTGCCTCATTGGTCTAGCATGTTCGACTACACACATGAGGTCCTGGGTTCGAGTCCCGGGTCGGGCTAATTCAAAAATCAATATTGGGTTTTCAAAGATCTTCTCAATATTTGCCCGAAGTTGGGAAGTTGGCGCTGTGATCCATCCCCGTGCCTCGGAGAGCACGTTAAGCCGTCCTGCGCCTGACCTCTCCCCGGTCGAGTCGGATTCCCGTCACATCGGACTATGAGAGTGAAGGAATATAGAGTGCACTTGTGTACTATGCCTGCCAATCCTCAGTGGAGCAGCGTGGTGGGTCTATGCTCGCTATGCTATATCGCTCCTTGGAGTGAGGAGGCCTGTGCCCAGCGGTTGGACGTTAAATGACTGCTACTTACTTATGTGGAAATCTTAATTTATTAATAAATTTTAACTCTTTGCTTGATGGGTGACATTTGTAATATATGACAAAATAAACTTCCACTAACACAAGACTTTAAATTGTTTTACATTATATTGTAAAATATAAGCTAATCAATAGCCCGAAAATGTTTACAAGGCAAAATGTACGGCATTAAGCCACGGAACAATAATTGAGGAGATCTATAGAAAGAGGTCACTGCGGGGCGGCGAGCCTAGTGGTCACATACATTATTACCGTACAGTGTCACTATGCAAATGTATGTAAGAAGGCTTTGTTCGTACACACTTACGAACATGGGGCGGCGGGAGATTTCTCCACATAATCCGAGTTTCCCCCGTCAGGCGCGAGGCTGTTGGTTCTTGCCAAAGATGGTTCTACGCATGTGAGTGTACACACGCGGCACTTTCTCTTGAAGCTCGCCACTGGCTTTTAAAGAGGGTGGTGGGTGGTATGGGATATAGGGCGGCGGCGGGCCGTTCCGAACGGGTGACCACGGTGGGCGGCGTGCGGACAGCCACGCGGACCGACGTGCCTCTTAGCAATCCTGATGCCGCTCCACCAGCACTCAGCACGCCTCTGTTGCAAGCACACAACTAAGCGCTTCATTCAGATCTAGTCAAAGATCTGAACTATTCCCATAACCAGCTTTCAATTTAGTAAGGATAGTAAAGCAGTTGAATAATAAAAATTACAATAGGTAAGTAAACATTCGTCGTCGCCTGCGGATGACCAGATGGGTCCCGTTTAATTGAGTGTACTCAGTGCCCTCGCTAAATGATAATCCTCTGTTCCCGGAATACCTGTAATAGATGTTAATTAGAGCACCGCTCTGTGCTTTGAAGAAAAGAAAAATAATAATTTAAACAGGTCGTAATTAGAAATGTTTACATAACTGTAAAACAAATATTTTCCTAATTTTTAATATTTTTTTCCTCCAGAGGGTCGGGTTTAAGCATATTTACTTTACTGAAAGCTAGAGGAAAATCTAAATTACATCTAAAGAGCAAATTTCTGTAAAGAAAAGAGGGATGCGTACTCGGAAGAAACGATCTTTGGTAACTTTGGTATTTAATTGAAACTCTAGGGAATATTTAATGAAAATTTTGTCTATTCCGGTTATAATTGAATTTAATGTCGCCGTGACATCGTGGGTATGCATTCTGTAACGCATGAGTTGGAATGATAAAATTGAACGATGCCCTGACGGGAGGCTACGGCTCGTTTGAATCGAACGTCACGTCCGGACTCCTCGCCGGCCACCCTCGGGGTGCGTAGTGGGCTTTTCGCTCGGCTTGATATATATTTTCCATTTCTACCGATGTAGGCTACTGCGGCTGTTGGTTTCCAAGCATGTCGTGCGCCGTCTGAATTTACATGCGTACTCTCCCCCTTAATCCCCAACGCACTACAACAATCTAAGCCATGTGAGCGTATTATGGCCGCTATCAAATTTAATGAAATTTATGTTCAACTCCTTTAGCTATACAAATACTGTATCACCAGATCGACGTTTAGGATCATAGTGCAATAGCTGTAACAATTTCTATCGCATCTTATATAGACATAATATTGACGTTCCCAAATAAAGATATCTGAAAGAAAGCTTAAGTAATGAAAATGAAGGTTTAATATAAATAAAATACTAATGTAAAATTAATAACCAAAACAGCAGATATGTGTAAATGTATGGATTTTAGACATGGTTTTTTTTATTTTAGGCTCAAAAGCATGTATTGAAGAGAAATCTTTCATTTTCCAGAATGCGATTTAGTATAAAGTGTCTATACTTAGAAAGACTCCGATCGGGCTTCCCTAAACTAAATTAGGTCAATTTCAGATATAGAAGTTGTACAATCTTGTCGCTATTTAGAAATTCGTCAATTTTTAGATGACGTCAAAACTATATAGAATTTTCATGACCAAGATTTCATTTATAAAATGGTACGAAAGGATTGATAGTATACTGTGAGGATCCAACCTTATTTAATTAAAATGAATACAGATATTCTTAGGAACATAGAAAACTAAGTATAACTATTTTTATTGTATTACAATGCAGAAATTCATCTGTTTACACATGATCTGTTTCACCTTGTCACACAGCAGATTCTAAATGCAAATTCTACATAGTCACAAAATCTACAACTATTTTCTTGCAATAATTTTTATTACACGTATCAAAAAGATTTCGTCAATATCTTGAAAAAACCCTTAAGGTTATAGTTTCCTATATGATCATTATTTCCCGAGTAACAAATGTATTATTAAAGTAAAAAATGAAGTTTTTCTTTGACCGGCATTAGCTATGCGCCAAATCATTTTTCCAATGTTACCGTCGAGGATCAAATAGAGTACTTAAAGAATTCTACAGAATTATATGTATCGATATGGGTGAAAGAGAAATCTGCAGCCATTATTTTATATGTATATATTATACGATGACAAACGATAGTTTATTTTAACGTGTTTGCTTTGACTTTTTAAAATCATCGACCTCCTTAAAATATTGATTATGGGAAATGTCCCTGGCATTTTTGCAGGCGATGGTTGCAGATAACTAAGGAACAACAAATTACAGCGACACCAACGAGGACTCGTTTATAGGTGACCTTCTGAATGTTATTTTGAGTATCAAAATATTGTAATCGACGCATTGGTTGTAAAGTTGTTCGCACTCGAAAATGTATTCTGCTACATTACTATAATAAGGGGAAGAATGCTGCGCAGGATAAAATTTGATCTATGTATGGAAGGTACTTAATAAAAATCTGTGGCACCGAAAGGGTTTCGCTTTCGGTCTCGTAATTTAATGTGAAAGACGAGCCTCGCAGCAGTCATCCAATCACTGAAAAACCTGAGGGAATTCGTATTCAACAGGATAAACATATCAAGTGTCGATATTGGTATGGTATACAGCTAGGCATTTACCATTATACATTTTTATTAGCATATTTACATTTACAAAAAAATTGACGTTTGGGTTCTTCATGAGTTGCGCGCGAAAAACATGATAGACTGCATTAGTATTTGCGATGAACAGATAAACGGAATGAATTCGAACTGTTGCTGAAACGTCTAATAAGTAGAGATGAAAATAGGGAGTCCTACAGGGTTCTATATCAGGATTTTTTCTGTTCCTCATTTTCTTTAGAATAGTTAAAAGAATGGTGGCTCACTGTGCATACATATGTAAAACTTGTCACAGGCACATAAAAATATTGACACCTTCAATAAAAACAGTGATTGCACCTCGTGAAACTGTTATACATTCTAGTAAGTTAAATAAAATTAGCAGCTCATTTAAAAGTAACTTTATACGTTTCTATAACTCAGAAGTGGTTTAGGAGAAGTCGTTCAGGAGATGTCACTTAATAAATTCTAATCCTTTATAAAAAGAAAAGAAATTGAAAATACTTAGTGTAATTTGTAGGAGTATGAATTGATCTGATGTACATAAAATAAATAAATTTTATACTGCAATTATGATGGTAAAAAATAGATACCCGACTGAGTTTGTTGTGGGCTCTTCTCAGGACAGGGTGCAAAGGAATCCTCGCAACTTTCGATTGGAAGTTGTTCTTCGTCATCAGTCCTACATTGAAATTAATGTGTGGATGAACCTGTATTTAGCTAATCAAAAGTACTGTAAGTATTCAAATAAACATTTTGAATTTGTATATTATTAAATACGATGATCGGAAGCGTAAAAGTTTGTGGATAAAGGATGGTGAGGCGTCACACGCGTTTGTTAAGCCAACATTGACGCCAAAAATTTTCGATTCTGCTTCGGTCATTTGAAATGAAATGTAAACATTGATATATCATAGATATTGGTTCAATAATCATGAAAGAACGGTAGGAAGTATAATGTGCTAATATTTGTTAGACAATTTAAATAAAACATTTAAACAGGAGATCTTTATTACAAACCGTTGAACAAAATCTGCAAGTTCTAGCACATTGCTTAGTAAAATATGTACATGAAATCATTTCCTACCCAATACTTAAATCAATATATCGCTAACTACGACGTTTCAATGTCCAATATATAACCAAATTTTCAAGCGTCCCTTTCTCAACCTGTTCGATTTCCTATGTCTGCATAATAGATAACTTTATATACGCACATATGTAAATAAGCGCTCTACAGCATACTATGGCGGCCGATATATAGTTTAAAGCTATACCTATACATTGGCTTGACAATACTAGCCTCCCCCATACCAGGATATTTTACTTTCTCTCTGGACGAGGCCCCTTAGGCGCGTTGAACGCCACCCGGGAAGGGGCCTCCCCAAGCGCCCCCTCGCTTCCTCGGACCCACCTTACGCATAGTATACACCATACAGAGAACTAATACCATCCTCTATAAACTCTATATATACATATGTAAAGTTATTTAAATACGCAATTTGGAACGTACCTCGTACGAACGAGGCACGTTTGAAACTCGAATCAATTTAGCATGGATTTTAGCCCCAGTGATTAAATCTAAATTCTAAAGGGACTAATGGTTAGATTGTCTTACATTTGTGTGTGATTGAATGTCTTTTTAAATTTTTATTTATAGATACATCATTTTCGTATATAACAAATAAGTCTTTTATAACAAATACGTTCCTAATTTACCTAAGTATCAACGACACTTTAAGCGACAGTATCAATCGTCGTTTTGCGTTAAAAAGTTGCGTGGACTGGTTTCAATTTAATCGGACATGAGATTAAGTATATTTTAAACTTAAAGAACTGATGAAAAAAACTGAAATTCAGTGTTTTAAAAAATATAACACAATTTCCTGATTAATGACATTGACATTTCCTAAAAAAAACCTGTACAAATATCGTGTTAATGCTAGATGCGACGTACAAAATATGATATATAAGATAATTATTAAATCAACGTAGCCTTATATAACACCCCGATTTAAGATAACTGTCTGGGCCAGAGTACTCATTAAAGTCTCATGGAACTCTTTTCATCCCTAGCTGTAGTAGAAGATTGCTTGCATATTCCACCATGGTACCTTGATTACAGTAAGAAGAGAGTTTAATTTATAGGAAGGAGATGTGTAAACCTAAGTAGGAGTATGTGCCACCATATCAACACTGCATTCGAGGCAGACGGCCATTTCTTTACGACCAGTAACGTGGAGCAGCAACATCCCGCAGCAGTGATCAGTTTAGTATCATCACCCTGTAAAATAGATATCCGGCCCGCAGAAATAGCCAAATTGAACATCTCTGGATAAGTAGCCACCTTGCACTCAAAGGCAAGGCAAGAACATATTATAAACATATTGAATATTCATTTATTTTTTCAAGTAAATCATTATTAAACTTTAACCGTACGAAATTATTTCAAGTTTCTATGTCATATTAAAATATGCTTTACGGACCTCTTACTCGTGTATGGCTTTGGCAGCTATTCTCATTTATAGAATAACCATATAGCATTCTGTCCACATGAATACAAAATACAAAATATTTCGTTAAACATAATTTCTAATACATTTCGTGGAGCGCAGAGCTACCTAAAAGATGGCCTGAGCATAGCTATGCTAGAGAGTTTCGCATTTTCGAAAGGTAAGTTGTTTAAAAAAAAAGAAAACGTATGGTGTCGTGGGACACCGGATAGGAACGTAGTTCCTTATTATGAAAATATAAATTTTTAGTCCTATTCGAGATATTAAGAAAATAATTCTTCGGATATGCATCTTTTATTATGATTTTTTTATTGATAAAAAAACTACGTTACAAAGCTCAATTTTATTTTCAAATCAACTATATTTTAATTAAAATTATTTACGTCCTCACGTAGACTATACATTAGACACTGTATAGCTATCATAGAATGAGTATACATAAATAATAAAAATCGTTTCAAAATATAAAAGATCGCACTTACACCACTTTGGTATTGTTAACGAGAAATATAGAAAAACGCACTTAGGCAGCTTTGGGATTGTCGACAGAAAATATAGAAAAACGCACTTAGGCTGCTTTGGCATTGTCGAAGGAAAATATAGACAAACGCACTTAGGCTGCTCCGGCATCGTCGACCGATATATAGAAAAACGCACTTAGGCCACTCTGGCATCGTCAACCGAAAATATAGAAAAACGCACTTTGGCCGCATTGGCATTGTCGACCGAAAATATAGAAAAACGCACTTAGGCTGCTCTGGCATCGTCGAACGAAAATATAGAAAAAACGCACTTAGGCTGCTCCGGCATCGTCGACCGGAAATATAGAAAAACGCACTTAGGCTGCTCTGGCATCGTCAAACGAAAATATAGAAAAACGCACTTAGGCTGCTCCGACATCGTCGACCGAAAATATAGAAAAACGCACTTAGGCTGCTCTGGCATCGTCGAACGAAAATATAGAAAAACGCACTTAGGCTGATCCGGCATCGTCGACCGAAAATATAGAAAAACGCACTTTGGCCGCATTGGCATTGTCGACCGAAAATATAGAAAAACGCACTTTGGCCGCATTGGCATTGTTGACCGATAATATAGAAAAACGCATTTAGGCTGCTCTGGCATCGTCGAACGAAAATATAGAAAAACGCACTTAGGCTGCTCCGGCATCGTCGACCGAAAATATAGAAAAACGCACGTAGGCTGCTCCGGCATCGTCGACCGAAAATATAGAGAAACGCACTTAGGCCAGTCTGGCATTGTTAACTGTAAATATAGAAAATCGCACTTCTTTCGGTATATAAAAAGTATTGTTACAACTTTCAGTCTTAATTTTAGTATGTCGCTTCAATTTTTAGTCTTAATTTTTTCCGTCTAGCCCCCATTCGCAACGAGCGATAAGGAACTTCGTTCCAAAAATATATCCTACGGAACAAACATCAAAAGAATAGGAAAATTAGGTGAGAATTAAAGTTATACTACTTTCTCATAGGTAAGTTATTTAAAGTTTTATTTTAAATACATATGGAGATTACATATTATACGTTCGCGATGCAAATTAATATATATAAAAATAAATTATATAAAGTCGCTTTTATATTTATTTAAATTTTCACCACTTACCTAGTTGGTGGGTTTTATAATCAAGGTATATGTGCTATACAATAGACTGGAATAAAATAATTTAGAATTGGATTTCATAAAGATATATAATATCTTTGATTAAAGATTTCGATGCGGCGTGACTTAAAACTTTAAAATATCCATATCAATTTGAATTCATATTCATTACGAGTTTGATATACCAGGACAAACTTAGATCAAACATAATTCCTAAGTATTCTGTGGTTCGCAGTAAGACAATCAGAAGAGATGGTAAAGAAGTTTCATTTGTGTATTTTTTAACTATAATCGAGATCGACGTTAAACATAACAAAAGAACGCTTCGTTATTATATTTAGTAAAAACAGTTTTAGACAGAATCAGGGTCTATAAGTTCAGGAAAAACAATTTTGCATCATCTGAGAGGTCGTCTCCTGCTTTTTTTAATTCATCCCAAGACGGTTACAGATAATTGTTGTGGTATCGGCATTACAGAATATATTCTCTTAATTTATTTTAATGATACATATAAGTAAAACATGTATAAGTTAAGTTAAGCTACATGGAACACTTTCCTGGAGAACTAAATTATGGTACTAATAAATTCAACCACTTGGCTTCTGTTAATTTTAAAAATCGGATAGAAGTGCTACCGGCACTCCTAGGATCTTAACACTTTCCATCTTTAATAAGAATTCCAATATCGAGAGGAATGCCAACATGCAAATCTTATCACGGTCTACTTTTTGGACGAAGTTACTGATTGCTGTAATAGCTTTTACAGAAGAAAATGTCTGAAGTCGTATCGAGGGTTTAATAATAGATTAAGATCGTTTAAAGTTCGTCGTCGTCGTCGTCGCTTCAACCGATGGACGTCCACTGCTGGACATAGGTCTCACGAAATGATGCCCACAAGACCCGATCTTGTGCCGCCTGGCTCCAGCGGCTACCGGCGATCCTCCTTATATCGTCGGTCCACCTTGTGGGGGGTCTTCCTACACTGCGTCGTCCAGTGCGGGGTCGCCATTCCAGCACTTTCCGACCCCAACGTCCATCGGTTCGTCGGACTATGTGCCCCGCCCATTGCCACTTCAGGTTCGCGATTCGTAGAGCTATGTCGGTGACTTTGGTTCTGCTACGGATCTCCTCATTTCTGATTTGATCGCGTAGAGAAACTCCGAGCATAGCCCTCTCCATCGCACGCTGAGTGACTCTGAGCTTCCGCATGAGGCCCATAGTCAGCGACCACGTCTCAGAACCGTAGGTCATCACTGGCAACACGCACTGTTCGAAGACTTTGGTCTTCAGGCACTGAGGGATATTGGACGAAAAAGTCTTCCGGAACTTCCCGAACGCTGCCCAACCGAGTTGGATTCGGCGGTTGACCTCTTTCTCGAAATTGGACCTACCTAGCTGGACTATGTGTCCCAGGTATGTATACTCGTCAACAATTTCGAGTGTAGAGTTCTCAACGATGACTGGGTGGAGCGGAACATGGATATTGGACATAACTTTCGTCTTATCCATGTTCATTTTTAGGCCCACCTGTCGAGAAGCTCTGCTGAGGTCATCGAGCATTGCATTGAGATCTTCCAGAGTCTCTGCCATAATGACCACGTCGTCGGCAAACCGTAGATGAGTGATGTACTCGCCGTTGATGTTGATGCCCAGTCCGTTCCACTCCATAAGCTTAAACAGGTCCTCCAACGCCGCAGTAAAGAGCTTCGGGGAGATAACATCTCCCTGTCGCACTCCACGCTGCAGTTGGATAGACGCTGTGCTTTGGTCCTGTATACGGACTGACATGGTGGCGTTTTCGTACAAACACTTCAACACGTGTATGTACCGGTGGTCAATTCGGCATCTCTGCAAAGATCTCAACACGGCCCATGTTTCCACCGAATCGAAGGCTTTCTCATAGTCCACGAACGCCAAGCAAAGTGGCCGATTATACTCCTCGGTCTTCTGTATAATCTGCCGCAGCGTAAAGATGTGGTCTATGGTACTAAAGCCTTTTCGGAATCCGGCTTGTTCGGGGGGCTGGAAGTCGTCAAACTTGCGAGCGAGACGATTCGTAATGACCCTCGAGAACAGCTTATAGACATGACTTAGCAGCGCAATAGGTCTATAGTTCTTCAATAAGGTGTTGTCACCTTTCTTGAAGAACAGAACTACCACGCTCCTATGCCACGCCTTTGGCACCGTACCTTCCAGGATGACGGAATTGAACATTCGCTGAAGGACTTTTAGAATGGGTTTTCCACCCGCCTTCAGGAGTTCCGCTGTGATTCCGTCATCACCAGGTGCCTTGCTGTTCTTCATCTGTTTAAGGGCCATACTAATCTCGTACAAGCTGACGTCCGGGATATCTTCGGTATAATGTCGAGTAAGTTTGGCACGAGGATCTTTAGCCAAACTATCAATAGGCTTGCAGGTCGATGTGTATAACTGCCCATAGAAACTCTCAACCTCCCTCCGAATCTCAGGTCCAGATGCAATGAGTTCGCCGTTATGAGTCCTCAGCCGCGTCAACTGGCTCTGACCGATAGACAGATCTTTTGCGAACACTTTAGTGCCTTTGTTGCGTTCGATGGTATCTCGTATACGCTCGGCATTAAAGTGTCGCACATCACGCTTTTGCGATTTAGAGATCTGTCTATTGATCTGCCGGTATGCGGACGCGTCTGCTGCAGACTGCAAGCTCATTGCATGTCTCTGTTCCATGAGATTAAGAGTATGGTCTGAGAATCTCTTGGTTTTCTTTCTACGGGGTTTATAGAATTTCATCCCAACCGTATGGACAGTTTCCACTAGCCTATTGTTTAGCTCGTCCACGGATTCGCAATTCTCGAGGCAAGCGAAGCGGTTTTGCAGCTCCAGTTGGAAGCTCTCGGGGTCTTGGATATGAGCGCGAGTGGGTCGGAGCGTTGACTTCACCAGTCTGTTCCGTTCACGGACAACGTCAATATTCAATGTGCCTCTTACCATACGGTGATCGCTCCCAGTTTTCACTCTATTGATCACAGAGACATCATTGAATATATTTCGCTTCGTAGACATGATGAAGTCAATCTCGTTTCTCGTGGAACCATCGGGACTAAGCCAAGTCCACTTTCGATGTGGCCGTTTCCTGAAAAAGGAGTTCATCATGTAGAGGCCCTCCCTTTCCATGAAATCGGCCAGCATTTGACCTCTCTGGTTCCGTTGCCCGTATCCAAATTGCCCCACTCTCAACTCTGCCCCACTTCGTTCGCCGAGTTTTGCGTTGAAATCTCCCATTACAATATTGTAGTGTGTCCTAGAGGTATGTATGGCTCTTGATATATCCTCATACATAACCTCTACATCATCATCGGGATACGATGATGTGGGTGCGTAAACCTGTATGACCTTCAACGAATACCGTTTGGTAATTCTGAGTATAAGGTACGCTACCCTACTGGACACACTGTTTACTTGGACAATATTGTTAACGAGAGATTTGTGGACGAGGAACCCGACACCACCTTGGGATTGGTGTTCACCCTCCCGGTAGTATAGCAAGTTACCGGATTTGAGAATTATCGTGTCCTCCCCCTCTCTACGGACTTCGGATAATCCCACAATATCCCAGTGTAACTTGCTCATGGCTTCTTCCAGCTCGAAGACTTTTTCGTCGGTCCTCAAAGTGCGTGCGTTGTATGTTGCCAGGTCAAGTCGTCGGGGTTGGCAGCGGAATCTCTTCCGGAGATTCTTAGCACCCCCTGCCCCGCCGTTACCGAAACCGCTGCCAGAGCTTGGAATAGCGGGGCTGCCGGGGACTGGGGGCCGTTGCTGCCTTGTCGTCATCATGTGTGGTTTTGCCAATAATCACCACGCTTGGCAGGCGGGTTGGTGATCGCAGTGCTGACCTTATCGCACCGATAACGCTGCTGCCCGTTATCGGTCTGTGGCATTTAGGTCAGCTAAGGAGAATGGTTATACCGCCATTTGTTGGTCGCCAGAGCCTCGTCAGTAGAAGCAGGGTGCACCGCGTGCAGGTGAGGTTGGCGTTTGGAGAAACGGACTGGGACTCGTTTCTCCCTTACCCCCCCGTTTAAAGTTACTTAATTATTTTTCTATTCCAAATCAGATAGCGTGTAATGGTAAAACGTCGTAAAGTTATAGCCGTTGAAACCTTTTTTCTAGGTTTGTACCTAAGCAAACTTCAACCGTATATATTTTTTTCGTCTATGATCTTAGTTGTTAAAACTTAAGAGTTAGGAGACATTTTGTGTTGACCTGTGTAATTCACAAGTGTATCACAATATTTAATAATCTTCAAAGAAATATAAGGATAATAAAGTTCTCATCCGTTAATATCTCGCTTATTTCTGTGTGAAATAGTTGCATTCAAACCATAATGAATAGATTATAACCATTTCAATATGGAGAATCCGTATTCGTTTAGTTTCTCAATATATATTCAGACTCAATCTCATCCCATGAAAAAGGAAGAGACAAGAGGTATCTGGAATCTAAATGGGAATTTTAAGGTTAAGGTTACTGAAGAAGAACATGCAAAAGGTAAAATAAAAGGCTATTGAGAGAAGAAAGATTTAATAAATAGGTATAATAATTTTAATCTAAAACAGTATCAGAGCTAGATCGATTAAATCAAAGATTGTTAGGAATTACAAATTGACTATACAGAACAAGTTAATGACATCATTCCAAATATTAAGTTTGAGCCAAACATTACTTATTGACATCAGCTATCGCCTAATCTGCATTAGGTACTTAATTGAACTAATTTATCTTGTGTTGGACCCCGATCAAAAGATGCTGAAATCTTTACTGCCTCATATATGACCAAAATCACACGATGAGATTCTAATTTGATTCAATGATCTTGCAGATTAGGTGTAAGGTGATATTCTGAAGATTCGACAGAGATATTTATTATTAGGCCTAAAGTGCTATTATTAAAGACTAAATGTGTTATTCGTATATAAACAATGTCATTGGAATATTAATAGGCTAAAAGCATTAGTCACATAACAACGAGATAATATAAGTTATACGCGAATTGATATGTAATGAATACATAAGGTTCGAATAATCAAAAACTACGTAGTAATAGCACATGCTTATGCAACAGCTATCTAGGCGAAGGTACAAAACTTAATATCGCTCAATTTTTTTGGTCCAAGAGGCTAAACGCTCTCTGCATACGAGGAATGGAAATTCCTAATTTCATTTGTCAACTCTGATCTACACGTGGGACTTAAGCAAAACTCTAAACACCTTATATTGTAGTAATATATTTGACTATCGCGCATCTTTATCAAATATACAGAGATAAAAATAAGCATTTATCATGATAACGTGCGTGATATTTAGAGTAGAGATATAAAAAAAAAAGAATACAATTGTCCATACAAAAACTGTCCTGTTTAATGGTGGTCATAATTATTTAGAATATTTTTCTCTGATAGCGAATTTTTTTTTATTTAAAGTGCGTGCATACAAAGAACACATGTCAGAAGTGAAATTTCTTTGGCAAACTAATTTTTAATTCTTGTTTATATTTATACAAATCTAAAACTTGTAGATTTCTCGAAACTTAGAGGGAGGGAAAAAGGAAGATATGTTAGGAATTTAATTGTCATTAAAATATTAAGTGTCGAAAATTAATACAAGTAATTTATTGAAATCTTAAACGAATTGTAAATAAAAATGCCATGCGTTTTTTGTCAGTACTAAAAATGAATAATAAAATTATGTTTTTCAATTTAAAATTTAGAAAAGAGAATTTGAACTATTTTCATTTTATATTTTATGAAAAAAAAAGCGTACTAAATTATTAACTGACGAGTGGCAAATTGAAATGCCACATGTTATTTGTAAAGATTAAAACTACCTAACCTTCAAACGTATAGGCAATAAAAAACGCTGCACATGTTTGTGACGCTAACGTGCGTTTCATCCGTAACAATTTTACCCTCGTGCAGCTAAAGACGTTTCGCTTCAAAATCTTTTTATTATTTGAAATCCAATAAAAGGACAAATATGTAAATAGTGGTATTTTAAACAGTCATGCGAAATTTTGCAACGCACAAAAACATTTTGTTAGATTTGTATTATAAAGCAAGACCCATTGGGAGAGCAAACTAATGATGGTATCAAGCAGCAAAGACTCTGATCTGAACTAATATGTATATATGCATACATATTATAAATACATTCAAGTAGAGATCGAATTTGAAATAATCGTATTTTAGTACAAATTTTCACGAAAGGGGAAGAAAATATCACCGCAAATCTTGTTTCAAGTAGACGCACTGATCCGACAAGGAGATATCTTGTTACGAGTAATCAGATTATTTAATAGAAGTGCAAATATTTACCACAAAATTTAATAAAGAAAAAAAGATAACTTTATTCAGAGCAGTATGATACAATTGAACTTAATTAAACAATTATTATTTAACCTAGTTTTATTAAGGATAGTTTTGTTTGGAATCATCAAAAAAATTTTAACATTACTGTACTACAGTATAAATAATTACAGTATTATAGACCGGCTCATAGTAGAAAATAAGTGATCAAACCGTCAGATTAGTCATATATACCACTACAATTATAGCGTACTAGAATCAATAGCACCCTGAATGTAAGGTTTTAAAGAAATTTTAAAAATTATAACATTATATTGCTAAACAATTAATTATTTATTAGTTATTGATAACTTACAAAACGTAATTATAGTTTACTTAATTATTAATTTAATCTCATTGAACGTTTATGCACCATAGATTTTACAAATGTTTAATAATTAGAGTAACGTTAATGTTATGGAAATTTCCAAGAGCACAATATAAGCTTAAGTGGATGAGCTTAAATTTGCTAAATACTTATTAAGTGATATATATATGACAAAGGTACCTATGTTAAAAGTAACACGCGTAAAGTACATGAACTATCATTATAGCATACAACACGGCTATAATAAATTAAATAGTTCAAGCTAAATGGGTAAAAACAATTAAATTAGCACCCGTAATATTCTAGTATAACCTAGTACGGTGCCAGGGTTTACAAGTGTAAATTGCTCAAATATTAAGGCCAAGGCTCATGAGATGTCTATCACTTAACCTATACTGGAAGACGGTGAAGAAAGCTATGAAGAATTATGCGTACAAAACTATAGGGTACCTTCAGTATTTATCTTAGAAAATGTAAAAATCTCAACAAGATAGGACAACGCTCGCTTTACGCATATTAAAGTGCAAGATGTACGCAACTGGGATTTGTGGCGTAGCCGTTTCGCCAGCAATAGAAATCAATCGCAACAATAACTTTGTTGCCAGCTGACTACGGCTTACTTAAGCTTTAATGCTAAAAGTAGTTAAGTTACATATCCTTTTAGTTTATGGCACCCCCTGAGAACGTGATATCTTTATTATTAATAGAATTTTGAGACAATATTAAACAAGTACACGACAAATCACTGCAAGCAAACTTATTCCGTTGTTTTTAGTAGTGAAAAATGTTTCACAATAAGATTTGACTCATTTGAAAAGATTTCTTCCCAATATTATGCTTTTCTTATAATTTTTATTATAATTAGCAAAAATGAAATTTGTTTATATACGTCATAATACAACAAGTAATATTATACTATAGAATTACATTTGAATAGAATACATTTCTATAATAATAGTATTTAAGATAACAGAAAGTATTTTAAATTTCAAGCAGTTCTATGGCGTTCTTTTCTGCATTGGTGCCAAATGTCAACGGGTAGTATACTCCAGTAAACAATGCTGCAATTGTACAATACCAATATATGTTAAATTTTAATGCCATATAGCCCAAGTATATTATGTAATACAATAAAAGGTGAAAATTTATAAGTCACATATACCGATTGGCATCTGCAAGAGATTGTGCTTGGAGTTCGTATGGCAATACGAGCATTTAGCATGCTAGGAGTTTTCAAATCATACCTTTTTTCCCAAAGAAGTAGAGCACCGTAAGCTGGCGACAAGGATGAATAAGAGAATACGTATAAGAATATCAGAAATACCAGGGCCTGGCCTATCAGCTTACCTATCTACCTAATATTTGTAATATGAATTCAAAAAGCCAATGCATGCGGCTTGTGAGCACACAGTACAACCTTAACTCTCAACTCAAACGATAAGTCTCAAGAACATAGGCAAATTTATAAGATCTCAAATGAGTCGTTAGTAGAAAGAAAAATGCGATAGGTACTACCATTGATACTATAGAATTTTATAAAATTTTCACGAACATCTAACAATTAATACACAGTTAAAATTATCTATTAAAATATTCAATCTCTTTTGCACATTAACATCGACATTTAATTTATTGCAGAAATTTCGTAAACTTTTAACGACATGTGAAACTATATTTTAACAATAATTGAGTAATTAGAATGAAAGCCTCTGCTTTCTGTGAGTCAAGAGAAAATTGGATCGAAGTAGTGAAAAAGAGCACTTTAACAATATTCATTAACAATTACAGTCTCTGATTTCATTTGTACTACTCGTAGCTATTTTTCTAGCAAATTTTTCACCTTAACAAATTTCATTATCGACGTCACAACCGAAACTCCTTTATTTAAAAATATAGGTCTTTAAATGTTTTAGTTTATTCAGGTCACCGTAAAATACATCCGTATCGAACCATGCATTACATATACTACAAGTGAAATATTACAAAATCGATTAACTTAAAACTTAATTGAATATTTTTAGCTACACAAAAAAACAAATTTTAGATACAAAAATAATTTTATAGTGCAAGTAAAAGTTTATTGAATATATACTATAGTTCACAATCGACTGTTGTGAAGACAATTATTATAATAATCAATAAAATTAGCATAAAATTGGACATTAAATACTTGAAAACAATCATGCGTGTAAACTTATGTCATTCGTTACAAGTTTATATAAAACGAGTTATAATCGTTTAGATAAAAAAAACCCAAACTAAATTGGTAGAAAAAATGTACAATGAAGATCCAACGTACACTTTAACTATTACATTTAACTAAGCGATGCTGAATTTGTACATATTTTATTTTTGAGAACATTATATAGAAGAAAAACAGACTTTTCGGTCGTTGTGAAAAGGTTACAAATCCACTTCTCTCTATCATCCACTAATATACTAAGTATCTAATATTTTTAACATTACTGATTGGTGTCAAGTAAATACACATATTTATTGTAAACTATTGCTTGAAAGCAAAGCATGCATGTACAGGTCGCTCAGTTGGCATGATGAATATGATGAATTTAATCCAAGCAATGGCATTTCGCTACAATTAAATTATATGTTATTAAATAATAATAAAACAATAGTATGGCTTTAATTACCTTTTTGGATTGTTCATAATTTTCGTTTACATAAATGACTTTTTATAGATATCAAACGTCGCGTATAATTCGGTCTCTAATAAAGACAATATTAAATAAATTTTTGTTTAACTTTCATTGTATGAGGTTATTCTGCGTTTAGGGGGGGTTATTTAGGGGTTATTTAGGGGGGGTGGGGGGCATCCGGGGCCTTCACAAGAGAGGGGCCCCCATATTAGAAATTTCGAATTACGATATATAAAAAAATGAAATGACGCGGTGTTGAAATTTGTTTCAACCGTTACCTTTATTCACAACTAAGTTGAGGATTTCTATCACCTTTTCTCGATATTTTTAGATAATTCTGGTTCTTAATTATACTTATATATGATTGAGAAATGTTAAAAAGATCTATTATTGTGTTTCAAAATAAATTGTTTAAATAAAATTTCGACTAAAAAATGGTAAGTTTATTTCCCTAATAATGTGTGGCCTAGGGCCTTCACTAGTCTTGTATGCCTCTAGACCTCTAAATCCAGCCCTGAGGCTATTTCCTGAAGCATTATTGTCCATGCATATTCTCCTAGAGATTGCTATTCAACAATAGTTTACTATGATTACGGCATTATCGGTTATTAATATATACCTTACAAGTACAGTAAACGGCCTTTCATTACATACATATATGATTTTAAAATATTTCAAAAATGCAAAACATTACATTATAACAATCTAAATTTTTTATTGATTACTACGGGCACAATGTAAAATTTGTATTTATTGTATATCTTAAAATACTTTCATTATAGATAAAATTTCAATATTATAAAGTACACTTTGCGTTGAAGACAATTTCGATATAACCATTAATGAAAAATATAAGCTTAATGGGGAGCCGAAGTGATCCTACTAGAAGTTTCGACAAATGTATCTATTCATTTAACTTCTTTGAAGATAAGTAAGTAATCCAAGTATGTTGAGTCCGAAATAAGCGGGAATAATTTTTAATACATATATATTGGTGTCTTTTTCTCTCAAAGACCATTTTTAAAATAATGCAATTGTGTATTGTTTTAAATTTTGAAGATGTGATAATGTACCATTATGCTTGTCACTTGGATCACTTTCGTTATAACTGAAACTGTCGATAAGAAAATTTGTAATTGTAAGCATTACAATTCCCATAAACGAACTTACTATTTATTTATGGCCCAGCAATAGTGTTCGTACTGATAAGGAAGGCACCTGCTTTAGCCTATTCGCGGCCTCACATATATTCTACTGTCGGTTGTAACAATAATAAATTTTATTATCTATTTATGAATGCATACTTCATACTAATATTGCTTAAAGATTAACAGCTGCAAGCATCGCAATTTACAAATGCCGATAATAACGAATATTAAAGTTATTAAAAAAAGTGGACTCTTATATAATTTGTCAAAAATAATTTAAAAAAAAACTTATAAATAGTACATAAATTGAATACATTTTCTTATCATGCGTTAGAAAGCTAAAAGATAAAATTTATTTTATCATCAGATTTTACGATTCAAGAATCCAACAGCTCTAACAGTGGTTGTTTCTGATCAGGTATTTTTGCTTTTTAATTTCTTTTTTAACTGGTTTTCGCATATTTCAATGCGAATATATTTTTTATTATTATAATAAGCATTTTAAAAATTGAAACATTCACGTTACCATTTGAACATTGCGATGCAAAGGCCTGGTCATCAAATTAGGTCTAAATTCCACATATCAACTTTATTCTATAATTCATTTATTATTCTAATTAAACAACAACTATTGCTCAATTTACTCTGATATTTGCTTGTTGATATGGTATAAAAAACCTTTTCGTCACGTGACGCGTGGAAGATGTGAAACATCGAAATTTATGGAGACACAGGTTACGTGTAACGTGTAAAGAAAACCCTGTATGTATTACATGTAGGTGCGGCGAAAGAGATGGCGATACGCCGAACCTAACGGGAAGAGGCGACGTGGTAAGACGTCGCCACAGCAAACATTGGTCTCACGCGTCGCTTTAATTGTTTCACATTAATAACCTATTTGGCGCCCCAATCATTTCAGTATTTCACATTAACATCAACAAAGTTACGCTGTAATTTTCTTAGTTCGATATTCTATATTACGATACAATATTATTGTTTACATTTACGAACACTGCTCCAGAGTCAGCTACTTGACCAAGACTTTGTAATTATTTTGCATAGATATTTGATAACTAATTTATATTTCATGAAACACCAATTAATATTAATAAAATAATATTAAAATTTTACTATTAATCGTATTCATTCCTTAATCTATATGATATTATATTTATTATTACTTAATTTGATTACGTCACAAGCTGATGTTCCTCTTTGTACTCTGTATGAGATTACACTACTGTTGTTGCATTAAGACTAATTACGACAACATCACTTGCCTACGTAAACATCATTGTTCATTTCTTGATATCTCGCTATGTGGTTCTGTCCATTATAAAATCACCTGGGCATATCCTTGTTCTCTATCATAACTTTAACCACCAAAGTTAAATTGTTGCCTCATTGCTAAAGACAATATTAAACACCATTATACATACATGTTAATATAAGATAAGCTATTAATTTAACAGAGTTTAATTGTAAGGAGATTGAATAGGATGTACACGATATTATATTTAATATTTAGAATAACACGTCAGTTCTAAGTTTATTGGTTCTAGGTATTAAAAATATTATTGCATAACGGTAGATATTTCAATTTAACAAAACTACTAGTGAGTACGAAGTTGGATTATATTATTTCTCAACGAAATAACACCCTGTACCAAATCTCATCTTGCAACAAGTCGTCGTACTAAATCATTAAGTTGGAAGTAAATTAGTTAACTAAGCTGTTTCGATGTTTGCAAATGTTGATAATATACTGCTTACATAATATTCCTTGCATGCTCTTGTGCGACAAACAGTAGAGCGTTTGTGACCTAGTTTTTCTCTAAACCATAGATTTTAAATAAAAAGATGAAGAACTATTGATAGTAACACTGAAAAATAACTAAGATAAGTAATAATAGTTGCCAATCAGTAATATTGTCGTGTATATACATATCAAAAAACTAGCTATATATAAATTTCAAATTATATAAAATTAACTGATTAAGTTTAGTGTTGATTACATATTTTAGTGGTTTGTTTTGATTAGAATTACTAACTCTTAGGTCTTTCGTTATAACATTTTGAAGAAAAAGACCTTACATAGAAGAATATATTCATAAATAGTATGATGTATGTGTTTCTCCAACTTACATGACCAAATAATATTAAGCAATACCAACTTTAAAGAAACACCAGATCATTTATTTAAAATAATCAACTAATAAATTATATATAAAAAATGTGTACAATAACTAGAATACAATACTTCAAATTATAAATTGAATAAGCTGCATAATGTACAAAATAAAAGTTACAATTATGACATGGAAATTGAAATAAATTAAAGCAATATTTAATCGAGTCAACAAGTAGCATATAATTACAGTTTGAGACAAGAAAGTTAACTAAAATGTACAATTACACGTTATCAAATTTTTAATTATACAAATCTGAAAGGTCAGTCAAAATAATGATTCAAACAGAAAAGGTTCAAGTCATGCATTTTTATAACAACGTATTCTATTTTTATATTATTATTATATATAATTTCTAATATAATATTGCAAATCGCTGGATAATAATACTTCATTAAAAATTCTACTAAAATCCTGGCTTATAATCTCTAACTTTAACATGTTGTATAAGATGTTTATTTAATCAAATTATAATTATTATTTAGTTTCCAATTGGTACAATTTGTATATACAGTTAGTTGAACCTGGATAAGAGAGGAACCTTTTTAAGAAAAAGTAATTGTCGGGTGAAATAATTTTCTTATCAATAATATTTAGCATTATTTAAATGTCTTTTCTTTAGGATTTCCTGAGAATTCAATTTGATACCATCTATTAGCATTAAATTCATATTGTTTTGATTATAACTATCAAGAGTGCGTGAAGAAGATATTAAATATTAAAAAAAACACTTACAATTTAAATATAGTTATTTTTTACGAATATTACTACTATTCCGCTTATAATTTTACCTATATATATCGTTGTTAGTAGTTTGTACTTTTTAGAATTTCAATAATTTCAAGCTTTAATGGCAGTGACAATAATACATTACATTAAATTTTACGCATTTGTACATATAATATCTTGAGAATGATTCTATCCCATATAGATAAAAGAAACCCTATGAATTTCAATCGCCACTTGCACATAATTTTTACTGTGACATATGCCCGATTTCAAAAATATTAGCTATTTGTCGACTCATAAAATATTGAAAATATAAAATTTTATCAAATAAGACAATAATACTTAAAGTGGACTATATGCTTAAATTAAAGAATTGCAAATAAAAACAAAAAAGAAACAAACTAATATCAAGTACATTAAAAGATAATTAATATATAATTACAAATGTTTAAAATCAACATAATTAGGTCATATGTCGTGTTAACTTTCGTTATCATTGGATAGTTTTTTATATAAGTTTAACCTCGTGTAATGGTTATTTGAAGTATCTATATAGTCAGTTTTAATAGCAAAATGTTACCATTTTCTTTACTGCGCACAAATTGGACCCTACATGTGATCGCACAGGATGATACAGTCTAAAATCGTAACACACTATACTAGTAATTTATCGTCTTAATGATTTCCACTCAGCATCATACCTCAGCGCATGAAAATCTCTCCTTATAGGTACGTCTTTATTGAATGAATGTTAATTAACCAGGGTTAAACTATCCGAAAAATTTGAGACGTAGAATTTGCCTTGCCGGGATGTGAACCCAAACTCTCGAGCGAGTAATGTTATCATTATTACAACTTAATAATTCTTATATGATTTTATTCTTATGTTAATTATTTCGTTCTGTTTTTCAGATTATTTTGAGTTCAACAACCTCATATGACATTAATAATACAAATATACAAAGACCAAAAATTAGACTACATTTAAAATATCATTGGCCGGTTTTATCGCATGACAAACAAATTTAAAAATGCCTACTTTTGTTCAGACTTGCATAAGGAGAAAACTCCTGAACAAAAGTTCATATTAAAAAAGACTAGATGTTTAGATTACTTGTTACAATTTATGGACTGAGAAGGACAAAAACAAATCTACTAATAATAATATATCCTTTCTCAGTGTGTTTATATTAAAAAGACGTAATTTGAATGAGAAATTAATTATGTAATATATCGAAATGAACATGAACATATCGACGGCCTTTTCGTATAAACGGTCAACTCGAATTTTAGACATTTGACGTTATTGTAATTTTGATGATTATATCATCGATATATAAACCTAGGTCATGTTTTTAATCATATAAACATGATGCTTAAAAACATATCATTAGTACAAAAGGTAGTACAGTAATAAATAATTTATCTTTGATATACCGTCTTAAAAATTAGCAGTAAACTTGTCTCTTTATACGCAGGGGCTGTCAATTTTAAATGGTCCTTTGAAAACTTTATATTATTTGTTATTTTAGAATACTGTTTATTTTCTATTGATCTATAAATTTTCAAGAATGCCGCCAATGTGAGGATTTACATTTGGATTATGTTTCATTGTGAAACTTCAAATGTAATGTATTAAATAAATATATAATTTATATTATATAATTTCTTTTGAAACACCTTATATATGTATAGAAGTATACAGAGCTATCATTTTTATATTTGCAGGAATTTTCAAGTACTACACCTTACCCGATAAAGTTGATTTATCTCACATATTGGACCAAGTAATACATGTGATAAGTTTTACAGTTTATTCTGACACAGGATTTTATATAACCATTTTTCCATATAATAGGATTTGGGTGATAAATATGATTTGAGATTCGGAAAGAGAATTCGAAAAATGTTATACTAAGAAGGAAGATTTACAACAGAGATTCGCAGGGCTTTGTGCTGATTCGTGAGGGGAAGAGTTAAAATAATCGAGATTCTTAACACAGAGTAATGAGAATTTTTTTAATATGACATTATTTCAAAAGGAGAAGAGAAGAAGCCTATGACAAATATTTTAAATATTAATATAAATTTAATTGCTATGTTGCTTGTATATATATATATATATATATATATATACAAGCAATATAGCAATATTATAATAGTAATATTTACATAACAATAATATTCATAAGATAAGTGAGGGAGTCCTAATTTAATGTATATGATGAAGAATATTTATGTACATGATTAAAATGTTTATGAATATAATTATTTTATAAATTAAGATATTATCACCTGCTATTAGCTGCGAACCTATAAGAAAGAATACTCTGCCATCAAATTCGCCGTTTCTTCTTAGTTATTGCAATTTTTTTTTATAATGTTAAAATAATGACAGTTCACTGTATATGCATATATGAAAACTTGTCACGTCCATAAATAAAATTGACACTTGAAAGAAGGTGATAACAAGAAATATAAATAAAATTATTGTAAAGTTTAGCAGGCTACATAATATTAACAATTCATTTAAGAGATGTCACTTAATAAATTATAAAGTTTAATTAAATTTGAGGGGTTACTTGGACGATAAAAAAGCGTGGGACTGGATTGCTCTAATATTAATAAAATAAATTATAATCACTTTTTTCATCATCACCATTACAAAAAAGTGACAGCCTACTAAATTTGTTGTGGGCTCTTCTTAGAACAGGGTTAAAGAAACCCACAGTTAAATTCAGTCGTTCTTTAATACTATCAGTTTTACATTAGAAGACATATGAAAACAATATTTGAAGCTTTAAAAGTGCTGTAATAGCCTACTTGAAAAAATAATTTTTGAATTTGAAAGTATTTGTATTTTTAGATTTTTAAACGGCGGAGGAATATTATCCCAACATTTGGTAGCAAAGTATTTGATAGCAGCAGAATTTACTTAGTTCCTGACAGAAATAAGTAAAGAGAGACAAATACTTGTGAACCATTTAAAATTCAACAGGGCCCTCCCTTATTCCTATTCGGTGTTTTATATTTGCATATTGCATTATTTATACCAAAATGGTGGACAAGTAACTCAAAAGGGTGAGGAAAGATATTGGACTCTATCGGTCCTTTAGATGTAAGAAAAACATTCAAACAGAAAAAAATCTATAAAATTGTTATATAAAATGTCAAATCTACAACGTCAATAATATATAACCACAACGACACGTATATTATTACTGATTTGCAAATTCCTAAATTTCAAATACTTATGTACTTGTTTATTGAATTAAGTTTTACGACAGTATTACTTCATTAGATTTTTCGTAACTGTTAACCTTTCCGGCCCGAAGTATCAATAAATTTCACGTGATACGAACGGGAGTACCAAAAGACCCACCCTACCCCCACCCCCCTGTTCATTTCTATTGAAGTCTGAAGCAGAGTCATAGAAACATCACATACATGCCGTTGCGCTTTCATGAGGCGAACGAAAACATGTATCAACTATTCTTTTTTGTTATCAAAACAATATTCTTAAGATTTGCGCTTTCGACGATAAAAAAAGAAACGGGAAAAGATTTCTTTACAATGCTTTTATGATTATAAAAAATAATATGAAGAAAATAGCTCTATTAATACTCAAGTTATTCAATTAAAACTGATACTTACATGGGCAATTTTAAATCGCCAGCTTCAGGCCGGCCAGGTTAACTATGTTAACATTATAATACATCTAGTATAATAATTATCATGATTATAAATAGCGATTCAGAGATAACGCAAAAGCGGGAAGCCGTTAAAGTGTAGTATTGGATCCATCGCAGACCCCATGTCTTGTTGACCTAATCATTAACTTATAATCAATCATAATTCTAATAAAGCGAATAAAAACGTATTTCAATAAATAATTCTTACCTATGTATATGATCCCGACATTTTGAGTTTTAGATAAACATTATGAATAAAAATACTGGAAGCTTAAACCCTAAAACCGTCGAATCAAAGGCTTTTGCGCCAGGTCCAAATCACAGTAAATACCCACATGATAATAATGTAAGATATAAATGGTGAAGGCTATATAGAACACAAAAGAGGAAGATACTTAACAAGCAGCAAGAGGATTTAGTCCGCGAGGGCTAAAACGGCCTTACATTATGCGATAATATCAGCTTTGATGACAGTTACTTTCAATTTTATTCCTCTGATTATTTCGCTGATAGGTCGTTCTAGCTCTTGCGGCTCCTTCATCAGAGCTCTGTGTAATAACGCTTTCATAGCGCACTAGCTCTTAGAAGCACAACAAACGAGGTGATAAATGTACAATTAGATTTCTAGTCTTGGATATAGTTAACTGGTTTTTAGTTGTTTGACCGTAGCCGTTTAATATTTGGGGTATCACTGAGATTGCGGGTCGCACTGCAACAGTCGAACAATCGAAGGATCACTCTTCGCCCCCTCGATGAACTCCTCAAGAGACAACTTCCCGTCCTTGTTTCTATCCATTTGTCGGAAAATTTTATCGGTTCGCTTCTCAGGCGTTGATTCGTCCTCGGGCATTTTCATTACGGAACCGACCATTTTATAAATTGCCTGTAATTGAAAAGTATTCGTTTTATAACATATCATAAAACACATTCAGACGGCCACACTGGTGTAGTGACGCGAGTACTCGTAGCAGAAGTCCCGGGTTTGATCCCCGGTCGTAGAAAATTTAGGAAATTGTATTTTCTAATTTGTCTGAGTGTGGACTGGTGGAAGGCTAGTAAGCCGTGGCTAGCTGCCACCCTACCAGCAAAGACATACCGCCAAGCAAGAGATTTATGTTCCAGTACGATTAGCGCTCTTGCATTTTAAGACAGTATCGTCACTTAAATCAGATGTGACGTCACAGTCAAACCCCTAAACTGTCAGCAATAAAAACGAAACAGTAATGCAACATATAGAAAAGACATTCCGAAGATGTCACTTAACGAATTTAAATTCTTCGTTAAAAGAAAAGCAATTGACAAATCGTAATATAATTTAAAGGATTTCTTAGACGATAAAGAAGAGTGGGAATGAGTGAAATACTCTTGTCTACTAATTTATTTATAATGATAACGTGATTTACTATAGTAAAGTTAAAATAAGCATATTTACAAATCGTATGCATAAAATATTTAATTTACTATGCACAAGATAACTAAAAAGTGGTCAACATTTTTAGTGAGATTCAATCATTATAGCAGATTGACCTCCATTCTGATAATTGAAGCTATTTCGTTACACTTAACAAAGGTCCGACAATATGTAGTACTCAAACAGTCTAAATCAACTCAATCGAATAAATAGGGAAGAATAATTTTCATTTGGTTTAAGAAGTAATCTTAACTCACCGTGACAATTTCAAGCATTTCTTGTCTAGATATATAACCGTTGCCATCTAGGTCATACATGGAGAAAGCCCACTTTAGTTTCTGTTCTAACTTCCCGCGAGATGTTACGCTTAAGGCACATAAGAACTCCCGAAAATCTATAGTGCCGTCTCCATTGGCGTCGAATGTTCGAAACACATGTTCTGCGAACTGTAATTAAAGGCGGTTTTTTCAAATCAACATTTATATAATGCTGACCCATGAAAAAAATCCAAATAACATCGAATGATTTACAATTGCATTAGACAGAATGCCGTTGTTACGCGCTTTAAGACGGCGCAACTGTGAAACCACCAAAGATTACAGGGGAAGTCCCCACACATTTCAAACAAAGATTTTCGAGACTGTAGGAAATTCCGCTGTGTGTTTTACATATTAACTGCCTTTATTAAAGTCGCATTCTAGACTATTTATTTCCAACTGTGCGAAAAATTTATAGTTTGTAAGTCAGACTTCTAGGGACCCCCAGAGTTAGGATACCCCGGGGCACTGCCCTGTCTAGCCCACCAGGAGATACGCCACTGGTAAGACAATGTCTACATATTTATATGTCAAGAGATATCAAATCATATTAACTAGGTCTAAAATAAATATATAATTTATATCAATAGAACTGGTTTCATGATTAGGTCGAATTACATTTACACGAATATCGATATTCGGTCGAATTAAATTTATATCATTAATAAATAATAAATAAGTAAATCTTACACATACGATAGACTTTAAAAAATAATGAAATATGAAATCATTTCTGTTTAAGGAAAAATAGCCAACCAATATTGAAATTTTTTAAAAGTTTGTTTGTTTTATGTTAAGTTTATAGCGTTCAGAAAATTTTAAATTAACTTGTTTTTAATACATCGAAACTAAATTTAGAATGGAAGAAAAAATACCGTCAAGGACAGACCTACCTTACTTGCATCTCCATACGGAAAGAAATTCCCATAAATTTTCTTGAATTCCTCTACTGACAAATGTCCACGTGGACAGTCTTTTAGAAATCCTAAAACAGGCGTACATGAGAATTGTTTATTGTTATGTATAATTTATTTATTTTAGAACAACATTTAAGAGCAGTAGTATTTTGCGTACTATTGTAAGCTTTTGTAATTAAATATATAATTTTTTACATCCTTGCAAGTTAACTACAAAACAGTGTAACTATATTTAAGGCGAATGCTTATTTACATACACACGACTTTGGCTTATCAAGTACAGATACAGCTACGACAATTTCTCAATAATTGCAAAGTTTTAAAACATTGCGTCTCTATTGACGGTTTTCAGTGCTATGTAGATATTTTATATTCTTAATATACCTTTTTGAGACATACATTGTACTCTATCGCTTACACAAGGATATGAGACAGGTACTCCCTGTGGTGTAATCTGGAAGAGATCACTGTCTAGTAATGAAGTATTCAATGAATGTTTATTTGAATCATTGTCTTATTTGTTGTAATAATGTGTACCTATCTATATTTCATTAATAAATTAAACAAACAATTACCTTTGTACCATTCTTGTATCTCTGCATCTGAAATATCAGAACAGAATAAACTATTTATAACGTTCACTTAAATATTAAGTCAATTAAATATTGATAATTTATATATTCATCATTATAGCAGATCAGTATAGCATTTGGCAGTATCAGGTTTGAAATAAGTTCTTCGTATTGTATGCCTACACGTTTTGCTTTGGTGCTTTGGACGGTAAAGATTAATATCATACCTGTGTGTATAACTTTACAATTCCTAAAGTGTACGTGCCCATTTTCTTAAAAGATAAAAGAAATATTATTAACAGATAGAACCTCTAAATGCCATTGTGGACTTTTTGTAAATTTATAAAAGAGGGAACATCTTAACATCACCTATCATGAAATTGTCTAAGGCAAGGTTTTCGATAAAAGCTTATAGGCGGCTTAATTTTTGGCGTGGCGGGGCACTGTTTGATGACATGTATGGATATCTGGCTTAGTTAAAATATGTATTATTTAAGGAAGAATTGGTGAATATATTTGGCTGGGAAAATTTAGAAAATTGTAATTTCTAAGGTTCTGTTCGTGGTGGAAGGCTTCGGTCATAGGCTAATTACTGCCTCACTAGCAAAGGCGTACTGCCAAATAAAGAACATGAATAGCGATACGATGTTTTGTAAAAATCCTTAAGAGGTACATCTTTATCAAGCAAGTGTGCCATTTTGGATTGTATCGTCTAATTATCACTAGTTGAGATCACAATCTAGTGCCAACCTATCAGCAATAAAAATATAAGAAACTTATACAAATTTATCCATTTTACCTGAAAATTCGGTGTTTTGTTTCAGATCTTCTAAAACTTCAGGTTTTAGTTTGCTATTTTGTTTACCCATTCTTGTAATTATTTTAAATCTCCCAATGAAGACGTCAAAATATTTTGCACAGCCTTGCAATCTTTTAGTTAGCAAATATTTTTGCCCTGGAATAAAAAAGTTTATTTTTTTTTTTAATTTACGTAACCTTAAGATGGTAAGTGAAGATGCATAGTGATTATATTTAATTACAGCTCTTATGTGTGAGTCTATAACTGTTTACAATTTCGTTACCTTTTAAAATGTTATATATTCATTTGAAAAAAAAAAGGAAAAACTGTTACCTCTTCCTCCACAGGGGCTTATATTGATATGATAAATGACGGGTGATAATTAAAATAATGAGACAAGATAAGAACTTTTTTTTTGTAATTTGTATATTATACATGAATAGGCAAAACGTGAATCATTAAAACATGTACTCTTCGAAAAAACAATAGAGACTTTAAGGGACAATGGTAAGTTTTCATCTATAAGTGCCTACTATACTAATGATGCTGGTAACACTGACATTCTCTAAGACACTGAAATTTTCAAAAGTTTATAAAGGTGGCACGGTAAATGTTTAAAAAATGTGACTCAGACTTGGAGGTTACCCGCAATTAAAGTTACTGAGCGCCTGTTTTGCCAAGACAATTAAAAACTTACAAAAAATCTGAATTTGCACAGCTGAAAGACTTCAGAACTCTCTAATTCACTAAACCGGGCACATTTAATTAATAGGGGACTAACCTAGCGCCTAGGAGTTAATACAGAAGGAAATTCAAACACTCTCAGCGCTAATTTAATCATCTATCAATTTCTCCATGGCCTGAACTAAACTAAACTTCATCTTTTTTTTAACCAAAGAGCCCATCTTCCAGCTTTTATAACATGGTTATCACCTAACAATACAAAACATTACTGTGGGTATTCAACATATTCTTTTACTTTGTCTGGGGAAAGGTTGTAGTAAATTACATATCGTCGGCTAATAGTAATAATATGGGTAATATGTTCTTAATTTCTTAAATAGCTTACACCAATAGTTCGTTATAATTAAATAGCATCAAAATTCCTACAAATTTTGAGTTATATCGTTTGCTAGACGACGATATGCTAATTTAGTGCAGTTGACATTGTTTATAAAGTAAAAAGGTTTTGTATAAACTAATTGGTCCAAATATTAGGTGAAACCAACTCTTGCCTGATATTGTTATCTAACTTAAAATGTTGTCCTGTATGTAATAACATTTTACAGTGATATTTGCATTTATAAGTATATAAAACATAATATAGCTTGACAACAGCAACCATTTAGTAGTTAATTTCGAAGTTAAAATTGGATTGCGTTTAAACTACATAGTAAATTTTCTAAACAGTAATTTTACACTATAACACTACAAGAATAGGTTATAAATTGTGTTGCGTTCGAAGCCTTACTATAAATAACATACAAAGGGATACAAAACATTAATATTAATGGTTTATAGATGTAATAACCAGTTCAAGAATAAATTAAAACAAATATTTTCAATAAATTAAAGTGAATAACAATATCGTCCTCTTAGTGTCTATTGCTGAATAAAATAAAATAAAAATACATCGAGGTATCTGATACTGAAAATCAAGTCAAAAGCATTACAGTTACTTTAGAGTTATATCGTAAATGGTAAATAAACGTTTCTTTATGTCTGATCTGTTTGTTTATGTCCGATTGCAAGAGATCTAAATAAACGTCAGAATTATTATAATAAAACATAACATGTTAAACAAAAGTGTTTGTTATGATCAAACTGATTTAAATTTCTTTGCCTACGTAATAAAGATCCTTAAAATCCAATAAATCCAAATACTAAAGGCATATGCAACAATAACAGTAAACAATCAGCTTAGTATTGTTTTTCAATCAGTCGGCCATTACCCGACATGTATTTCTCACAAATTTTGTAATCCGTTTTCATTTATTTTTAGTCAGTTAGCCGACCGCAAATTGATTAGTTTACTAGATTGACAAGATTCTATTTATGAAGGAAAGAATAGGATCTTTTACGACTAAGGCGACGATATGTTAACACGAAATATAACAAAACTGAAGTTAACATAGATTAAGTCTTTGCGTCAGAGTTAAATGTAAACTCGGAAATAGGCTTGTGCCGAAATCGAAAAACAACGTTAACAATTTAAAAACTTAAAATATATTTTAAATAAAATGACACGTGAGACTTAACTTTATTAATACATAGAGGGAGTACACTATACAAGCTAAAGTTACTTGATATTATAAAAAATAATAACTGCACACGTACATTGCTTATTCTATATTATGAAGACCACAGAGTATACAATTGACAGTAGGTATATAGCTCTTTTAGTTTAATTAACTTTCGAATAATAAGGTTTCGAATAATAGAACAATGTTATGGCAAAATCATAAACGCTGATACAAAATAACGTCGATAGTCGGGTACTCATTAGCGGACTCAAATTGCAGTGTTAAAGTTACGGAAATAGCATTACTTTTTCTTTACACCTTAAATTAAAGATATTTCTCGTCGTAAAATTGAAATGGTTTAGGTGGTGGTACCCTACGAACATTAATAAACGACACGTGAAATAATGGTTATTTACGTCTTGACAGTGTTGTCTTTTTCCAGGTACATCGGAAAAATCGTCTTCGTCGCGTGAGTAATGCTATTATTATAGGATTTTCCTGCAGTAAAAGTTGTTTCGCTTAGGTGAGCGTACACTGCGAAGCTACATATAACTGCTGGGAATATGAAGTTGTTACAATATCCGCACCGTTACGCCCGATAGTGAACACCCAACCTTATAATAATAACCTAACAACGATGTGTACTACAGATACATAATTCAATTGAGCCGATACACTAATGTCAAAGAAATAGATTTTTACTAAAGTATCACTATAGAAATGTGCATAAGTTTAAGTTTGTGTGACTTAATAATACAATTTCAAAATGGATGACCTATTTAAACAATGAGTAGATCAAGCGAAGTAGGGCTGGGTCGCGGCATTAGCATTATAGCAACATTCCAATAATAATTAACCAAACGACTTTGTAACATTAACGTAATGCGTTATATAATTTAAAAGATGGCGATATCAAATGAAATAGCGTATTCAAATACCAAGTCACGAAATTTTACGAATAACATTAACAAACGTCTATCTTGAAAAAATATATTTTTTTCTTTAAATAAGTAGGAATACTTTAAAACAGTAGAAATAAGTCCTCGACTCTCAGAATGACTTTCCAGCACAGAAATATCTGTCTTAAGTGAGTCAATATTGAAATATTACGACTAAAAGAGCGCGAAATTAAAAAAGAACCTAAAGGAAGAGTTTTATTCTTGAGTATTACAAGCACAGCTATTCAGCATACTTAGTCAAATTAGTCGTTCAACTAATCACTTTATAATTAATTTTGCTGAAATATGTTCGGCTGGCAGTTAGGAGATCACGTAATACCGTAACGTGAAAATAAGTTACAAAACAATATACCTTGGTATAATTTCAACAAAAGCGATAACATGAATATTGCAATTGTTCTGATAATAATATGAAATAACTTAGAAGATAGTATTCAAAATAATACTTTTTAGAAAAAATATAAATAAGTGCTCTTAAAATTACTTTGGAAATTTGCGTAGCCATTTCTATATGTCACATAAACTTAAAATTAAATAACTGAAATTTGAATGACAAAACTAATAAACAATTAGTTTTAATCTTTTATCACGCTATACGACTTAGGTGCCAATTCTTAAAAAAATGTTTCTTTAAATAATAAACAATGATTTATTTATTACGTAAAACGCTTAAAACAAGAATAGATATGGTTTTGGACTGATTATGAAATGTATAAAATATACCAATTTTAAATTGATATGTATTGCATAGTTTAAGAAATAAAATACATATTATATAGATTTGTCATATGTTATATGTATTAAGTGAAGTGCATTATGTACATTAGTATCTTATATAATTTAAAGCTTACATAAATAAAAACGAGTGGAATGTATAGTATACCTTATATATCAAAAACGATGTTTACATTTTAATTTCCAATGCACGAGTATAATGGAAGCTGGGATTTTAGGTGACTTGAACTTAAATGAGTTTTAAAAAATCCTAAGAATTTAACATATTAGAAAGGCGAAAAAATTAATTAATTTTAGCTTTCTTTCGTATAAAAATTATGCGCAAAGCTATTGTAAATTAAATTAATTAAAGATTATAAAAAGTAAATAATATTTTTCATTTACAATTCGCGACCCCGTCGAACAATATGGCCAAAATAAAAAAATACTATTGTATATGGTAACATAATAGCAGTTTTACAACTAATATACTAACATCTAGTAAATATACAATCTAAAAGATATGGGACTAGGACACACTAAATATTTGGTTCCTTAACTAATGTTTTGGAAGGAAATTTGTGCATACTTTTGGCAAAAATTTTATCGGAAAAATTTAAATTAATTCAGGCGCGATTTACATAAAAATAAGTAAGCCTCTATTTTAATGAGAACTAGAAGGCACAGTATTAGGGGATTGAAAAAGAACAGAGTTCAAACTAAGGATATTCAAATAATTAAGTTAGTTAGAAAAAGTTAGGATTAGTTAGAAAAATAGTTTCTTGTTAACTTAAAAGAGATATACAGCAACAAAACTGTAAAAGCCTAAACGCCGACCACAAACTTGTAAAATTGAACAGGTACTTCGAGGAAGTTTGACTCTACTAAACGGGTTTGCTTTAATTGTAAGTATTATTCCAAAATATTTCAAAACTGTAATAAGTAACGCAGTAGTTTTAATTGGCATAAGTGCTCGTAATGTTTTATTTTTGATATAGGATTTGTAAAAAGTTCAAATGCTTCAGTTTTGGTGTGCGTTTGAAAATTTGTGTAGAATGTAATTAACAAAAGATTATCTAATATGTAAATATAGCCTGTTTGAAACAGGCCAACGAAGCCCGGAATATGAAACTCCCTGTCTAAGTGATTAAGAATAAATTACATCGAATATAAACGATTTACAACACCGATGTCGACATTAAAATGTTAAATACTTATTCAAATATGTATTTAATAAAACTTACATTAAATACTACATATCCACAGAAGTGATCAGACTCCCTGTGCATCAATGCGTTTGTGTATTACGATGCCTAAATGCATTCTGCGGTCTACCAATCTGATCTTTTCTATTTGTTGACCATTATCCTAATAGTTACCTAAATAAGATTGACTTTTCTTTAAATTTGTGCAATAGATCCAATAGATTGTTCTTTGTTGTGGTATATCCGAAGCGTGAGAGATTTTACCTATTAAATTCTATGGTACGGAAACATATACTTATGGAGTAAATTAATTTAAGTCAATATTATATCAAACAATTATGGCTGAATAAAACAAATGATTTCATTTTCACAGTTTTTACATATACTACGAGTATGTAATTTAATTCGGGCGTGCCTAGATTGACGCAAACAATACTATCAACCGTAGATAAACATCTATCGACCGCGCTGCTTTTAGAACTGAGATTTAGGTTGATCGAAAGCAAATACTATAGATCAAACGTACTGTATATTTAGAGCCCAGTACGATTAGCGACATCATCGAAACGTGTGTGTCAACGTTTCATATTTCAATCGGACATTTGAAACGATTTCGAATAGACAACCGCTGAACTATGCCAATAGCGAAAATTGATATTAATGCAATTTCGATGTCATACTATATTCAACCATTGAATTGAATCATTTTATAAATACCTAACATATTTATTTTTAATTGAAAAGTTAAAGAGACAATTCAATAGTAAGATGACGACAATTTAATGATCGATTCTTTGCGATATTCGATTTTATATTCTTGAGCCTTTCTTTAATTTAAACTTTATGCGCATTCAGAAGGTTTTTAGTACTCGTGATGGTGATGCACCTGGCGCGTTTTATTAATTCTCGTTTAAAATATAAATATAATAATCTAAAAATGATTGAAATAAAAGGAAAATTTCAACAGTTAAATTAAAAGGTATTCAAAATACTTTGAATCTGTTTTATGATTTTACAAAATTCGTTGAAATTGTATAAATTCACATGAAATTTTAAAGGAAAGTATTAAATGCGTCAAACATTTCTAAGCAACTAAAAGCGGATTACATTAAAATAGATCGAAGGAACAACATCGCTAAGAAGGGCGTTTATTCGAGGTTATGACAGGGTATAGTGGCGTTAAGAATGTTGTATTAATTTAAGGGGCCAGCATTTTAGAAAGCTCCTCATCCTGGAGGCAGCCCTTAAGGAACTCATCCTGTGTAAGCTGGCCGTCGTTGTTTTCATCCATTTTCGCAAAGATATTCTTTGCGCGCTCTTCAGCGGAATCCGCAGGCCTGTTACTTGAGCAGGCTCCCAGCATATCATAAATGGCCTGTAATATATTTTATTTTGTTTAAATGAACACTTTGTAAAAACTCCACATTGTACTCAATTTATGCTAAACGTGAATCTTTACAGATTTCTTACTTAACAGAAAAAATATACAAAGAAATTTGTTATATAAATTTTACATATAAAATTATTTTATAATAAATATGTGTAATAACTCTTACCTGAACGATCTTGGTCATCTCCTGAATATCAATTACGCCATTACCGTCAACATCGTACATACGGAAAGCCCATTTGAGCTTTTCTTCGGGAGTGCCGCTAGATGTCACATGGATCGCTTGAAGGAACTCCTAAAACAAACATTTAGTTCGATACACGACGACTTCCTATGTAAAAAACCAAGGAAGGGCTGACTACGAAATCGATTACGTCCGTATATCGATACATAACAAAGGATATCAATAAATAATAGCATAAAATTGACAAGGTAATCTCGCAGCAAGAGCATAAACAATATTTATTCAAATGATTCGCAATAGCATGTGCAAACATTATTAAAACCACAGGCAATGAACATTCGCATAGTTCGCAACGAATTCATTGATCGAATTTGTTTCAGACGCACGATGTTACCTTAAAATCAATGTATCCATTCTTGTCCATATCAAATGTTCTGAAAACATGATCACAGAATTCGACAGCATTACCAGACGGGAAAAACATCTTGTACATGTCAACGAATTTGGCCGGTGTCAGCCTTCCGTTAGGACAATCTTGCTGTGAACACAAAATGAAACAGATTTTTAAACGGTTTACATCGACAACATGTTAAGTATTCTATCTATCTAGTCGTGTATTTTTTTATTGGAAAATACATATTTCATGAAATAATTGAGCTTTCTTTGTCCTATACACGTTTCTGAATTAAATTTAGAAATGCAGTTAACTTTGAAAGTTACGGACAACAATATTTTTGTTATGGTAATTTTAATCCAATATGTATGTAACTGGAACCGCAAAGAACTAACCTTACAATTAAAGGTAATGATTTGTAAACGATTTTCAAATGGTATTGAATCTTACATGTTACTTTGTCTATTTTCCGCTTAGAAACAGACATGTATAAACTATAAAAGCACATATTTGCGATATTTTAAGTTATTCTGTTATTCATGGCGAAGATTAAAACAACCATAGATTATTATAATTGGTCCAGAGGTTGTCGAATTATAAAAGGTATTTATGAAATATATGTGTATGTATATAGATTATTTGTAGAGCTTACCTTGAAGCCTTTGTACCATTCCTTAATGGTCGTTTCATCGTAAGATGTATGGGTTTTAAGGAAGTCCATATCTTCCTTGGTGAGCTTGTCTTTACTGAAGAAGCAGCCCATTTTCGCTGCAACAAAAAATATTATGAAGTGTTTTCTTGGATACCCTTTCTGGTTTTACTCTGAGCGTTAAATATTCTGAATGCGCGAGTCGATTAAGAAACCAATATTTGCCATAAATTAACAAAAAACTGTTCCTCTCGATGCTACACGCGTTCTCGAAACCGCGGGAGTATGGAGAATTACCGATCTAATTACGAATCTACGTCGCTACAGGAAAGGAAGTTGAAGAAGATGATTTTCGAAGGTGAATAGTTTGAAAGATATCATGAGTAATCCGTGAGTGATTCCATATACATATGGAATCACCGTTCAGACAATCTATATGTCGTAATATATGGATTGCCTGAACACAATAGCTTATCGAAACAATATAAAGGGCATTAAATGGTTATTTGACTTTATATACCAACTACCTTCTATAATATCTTAATTAGCCACTGGTTATTGGTATTTTTATAACACAGATAAGTTTTTATGATACATTAATAAGGATATGTGTTAGACCACTATAGTACTAAACAATTCTATGAGATAACTGATAAACAAAGTACTTGTACTTTGTACTTTACTAATTACCCGTGCTTAATATGTTTTGGTAAGCATAATTCTTTTTAACATTATAGAAATTACCCGATGTGAAGCCAAAAGCGAATCGCTAGTATACTACTATAAAGAAAAACCTATCTGTCACGCGACGTTGGTAACAAGTACCTTAGTAAACAAATAGAGAAACGGCGTATCGCTGAACCGAATGGGAAGAGAGACGACGTGGCGACGTTTGACACCAAAACATCAACACGATACACAAATCAGATACATTTCTGATACGTTAATGTTATCTATTGTGGTGGTTCCACAGTGTTCCTTATATGCATGAGTATGCAGACAATATTAAATCACTTAATTTCACAAAAAATATCAAAATCGTGTAATGATTGCTTTCCCTCTACATGCCATTGAAATTACATAAGGTCAAATTTTTAGTTGTCACTTTTAGTAAAACAAACTAAATTTACGATACGTTTTACCGTTTAATTTACATTTCAATTGATGACATATATTTCATTACAATTTACTATTATTCAAGGTAAAAAAGACGTGTGATCATTTCCTTATATTCCAATGGAAATATCAATGTTTTTGGTAAACGCTATTCTTATCAACTTTATCGTTGAATACTTGCGTATTTCACAACGTGAAACAATCAATTCAACATCCTAATGAGAAATAACTATTATAATATATTAAATAATTTAAAAATAGGTTTCAGAACTTCCATTAAATGTATTTTTATGTTATATCTAAATATGCACATCACTTTTTATTAAACACTATGAAGACAAATGAGACACGTAAGTGAGATAAACTATTACGTAAACATACTGACAAAGACGTAGACCTATTCTTATCATTACGAATGTGATAAAAACTGGAACTTCCATTTATATAGCACTAGCGGCCCGTCCCGGCATCGCATGTGTTGACATAAATAGGTACAGATATTTAAGTTATAAGCATGATAATTAAAACGACCATAAACAATTTTGACCATTGACAAATACTCTGAAAAAGTGTGATTCCTAATACTAAAACTAAGTAGCTCTGAAAAGAACTTTTTAAGTGAAGCATAAAAATGAGTTAAAAAAGCTCGAAATATTCAATGTCGCTTGCGTCCACAGCGTAAGGAGCCGACCGGCTACCTAATTCATAATGATGCATCTATTATTTTAATTTCATGATATCTTTTGAATGGAATATCCGACTTCAATAATTCAAAAGGTAATCATCAGGTATTGAGACACTCTTGAATATTAAATTATTTATTTGGATAAAAATTTATAAATGGTATGGATAACACGGTCTAATTTTGATCGACATTCCTATTAATTTGTTAAATTTAAAAATGTAGTTATAGTGACGTAACTACAATAGTTAGACATATGGTCTCCGAAGTTTTTTGTAGATATTGATATATTCTATAATATTGTCGAACATTTTTTTGTCCTATCATTAATACTCTTCACAGCGTATGCGATGAAAGACATTATATGGCTAATTATTTTACACCTTTGGTTGGTTTTAATAGGAATTTCTAAAGACGTCTATAGTAATCTAGTACTAAATATAGCCTATGTTACTCAGTGATAATGTAGCTTTCTAATGAAAAAAGAATTATTAAAATCGGTCCAGTACTTTTGAGTTTATTCGTTACATACAAAAATACAAATCTTTCCTCTTTATAATATTAGTGTAGATAATATATGTTTAGGTATATACTATCGATAACACTAAAAATAAAAATATCATTGGACTTTTTCATGGTACGTCAGACTAGGGCTTTGTTACATTATATAATTGCAATATAATATAAAAAGATACAAACAAGATGATAATGCATATTTTAGAATTCGGAGATTAAATTTAATATTATTTGAGGAGATAAAACATATTTTGTACAATACCCCGGGCATTTCTTCTTCAAAATTATTATTTGAAACCTTCAGTTAATTTAACAACGTCGTTGTGAAGTCGGAAGGATCGTACTGTGTATATCATCTTCACATGATAAAAGTCTTGTTGGAAGTCGGTAAATTAAAGTGGGTAGCTATACCCGAAACGCTTACTGATTAACTGTCTCATAATTTTCCTGAAATCGATCGTATCGATGAAATATTACAGTATCCATGAATTCTTATCGCAACCAAAAAAAAGAAAGATAATAACAAAAAGCTGCCCCAATGTCATTTCATCAAAGAATTTCGTCATAGAAACATTCACAAGTCATTGTTATAAGTTTCAATAATAAAAATAAATTTGTGTCAGAAATAAGTAACTTAACTTCACAATTTAATCTTTACTTATATGTACAAAGGTCAGAATATTATTTCGGTAATGAAATAATCCATGCAGAAGGAATTTTGAATAAAAATGGCTGGTAAATTAAATGTTAAAGCAATTATGGCTAATTTTAGAATACAGCTCTTCAAAGTGTTTAAGCCAATATTAAGTACTAGTTGTAAAAAATTGACGCATTTAGAGTAAAATTTTAATAGTGGTCGCCTAGTGGTCGAAGTTCGGCCATAATTAATTTAAATTATAAGTCTGAACAATTAATAAGGTTCTATTGACAAAGACTTATAAAAAAATATTATAATATGATTCCAGAGGCTACCAGATTATCAGAGACTAAACTCAAAAAAAGTTTTAGTTATAATCTATTTATATAAAAATGAGCCCCCATATCCCCATGTCACGGCATTACGCATGCACGTGTGCACCAATTTCGATAATTCTTTTTCTGTTGTTGTAGTTTTTTTTTAAATTATTTTTCGTAATTCTTCTGAAAGAAAAAAATAAAATTACGTAGGATATCAGAAATTAAAAAAAAAACTTAACTGCCATAGTAACCTTTTTTAATATACCCTTCTTAGTCGTTTTGACCAATACCAATATATGTATAATCAATACACATGCGCGTGTGTAATTTGTTTTTATTACTTTAATTTAGTATTACTTAATTATTTTTATATATATATATATATATATATATATATATATATATAATTTCACACTCCTCCGCGCAATTTTCGTAAAAAAAGGTATAAATTTTGCTTCACATTTTAATATATGCAATTTAGAACATGATAAGTATTTCCGAGTGTATTCGTATTTCTTAGATACCTCCCGATACATGATATATCTAGATTACTTATTACGATTATATGTCTATAGTAACAAGATCAAGGCATTGTTCTACACAAATATGATGTTATTTACTACACAGTAGCGGTAAATAGAAAAGTAGGTGAATAGACAAAGACGCCTGTCACATAGAACCGGCGCCTATTGCGTGTCGTACGTATCCTCATTAAGCTGAATGACATAAATGCCACGCTGGCTATTCGTACCTTTTATGGGGAGACATAAATTGGCTAAATTATATTAATAATATAACTAAAATGAAAATGTGTTTCGTTGATTTTGGAACAACTTATACAAACATATACTAATTTGATTTAAATCAAAGAAATAATTATTTGCACAATGAAAACCATCATTAGGTATTGTTATTTTAACCTCTCTCCCTGTCATAAAGTCGGCCAAGTTACCGACTGACCTGATTTTAAAAACCGAAGAATCAAGTATATTATGCTGATACATTCCATATCTACAAAATATGTTAAATCAAGAAATAAGCGTTGAGAAGAAGATCAAAGATATAATTTTTTTTAGTCACATTTTCGTGAAATACCAAAAAAAAATACGTGGCACCTTACTGACAGTTCGATACCTGCAAAACTAGTGAGGATATGGCAAATTGAAATACTGAAAAGAAATTTGCGACTATTTTGGTACCTACTTTACAACTATAGTTTTATCACGAACCAAATCTATATACAAAAAAATATCCGAATAACAAAATTGATACAAATGACACCAGAGGAGAATAACTATGGGCTAAGTAAATTAAAATTAGCAACGAATAAAATCATCAAATTATTGATAAAATGTACAATAAAACTAGCTCAGATATGTATAAAATAACCACTAAGGTATTAAAGTAAATAAAGACTGACAAACTATCTCGCTTGAATTAAATATTTATTGAAATTGACAATTATTTTTTTTACATAACTCTCAAGGAAAATTTTATTTTTATTTGAGTATCATACAGTGCCACGGTACATATTTCTAATAACATTAACCAATTAACTTTCCACTTAAAACCATAACATGCAAAGAGTGGTACAATATTAATGGAAAAAAAAACAAAAGAATGAAATGAAAAAACCACATTAATTTCAAGACTAAATTCTACCTGATAAAAGGGCTCTGATTTGCTTCTTAAATAATGATAACATGCAGTTATATAAATCTAAGCAAGTAAACATGATATTGTAATTGTTAAAAGAACGAAGCAAAATATATTGGCAAACTTTGAAAAGGGGAATATAAAATAAAGATCGAAGTCGGCTATTGCAATTTTGGCGTTTAAAATGTAATATACATTTTGCTCAGGACAGAAGAAACATTGGTTCTTCTACTATTCCTTATGATCTCATATAGAAATAACTCTCTCTCCATTTGATGAGATTCTGGTAATTTAAAAACATCAGTGTTATCAATATTGTTAAACTTGTATTTCATGTTTTTGTAGTTTATGTTGCTTTTAGTGTTTTAATAATGTTGCTTTTGCTTGTTTTGCTATTTCATTTTTTAAATGACATATTTTGCAATGCATTTTAGAAAGAAATCAACCTGCTAATGGAATAAAGAGAGAAAGTAATCTTCCACTTTAAACCATTGCCAATATCCAAAGTATAGTTTGCAACAATAGCAAAAGCTCAGGGCGTGGAAATGTCACGGACGTAACACCAATAAAGATAAAGGCGCGCACCCTCGCTTGGTTTGTAAGACGCGTATAATACACGGTTCAATAAATGTACACCCGAAAATTTTCTTAATAGCGATTATACCCGGTTTGACCAGTCGCAGTTAACCGATTGGTGTAGCGGTAATTTTTTTCAAAGAAATGAGTTACAATTTGTAAAAAAAACATATGCAAAGATTTGCATGCGTTATTTACAGCTGTAACACAGATAACTAACAACGGTACAACATTGCCCTTGTAAAAATATATATAGTATATTTGCTACTGGTATATTTGCTTTGCTAGTATATTTACTACTTTGTATATTACTTATATATACAGTAGCAATGCCCCGCGGTGTCACTCGTGTAGATACCGATCTCGTGGCCGCGGAAAATCTACTAAATCTATAAAACATCTACTAAATGCAAAAAAGGCGTTATAGTGGCATAACTACAGTAGTTGGGCATATGATATCACCGACTTTTTATAGATATTAATATGTTCTGTCATATTGTAGAACATATGTTCTATCTTCTATAGTTTTCGCAGCACACGCGATAACAGATTTTTTGTTTCACACCTTGGGTTACATTACTACATTTTTCTTAGGGATCCCTACTTTTTTGAGAAAGTATAACCTCTCAATGAAAATGCGGCTTTCTAATGGTGAAAACATTTTGAAATCGTTCCAGTAGTTTTTGTGTGAAAACACAAATATTTTCTCTTTATAATATTAATTTAAAAATTTAGATATACAAATATTCAATTTGAAGAAATTTCTGTTTTTCAAAAAGCACCTGAGTATTATATAGACCTGAATGAATTCTTGCCGAAATAATCTTAATGTGCATTTTGTATTAAACTAATACGGTTGTTCGTTTCATTTTTGAGTTATATATTTTTACAGCGAGAAAGATGCTACATGCCAAAGAGCAATCATTGGATCTATGCCAGTACAACTTATAATGCCTAATACATAATACCTAGACATACAACTTTAAGTTTCATAACATCTAAACCATTTTCACAAAATCTTTTATCCAATATAATTAATTTTAATACTGTTTTAGGTGTCAGACACGCTTTTATTAATAACATCTCGAAAGCTTATAGCCTATTAAAAGTAAAGGTCGTTTTAAGAAAAGAAGTTTATTGATAGTCTGACGGTCGCTATATAAAACAATGGGCACGGCGGCCTTCTAGTCTATATTGGCGTAAAATAGAGCGTCATTTTCACACCTGAATATTGCCATTGTAATAAATTACAAAGAGTGAAGGAACGCAGCTGCTAGTTCGAAATCTTTTTCAATAATATTTAATTACCTTTAATTAAAATGGATAAATTGATGATTTTCAGAGCAGGATTAGTCAACTTTGGTGCTGTAGGATTTTTGTTGATCTTGCGTTGAACTTATTCTATCATTAATTAGATTCTAATCAAACAGTTTCAATCCAATTTGCCTATGTTTTCCGTATAATATAGACCATCATAATTTCATAAAGTAACCGTTGGGCTAGCTTCGTTCCCTACTTAATTAAAGATGTTTTTTCTAGAACCGTCGTGTTTCTGCTAACCGTTTTGATAAAGAAATCGCTCAAATTATGGACGGAATCATGTAATAAAACAAGATACTATATTTAAATCTTTATTCATATAAATAAAAGCACATCACAGGCATAACATGCCAATCAATATCAAACTATACATTTACACCTTCCAAATTATATTTATAAAAGACATATCAAAATATGTTTAAGGTTGATAATGTTCATTGGCATTACTTTCTTATTTAGTACGATTAGATAATGGATTTAAATGAAATGCATTAAGTTAAAGTAATTCTTAAAGCATAAGTAAATTGAAAAACTAAATTATAAAACAAGTATAAACTTCATTATGCGAAAATGCTCCCAGAATATCTTATAAATGTTCCCCGGATCTTCAACGGTGGAATGAAGTTTACAATTTTTTATCAAATAAACGCGACAAAGTGACTTAAGCGACTTCTGTAGTCGCTAGTAGCTATTCTATTTAATTTGCATGAAAGTTGTTCGAAATTACTTGAACTACACAATTTTCATTGTGCACGAAACCGTAAAAACAATGTCTGATCTTTCCTTTCATAACATTCTAAACTTTTACAACCCTCGTATGATTATGTTTATAGGGGGTCTAAGAAACAAGATATTATAGTGATAAACAAAATAGTAAATTGTTGCGAAAAATATATATATATATTTTAAATCAGATCTATAAAAAAGCTCTCCAAACATATTTTATTTCCATTAGAATAATCAAAAGCAAACAAAAACTTACATGCTCGAATAACATCGAAATTTTAAACACATTCATACGTTGCTTTGCTCTCATTCCACACTTAAATGTGACATGATGCAGAGATGCCTGCCATCTCCTTTGTGAAAAATGCATAAAACAAATTGCATTCCTGCTGCCAAGAAGTGCAAAAAGTAATATATCACTGATAAAAGATATGAGTAACAAATGTAATTTCTTTAAAAGATATTGTGGCGCATGACGTAATTTTATAAAAAAAAAAATATTTTTCGGACTTCAGACTCACGGACTGATTAGGCTCGCTTTAAACGTAATGTATGAATTAAAAAAATATATATTTATATATTCATGTCGCTTTCCCGTACTAGTAATATTTTAATGATTCGTCGTACAATCACCCTATTTTTTCAAACTTAAAACGTACTTCATATTTAAGGATGAATTATTTATAAATAATCTTATGTTACCTTTTCACAAAAAAGCACTCAATTTTTCTATATAAAAAGCTCAATTTTTCTTTATAAAAAGATCAAGCTTCATTTCCTAAGTGCGACGAGTTTCTTGCCCAGCAGTAGAATTTCAACAGGCAAATAAAATTCTAACTAATATAAACAAAAATCAATCAATAAAAATACAAAGCGCAATCATAGGAAAAGGTGTATTTAACAAAACTGCGCATCGTGTTTGAAAGGAAATTCGATAAATTTACATCCGACCATCGGACAGGCCTTCTAAAAATTGCTTCATCACCGAACGGACCTATTAGTGCGATTATTTACGAAAATGCCTCAATTTTCTGTAAGCAATTTTTAACTAACATCATAATAACTCCTTATTATGATGTTAGTTAAAAATTATTACGGTAATATAATGTAGTTACAATTATTATTATATTTGGAGTCGGTGTCAGCCAAGGTAGGACACGTATTGGGGTTATATTTTAGTAATCCATATAATAACTTGCCAGATAATCGTTATTATTTTTCACTAGTTTCATTCCGAAATGCAGTGACTTTAAAAATTTCATACAAACACCCCACGCTTTTAAAACAGTGACATTAAATATTCTCGTCAAGCATTTACTTCTTATGCTAAGAAGATTTTCTAAACGCGTTTTGTTAGTTTCTTTTTAAACTATGATTTATAATATGTAAAGAGTAAGGAAGTACATTTCGTATGCTCTAACAATTTCGTGTACCGCAATCACTGTGGTAGCATTTTAATGCAACATAAAAAATGTCTATAAAACGATCTGTGAGCGTGTCTTATCGCTGTGTTTTATAACTGCCGGAACATCTACTGATTGCATATTTCTGGACTGGTTTATAAAAATGAGTGAATAAAACCAAAAAGTTATGAATACTCGTGAATACTCTTGTGTGCAATATATATAGAACTTTCAAAGACATTATTGTTTCACAAGTTGAACGTGTGCGTGACAATACTTAACTGTATTGCCATCTAACGGCATTCTGGCGAAAATATGCACCACGAAGTGCAAAAATCCCAAAATAAATTATGTTCTTCAAAAATCGTCCGAAGTAACAATTAAAATACTAAATCACATCCTATTAAAAATCATACAAACTTATCATATATTTTTTTTCTATTATCTGTGAACGCGGATTTTTGATATTGTGTTGCACATAGGTATGTATGTACATATTTTAGAAGCAAACCTTTTAATGAACAAAGTAGGAATAAAATTTCGTTATGCGTTGCGCCATGTATGTATGTGTGATGCATAAATGTATGTTTGGTCATTACTCAATTACACGTTACCTAGAAAAAATTACGACATAATACTTTTAAATAGATGATGATGAAGTATATCGCCTCTTACCAGATTAGCGCGTCTAATTAAACTGTCGGGAATAAAAAAAGAAGATGAATTTAAAATAAAATTATATTATAGAATTTCACTCAATATATGCAGTGTGAGTATACACGCGGAAGAAGTTTCACTTTTTCCGCGAGTATATTTACACTTGCACCTTTTTCATATAATAGATTTTATAGATTTTTTGATTTATATTATAGATTTGCTTGTTCCTGCGGTGTTAATTTTTTTATTGGTGAACTGATTACGGACACGTTAAATGTGAAATTATACATCAAATACAAAACTTTGGTTTCAATTTTAAATGAATATTTAAATGACCGTTTCAAATATTGATCAATTCAAACCAAACAATACATGTACCGAGCAATATAGATCTCCTATACTGCTACGTGAACACGGGTCATGTAACAAGCGCACATTACGTCACATATAGCGAAGCGTAAATGGTTTATTTTCAGAAGATTTTTTTCATCCGCTATAGAATCATCGTTGAGGTGATTTATATATATTCGAACGTGTAGTTGCGATCTACCAAAATAGTTTAACGAGAATTTCGAACGCAAGACCACTATTAAAATGAAATAGGCGATACGTCAGCGCGGCGAAGCGCATTAAATGAAATATTTACATCAAACATTTGTCAAGACAGACATGTTTTTTCGACCACCTGATTACTCTCGAAAACCATGCCTTAAAATGAGCAATCCAATTTGACGTTTCCTACTCTTGAAAATAAAAAAAGCGCCAAATGGTTTCAATATAGCGACGATGGGTGAACGATGGCAAATAGGGATGTTCAATTAAAAAAATATCGATGTTTTTCGATATATTGAACAAATATATCGATATTTTAAAAATATCTTAAGTAATTAAGTAAGTAGCAGTCCATTAACGTCCCACTACTGGGCACAGGCCTCCTCACTCCAAGGAGCGAGAGTTTTTAGAGCATAGACCCACCACGCTGCTCCACTGCGGATTGGCGGGCATAGTACACAAGTGCACTTTCTATTCCTTGACTCTCATAGTCCGATGTGGCGGGAATCCGACACGACCGGAGTGAGATCAGGCGTAGGACCGACGGCTTCCGAGGCACGGGGGTGGATCACACCGCCAATTTCCCAAATTCAGGCAAATATTGAGAAAATCTTAATAGAAAACTCAATATTGGTTTTTGAATTGGCCCGACCCGGGACTCAAACCCAGGACCTCATGTCTGTAGTCGAACATGCTAACCACTAGACCAATGAGGCAGTCTTAAGTAATTATATGGATTTAACTAGTATATAATATTAAAAAGGAATCAGGTTAATTATGAGTAAGACCACAAGAGAAAGACAAATCAAATTTATTTATACGAAAAAGAATCCAAGGCCTTACGACTCAAAAGTCATGTTTAGCATCTGCGCGTAAAGAATAGCAGCTCTTTCTTTTCTATTAGACCAATATGAAATATTGATAAATCCCAGTATTTTTTCTCTAAACCTTGCAAATACAAAATTTTATTTACTCTTTTGGCTTGCAATCTGCTTCTCTGCTGTGTAAGAACCTGTGCGACATTGAGTATAGTCATTCAGATGGAACTGAGCTAGCCACCATAATTGAATATTGAAATGCCACATTGCAAATTTAAAAGAATAAGTAGATAAAAAGAAAAAAATAGAACATGACAGGATATTTCGTATATCGGACGAAATATATCGATATAACATTCGATACTAGATGACTCGATAATATCGGATTGGAGCGATATACTCCGTACATGTATCGATATTTTTTGAAATAACGATTTATATCGCCTAATACTAATGGCAACGTTAATAATTGGGTAGAAATAATTGTAAATTAAATCGAGCCCTATAATCAAGTGCATAAAGTACAATTTAAAATACCCAACCCGATAACATGTTTTCGGTCCCATTCTATTTTGATGAAATGATATGCAAGGGTACCAGAGAATTTTAAGAGTATGTCAGCTGAACTGTATAATGAAATTGACATTTTTATAAGCTATTCGAAATTATTTAGGATAGTTAAATACAATAAAATGAACTAACCCTCGAGTTGGTCAATGAAAATTCAATTGAGGTTTTGTTTAAGTTGCATTCGAATTACTACCTACATAAAGTCAAAGTAAACGTCTACGTCTACGTTAGTCTAAGAATTGTAAATAAGTTTAGCACGATGTAATGTTTCTGCATTGACACATGTCATCAATATTGTAATTTGCTTGTAAACGGCGCGAAAGCTCAACTTGCATACCACGGAACCACTTTTATTAAAAATGATTACAATGCAATACCGATTACATTACCGATGAGTTATTATGTAAAAATTGGTTTTTAATATTATCTTTATAAAACAGATGGGGAAGTTTTAGGAAGAACATAATTTAATTATTAATCCGTTCAGGCCTTTATAATAAATTGAAAACCGATATTATGCTATATTTTTCTGCTAATAATGGAGTAATTTGCCTCCGACTATCTATAGAATAAGATAAGAGAAAAAAATTTAAGAAAATAAATAATGTTAAGTCCAGAGTTTAATAAGAGCATAAGGTAAGTCACAATTAGAATTGCCCTTGAATAACTCTTTTTATGGCAGTAGTAACTGAAAACATTGTACCATAGACAAAGAAATTCAACATAGATATTGTTTAATTGTTCATTCACCTATTTTTTCGTTGGGAGGTAAGTAAAATTTTGCTAATTTTTTTTATAACACTTTATTAGCTTCTTCTGTTTGTTTGTATCTATGTATGTAACGGAATCTTTGAACGTGATTTTACCCAAGATTGACAATGCAATAACTCTTAGCATAGAAATTAAATTACTGACAAGAATATTTCTATATCGAGATGTAATCGTTAACATTTTTGTACATTAGAGTTGTTATCTTGTAGAACTAAAAAGCGATAAATAAAACCACTCAACAACACGCCATCAGAGTTTAAAAATGCCATAAAAGGCACCCCCGTTTTTCGTACAATAAATATCGTTAGTAATTTAATTCTTATGCTAAGAATATATGCTAGTTTATCTCTAAGGCCTGTTTTTAAGTATTCTTCTCTGAACATATTTGTTGAATATTTATATATAACAAACACTGTGACACAAGGTCTTTATATATTAGGCTAAGGCCCCGCTGTGGCTTCGTACGGGTTATAGAGCATATAATATTTTGTGTCACAGGAACGCACAAGCTTGATGCGTCGAATATGTATATTAGAATTAAATGGAATATAATGTCTAAACTACTTGACGTATTACATAAATCCTTATAATAGTGAATTATCCTAAAAAGATAAGACTTGTAAATTTATTAAAGATTTGTAAATTTATTAAAGAGGAATTATTCTACCATACAATATTTTGTTACATGAGTCTTAACTCGAGGCAGTGTTTTCGATAAATGCTCTCAGGTGGCTTGATATTCCCAACACTTCTAACAATTCTCATTATACTTCAACCAGTTTACAAAAAACCTTGTCAAATTATATACAAAATCTTCCTCACCATCACCCGAATTAACGGTTAAAACCTCACGAAAATTCTTTCCTCAATTTGTATGTTTATCGCCAACATACAGAGACATATCCGACGGAGCACTTTGTTTAATAAGGATAATAAGTAAAGTTTTATAGTGTTGGCGAAGAAGAGTGAACTTTTGCTAAAGAGTTGTGCGATTAAATCTTTGGGTGTTACCATTAAGTTAATTTTATAAAATCCTGTGATTAACGGATTTTTAATAAACATTTTTGACTTTTCAACAACAAAGAAAAACAAAAATGTCGCTTTCTCGGTAGCTATTCTAAAGTTGGGGCAGTCAATGCATAATACTCCAACGTCTAAATGTTTAGTATAGTCAAGGATAGCGAGTCGAGTCTCGTCGATTTGTATTTTTACAAATATTGAGGCCAATCATAGCGACTGTTGGTAACATAACAAAGTGCAGCTTATACAAGTATAAAAAATTTATAGCAATAATATTTTTTCTCCGTTTATAAAAGAACAATACAATTGTCAATACATCGCATGGTGTTAACGAGAATAGTTAAAATATTGATACATTTCATTTAAAATGGAGCCTAAGCGGCAGCGAGAAAATCTAACGGGAAAATGTAAAACACAATAAAAAGAACGAATACATCGCCGAGTATAGCGCGACTTAAAAATGCACATCGGAATAGAATAAAATAACTTATCATATTCTATCAGATAGAGGTGTAGGTGTCGAATCCAATTTTGCCACCGCATATTGACGGCGCTGAGGAAAATATTTGAAAATTCTATTTCTTATATGACAAATTTTGTATCTGGTAATAGAAAGTAATAGCAGTTGTGTTGACAGTTAGCACACGTACAATACGTAGGTCCGCGGCCGCCATTTTTAGTGTGAGGTCGGTCATGCACACTAATGCCTGTCACGTCGCAATGGGTAGCTCTTACAATTTCATGAATATCCGCCATTATTGCAGCAATTAACAGCCATTTGAGTTTCGTGATGTGACAATTCTAGTTAAAGACAGAAGGTTTATTTCAGATTAATGTGTTATTAAGTTTTAAAACAGAAGCTCTGTTTAGGAAAAAATCTTTCTTTTCTAGATTAATTGATGTTATAATAATTTATACAATAACTAGCACAAATTATACAAAGATAAAGTTTTGTTATTAATATTCTATTGTATTGTTACGATACACTCAAATAAAGTAGAACTGCGACTATATGATATCACAAAATACACTCTTAGGCTTTCCATAGATATAATTGTTATAAAAGTAAAATAAATTTTATTGGTTAAATTTTAAATATTTATGTGAATCAATCCCACTGTTTTTAACATGCCTCCAAATTTGAAGTGTCTCTTTGATGAATAGTATTTACAAATACTACTATATACATGTTTATCAATTTAAATTGAAATGGGTTATAATGATTACAGATAGTATAAATATATAGAAGCATATTGAAGAGATGGAAGGAGCATTTTGAAACTTTATTTGAAAGAAACGAAGCAGAAGCAAATATGACCTCTGCAGATAGCAATGAATATAAGATAAATGATAGCGATATGAGTATGGATGAGATTATAAAGGTATAAAATCAGGTAAGGCTGCTGGGTATGACAGACTACTGTGGCAGTTCAGCTGTACTGCCTTTTCAATATATGCTGGGAGAAAGGTCAAGTCCCAAGAGATTGGTGCAAGGCCGTAATTGTCCCTCTATATAAAGAAAAAGGGTCACCCCAGGAGTGTAAAAATTACCGCAATATCAACCTCCTTAGTGTCATCGGCAAATTGTATACAAATATATTGATTGAAAAGGTGGTTACTGATGAGAAAACATGGGACGTACAACAAGCAGGATTTAGAAGAGGAATGGGGTGTACAGATCAGGTCTTTCTTTACGCTGCGTAACTTAAAATGTTTGGCTAAACACCAAAAAGTTTATTGCGCTTTTATAGATTTAGAAAAAGCCTATCATCGAGTGGTGAGGAATAAGCTGTGGTCAACGTTATCTACGTATGGGGTGAGCGGTAATCTGATTCAATCATTGAAGCCTCTCTATGGGGGTTCTAGTGCTTGTGTCAGAATAAACGGGGCGTACACGGGATGGTTTCATGTCGAAAGAGGTGTTCGACAGGGATGTGTTGCGTCACCATGGCTGTTCAACCTGTTCATGGATAAATGTTTCACCGATTTAAAAGAAAGTATGTATGGGTTAAGAATGAATGAATTACCCGCCAAATGTTTACTCTACGCTGATGATCAAGTAATACTTGCATCATCTGCTAATGAGCTACAGTGGATGGTAAATATTATGATTGAAGCTTTGAAAAGGAAAGGAATGAATGTGAATGTAAACAAAACGAAAGGTATGCTTTTTGAAAGAGATGAATTTATAATAAATGGCAATATTTTGATAGATGGGGAACAAGAGGAAGAGATGAAAGAATTTGTATACTTGGGATCTAAATTTACAAGAGATGGAATATGTGAAAGTGATATTGAAAGGAGAGTGAATGCAGGGAGTATGGTAAATGATGCCCTGCGCGCCTTTATGAATAGCCAAATGGTGTCTCATAGGGCCAGACTGGCTGTGCATGTAGAAGTGTTGGTGCTAAAACTTCTATATGGTAGTAAAAGTTGGGTATGGCAGAAAAATCACATAAGTAAAATAAATGCGTTAGATATGAGAGCGTTGAGAAGTAGAAGTGGATTGAAACTGAGTGACAAAGTAAGAAATAGTGTGATCAGAGAACGTTGTGGTATAAAAGAAGATGTATTGACTAAAATTGAGAAAGGTAAGCTTAGATGGTTAGGGCACATAGAGAGAATGAATGAAATGAGACTGAGAAAAAGGATTTATGAGTCAAGAGTGAATGCGAAAGTTGGAAGAGTAAGACCAAGGCGAACGTTGCTGGATGTACACTCTAAACCGACAAACTTGTATGAAAGGCTTAAAGTTGTTAAACTTTCTATATGATTGGAAAATACTCTTGAATAATAAAATAAACATATAATGAATACTTTTTAGTAATATCTGAACTAGAAGTTAGTATTTCGTACAGTTGTGAAAAGATATAATAGGAATTAAAGCGAAATATCAAATCAATAAACGTTATCAATTAATAAGGCAAACATGATAGCTGCCTTCGCGCTAAGGCGACGATACAGAACAGATTACAGCTGTTGACTGAACATGAATAGGCTTTAATCGTGTTCAATATAAGACAGCGACACTAGAAGTCTACAGCTATGTAAGAAGTTTCCATTGAATAATTGTTACTTTTGTAGTAAAAACTATGCGCTAAGAGTTCAAATGTGAATTTACGAAACTCCTTATTTATTATTAAAACATGTTTAAACAGATGTATTTAACGATAATTGTTAGGAGAGTCTGAGAAAATGATATAACAAAATAATATATGGTAGGATAATTCCTCATTTATAAATCAACAAAAATGTCACAAAGGCGTCTATCACTTAAGCATAAAACCTGTTTTATCTTATAAAACTAGCCACGGGTAATGCGGTAATTAGAAACTTATATGAACGGATCTGTTTGGCCTCATCAATTCAAATACGTTAGATAGCTTAAGCGTATTGTGATTCTTTAAATGAGTTAATTTAAATGTATATTTTAGAAAATATCGCAGTAATACATAAATGCTACGAACCGCATGAAAATAATTTGACTTGTTTGATGTGTTTCTGTCTCGCGCTCTCGACCACTATTTCTACGTTTATCCTTTGCCATATTATATTTGGCGTATGTTTAAAACTATTTGTATACTAAAATACTTTACGTAGTGTAGACACTATATATTTTATGGACTAACCTTATACCGCCAATAAGTAGCAATTACTTAAAAGTATAAACAAAATAGACAATACAGATATTTTTTTAAAGAATTGCTCGCGCTGGTGTCTAGTGTAAACAAATGCAAGTCGTCTAGGTCCTGTCACAAATCTTTTCAAAGTGCAAATATTTGAGGCTACAATCCGATCAGATGCATAAAATGTATTGACAAATCTGCCTATACCTCCTGACTAAATGTATTTGTTAACATACACATATAGGTTTCTTTTTATGAGTTAAAGCCAATGAAAATAATGCACATCTGTCTAGTGTAATATATATTTTATATGGAATATAAGATTCGGATTAATGTTCAATGGTGGCGGCACACCGTTAAAAGGTTTACTTTAACGGACGCCGTGAAATTTAACGATCGTATTAATACACATTTTATAACGCTGTACTCGATAAGAATGTCGTGATGTTTACTGAAACGAGTTAAGGAACTGGATTCAGAGAGAGAACAAATCTAATGGATTCGTATTCTGGTCTTATATAGAAGATACACAAATATGTACTTAATTCACCATTTTTCAATGTATATTAAATATACTAATGACCCACCGCGGCTTCGCAATGTGTAAAGGATCGCGTCAGCTCGATTCGTTGAATATAGTCTCGGCGCCAGCTAGCATGTAATATATCTTGAATTCATCCTCCATTTCAACCAAAAACTCAAATACTACCAGTTAAATGTATCTTATAATTTTTTTTCAACCAACCTCTTTCCTGCAATTTATATTTTGTATGCGTATCAACTTTCACTCAACCTCTTTCCTCCAATTTATATTTTGTATGCGTATCTCAGAATCTACTTCGAAAATTTTATATTTCAACCTTAATCCTTTAGACGACGCATTGAAACAAGAGTGTGTTTTATAAAGTTCTTTTTCATTGTCATTAGAGTTTAAACAACATTAATAGTAATTAACTGGTAAAATTGCTATAAAACAATGTGTTCAATTGATAAGTTCAATGATAGCCCTGATTACACTCTGAAATGAGAAGGGTTGACCTCCATTGTAACTATGAGTGATTTATATCGCAAAATATCCGTGGGCGTCCGTAGTAACGGTTATTTGTCTTCAAACGAAATACAATACTTACTCAATTTATAAAGTAGTATTTGAATTGGTAATTACTATATTATTTAATATTTTAAATATTGTTTCATTTATTTACGAATGTACGAATATTTATGAGTCCCACAACGAGCAGCGCCGTTGAAAGCTGGATCGAATCATAGTTAACTAATATAGAAAAAATGATAATGAACAAAAAGTTAACGTAGTAGTAGTAGTAGTAATGATAAATAAGTTATCATTAGCCAATTTAGACTCGTACATGTGGCGAAAGGACACATGCTGTGCCGATCCCACTTACTGGGATAAGCGCAAGAAAATGATATCAAATCCATGGTTGATATCAAATCCAATTCCTTCTGCCTTCAATCGCAAAAGTTTAATAGGGATTTTTCTGAAGCTTACTGAAGAATGATAAAATCCAAACATATAAGTACTATCAGAATGAACCACAGAAAAACGTGGCTGAGTTTATTTGATATAATACACCTCGTTCGCTTAAAGCAAAACTGCACAAGACACAAGCGTACGTGGTTGTCACTTTGCTCAGTATTAGGATTTGCGAGCGTGACGTATGGGGGACTTTAACCCATTTACCCTGGCAGTTAACTGAATTGGGCATTCGGTACTGCGAAACTACCATTTAGATCAATCATTTAATGCCAATATTAAAAAAAACAGACGACTTGATGACTTAACGCTTATTCCTGCAAGTACACGCTTCTTTAATAGAGGTCCTGATTTCCATTTTTTTTATCGCAAACACCTTGCGTTTGACTATATTCTCAACTGATGGTAAATAATAATAATAAGTATGAGTGCACCGTTCAAATTCAATCTTTAAATCGTTAGAATACACATGAAATAAATATCCTTTACTTGGAAATATAAATTCTCTTGTTTATGTGACTGAATCCCTCCTGAAATCTCAAGGGTGACAAATCACTAACAGTCGCCTGTTTAATAATAAATAATAAAGGTAGAACAAAAAAATAACAGACACAAGTATGGAAACGGAAACACTATTGCCATATTTATATTCATATTTATTTAATAACAACGATAGTCTTTGTGGGGGAACTCGACAGCAAACCAAATTGTAAAGTATAAAATACACAAAGGGAAATTCGTTCATGCAAACCGTTCTCTTACAGTAATTAAGCATATGTCCATTTTTTGTCAATAACGAACGGTTTCAACAGTCTCTACAAAGCTTTTGGAGTAAATATGAAATGATAAAATTAAATGCACTTCAACAGATAACTGAGTATGTATATATATTATCGTGACATATGAAATTGGCGTTTTGTAGGGGAGGAATATAGTCATTTTTTTGGAAGTTCATTGATCCCTATACTAAAAAAACTATGGGAGCGAGAATCAATAATTTAATATTTGAAGGCGGTTTGGACAGCCGCATCTAATTGAATCTTTTTCCTTTTAAGAAGGTGTCCAAGTTCCGGAAAAAATGGTAATCTGTTGAAGCAAGGTCGGGGAGTACGGTGGAGGTCGCAGACATTCCAATTGTAGCTCATCTAACTTAGTGGTTGTTTTGTATGCAGTTTGTGGTCTTGCGTTGTCGTAATTATTTGGGCGAATTTTGAAAAGCTGCAGTGAACGAAACCGGTGTTAGTCCACCAAAAATTGACAAGTAACTTTTAAGGAGTTAATTTTCGTTTAGGGCAGGATTTGGCTGGGGCTCCAAGGTTCCTCCAATGCGTCGAGCGCTTTCAATTATCGTATAGTATCCGCTTTTCATCACAAGTAATGATTCGATTTAAAATCCCTTCATTATTATGTCGGTTGAGTAAAGTTTATATAAGATATTTCATGTTTTCCATTGTGTGGTAATGAACGACGCCAAAATAATTAATAACGAGGAAAAAACAAATGAATGACTGTTTTCAAAACTTAAATGTACCAGCTAAATGAATTTATAATTTTAAATTCGCAATTCTTAACCAAAGAGGAGATATTTCAGATCAAAATAGTACGACAAATACTAATTTCATATGTGAGGACCTAAATTGATGTTTATAATATAACATTTTCACTCATAATTTTTTTTATATGTTCTACGTATACAGCCGCATATTTTGATTGGAATTTCAGTGACAAGTGGTTGCTATCAAAAGGGATAATCCAAATTACTTTTAATGATTAAATGCAAACTATATAGATACATTTTTATCATAAGTACAGGTAATAAACGGGGAAGCGTGGGATGGGTTTGGAAGTTGTGTATAGAAATTAAACTTTCAAAATTTTCTTCCACTTTGTTAGAAAAAAATGTATATACACAAAGCATTTCATATAAATCATATGTATCTATATAATCATATATTTATAATCATTTCATATATATGATAGGACGGGAAATCATGAAAGTTTAAAAGTAAACAAAGAATTCTGAATTTTTATCACATATCATTTCAAAATAATATATTATTGAGCGATGAAATTAAGTAACCTATAGCTAATATTATTTTATTAAGTATAATTATTGTATTTATTTTTATTTTTTAACTTAGGTAGTTTTATAAACTGTTAATCTTTTTTATTCATTATTGTCATTGCGCTAGTCTGTAAGGCTTATAGATTAGTATATTAATTTTTTTAAGTTGTAAAATTGTAAATGTCCGTGGCCTCACCAGGAATTAGGTGAAAGCACTGCGCTATCTTTGCTATAAGAACGCACAGCACATAACTGAGCTAAACTCCTTTTCAAATTGTATTGTAATTGTTATTTCCCTTTACATGTATTCTGCTCACAACTGTACAATTTGAATAAACGATTCTTTTTTTTCTAATAACAATTTACTTTTCGAATTAATGATTATGACGAATTGGACCAGACACATCACAAATGTAATGTTTTCACCAACGGGTAATATCTGATATTCGTAATAGGTTATTTTATATTACGTCTTCATGATTTGAACACAGCTTCACACAAAATACTACTTACTCTGCGGCACCTATTTAAGGGAGTAAGCAAATACATAAGTATCCCAAAAGTCTAGAATACGTATATTTAAAAATGGAATTGCTAAAGATTGCCATACTGAAGTAATAACTTGAAACGTATGCTAGAGAAGCGAATACTCGTATTTACAAATACGTTACCATTAAATTTTAAAATTGTCGATAGGTTTTGGCAAATAAATGCAATCTAATTGCAGAATGAATGCAGCACAACTACATTATACAGTCGCTACGCTCAGAAATGAACATGAAATTTCATACAAAATGAACTGACACAATCAGTTGGATATGAGTCAGAATTAGGTCATATTGTATACATCTTACTTACAATACCTTTTTACATACATAGCTTACATTATATATGGATTTTGTATTCTTTAGCCAGAAGATCAAAATCATAATGTACAATAGATGGAAGGCATACACGAGTGTCAGTCGTAATTGGTCAAATTTAAAGAGGATAGTGCAAATTGCAAAGCTTTCTGACCAACCGACCGATAAATGACAATCGACACTTTGTCGAATGTCGGTGAATCAAACCGCCCTGCATGTTCACCGACAGGTGTCTTATAAACTCTGATAATATCTCAGTCTGATCAAATGCTAATATTTAGAACATTTTGACTTAATTATTGGTGTGTTGAAGAAACACTTTCCGTCCATGGACAATGGTTCATTCTTTTGGATTGTAAGCACAACGGTTATCAACTTGTTAATTTCGATTAGCCTTTACATAAATTTATATGAATTAATAAACTACGCTTTCGTAGATTTTGAAAAGGCATACGATCGAGTGGTGAGGAATGAGCTGTGGTCAACGTTATCTACGTATGGGGTGGCGTTTGTCTGATTCAAGCATTGAAGTCTCTCTATGAGGGTTCTAGTACTTGTGTCAAAATAAACGGAGCGTACACGGTGTGGTTTCCTGTCGAAAGAGGTGTTCGACAGGAATGTGTTGCGTCACCATGGCTGTTCAACCTATTCATGGATAAATGTTTGACAGATTTAAAAGAAAGTATGTATGGGTTAAGAATGAATGAATTTCATCAAATGTTTACTCTACGCTGATGATCAAGTAATACTTGCGTCATTCGCTAATGAGCTACAGGAGATGCTAAATATTATGAATGAAGCTTTGAAAGGAAANGGAGAGTGAATGCAGGAAATATGGTAAATGGTGCTCTGCACGCCTTTTGAATAGCCAGATGGTGTCTCAAAAGGGCCAGACTGGCAGTGCATGCAGGAGTGTTGGTGCCGACACTTATGGTCGTGAAAGTTGGGTATGGCAGAAGAATCACAAAAGTAAAATAAATGCGGTAGAGATGAGAGCGTTGAGCAGTATGTGTGGATTAAAACTGTGTGACAAGAGTAAGAAATGGTCTGATAAGAGACCTTTGTGGTATAAAAGATGTAGTGACTAAAATTGAGAAAGGTATGGCTAGATGGTTTGGGCACGCAAAGGGAATGAGTGAAAGGAGACTGACAAAAGGATTTATGAGTCAAGAGTGAATGCAAAAGTTGGAAGGGGAAGACCAAGGCGAACGTTCCTGGACCAAATCCAGGACATTTTAAGTAACGGCCAAGTCAAGAGTACTCTAAACCGACAAACTTGTATGAAAGGTTTAATGAGAATGAAAGAAGCGAAGGAGATCGTGGCAAGTGGAAGGATGTTGTCTCTGCCTACCCCTATGGGAATGAAGCGTGATGCTATGTAATAAACTACACCTAAGGCCGTCACAGCGTTACTAGTGATAAGTTCTTGTTCCTAAAATGGTTGAAGATTTGTTAATGTTTTTCTAACACAAATATAAATTTTAATGTGATCAAAAACTCGAGTTTTAGCGTGAATAGGTAACGAAAAGTAATTCATTTTCATGTATATAGATATAGTATATTATAATGTTAGCTGAAAATCAGCGCTCCACGTTCTTTGTTTGCTAATAAGAACGCAAAGCAAATTGCTGAGCTAAATTCCTTTTCGGATTGTAGTTTATCATTACTATATTTTATTAAATGTGTAGGTTGTACAATTCGAGTAAACGTTCTTTCTTTTTAGTTGCTGTTTGCCGGCATGCTTCGCAACGATAATTCATGAAGGACTAACACACGTCGTAAGTTAATAAGTTGACAAAGTGTTATTCAGTGTAAGTTAGTACTCGCTTCACTGTCAGCGCTTTTTGGTTCAAACTGAAAGATAATGCTTGACAATCTTTCATTAATTTACCCGCCTAGTCCATAAAAATAAATAAAATGGAAATATTTGTTTGTAATGTCCAAATAAAAGCGTTAAACTAAATATATGTATACGAAAATTCACAGCTTTAAACTAAACGCTATTTTCAATATTTTTGTGTATGTATGTTCTGGCAGATCACAAAAGAGTTTGTGTCGACTTTTACGGATCTATAAAGAAAGCGACAAGAATAACAAAGACTATCTCTTTGCTATTTGTACGGGAACATGATGTGCCGAATTATAGGAGCAACGAGATGAGCAATAGGAACTCTGTTGGAAAACCTTAAAAAAATCTGCAATTTGCATTTTCAGTAGAAGAAAACCACCATAAATAAAATTGCATGTATCAACGACAGAGGAATGTGGTTAGTCAAAGCTTCCTTTGAGCGACAAAGCAAATGCTCAGGGAGTGGAACGTTACTAGACTTTTACTATAAAACATATTTTTTTAAACACAGTCCAACTTAAATTGAAAAGAATTTATGTAAAATATACCCAGTTATATTTGAGTGTAAAGCCACGAGGTATGTAATATACCATGTCTTACTTCTGGTAATGAACAAAGAAATGAAAATATGTTTTGTTTTCTTACATAAACTTGCGCTGTAAATATGATAAGGTTACGGTTTGTAAAAATAGAAAACAGCACGGAGCCTTTAGTATTAAAATTGTACACTGTAATTTACTTAGACATATAATTTGACAAAGGCTATGAGAGTTTTAAAATTCTTTTATTTCTTTCAGCATGTTCAGTGGCCCATAATAAATATGTTTATATTCACATATTATCGGAGCTGGGTTCGCCGATGGAGTACGCAGTTTCTATAAGTTAACCGCATTGACGTGGGGAAAATACACGTCACTGCTCCGCAGTGTTAGCTCATCGCTGTTCCATATTTCTACATGAAAATTTTAAAAGTTCTTTTGTGAATTGTCCCGAGTTTCGATTTGACATTGTTAGATCAAAAGCTACGACAATATATTATTTCCATCTAAACTATTTTGTACTATATTTTTCTAACAAAACTGAATTTTGCATTTATAATGTTAAAAAAATCATCCTCAATACCTTTGAAAAAAGCATATTTTTTATTTTAGTCTATCAATCGATTGATCGATATCGTTTGACTAGTCGAACTAGCAACTCGAAATGAAATCAAGTGGGTCATAATACATTTTTTTCTTTACTTTATCAAAATTTAATATCATTACGGTAGTCATCTGTTTGCGATAAAGCTTTGTATAATTGGTGTCATCACTTCTGTGAAGATTTCTTTCCAGTAGTATCCAAGACGATGTAGTTGGCGAAATAATTAAAGTCGCATATTTTGCCTAACAAACTTTATCCAAAAACGTTTGTTTGGCATGTAAGTTGAGCGCTAATCTATTAAATTAACGCAGACTTCATAGGTCAGCGCATTGCTTATTTATCAAGACATACGGGTTATCGCTAATGTAAAGCGTATTTGCCTCACTCACCTACAAACCTATAATTGCTAAGCCTGAGATCACGCCCAAAACGAAAATGACGCGTATATAGCACTAATGCACTATTGAGATATCAAACTATATTTATTTAATAAAAGGTCTAGGAATTTTTAGTTATACGTTATCTAATAGCATTACCCCATACACGTCGTTACATATAATAACATTTAAAATAAAACTCTTAATCGATTTTTGAAATAATCATAAATTTAGCTTAGATGCTTCATGAAGTAATATGTTGGTATTGTAGAGCAATTGAATGTATCTCTCTGAGAGACCTTTAAATAATGGCAAATTGCCAATAAAGTCTGACGTGTCGATTTTAGTATACTTGGAAAGTGTAGGTTATCGAAATGGGTTACGGTAATGCTAAATGTGAGTATTTTGATTCAGATAATGTGCATAACCTGTCTTGATTCGTCAATAATTTAGATTGAAGTTTCTTTTATTCGAAAGTTTGTATAAGAGCTAAACTTGAATGAGGAACAAGCCATGAGAGTGCTAAGATCGCGATTTATTTTTTTTAAGACAAAGTTATATTAATAAAAAAATTAACAAAAAAAGAACCACCTTCAAAACAGACTTACAAATATATTAATATGCTCTAAAAAGTAAGAAATAATTGCGTATTCTTTTATAGTGCTATTCGTATTCTTATATTCGGAGTCGGTGTCCGTGAGAATCAGTTATTTTCCTGATATTAGTGCACTATCTATCACTTTGCACAATAAATTTACAAAAACTATAGGAACCAGTTTAATTTCTGTCGACTACTATGAAACTGATTAAAAGCGGTCCACTGGACTAACCTTTAGATACCAACACCTCTAGCTTCAAGCGGCTAACCTCCGTCGGAGACGAGATGCTTAATTGGCCCCAATTAAGTAGCTCATCTATGACACGGCGTCCATCAAAAAATATCAAAGTTTCTCTATACTGTTTTAAAGTTCTCTTTGATTTAATACACAATAGTAAGAGATCATGTCCTCAATAACGTCAAATTAATTCATTTTATAGTTATTGGAAACATTTTAATTTAACATCCACAAATAATTCAAATCCTAGATTAAAGTTTGTTCTTAAAATAACTTGAAAATGAAAGCATAAAACAAATTTATATGAAATTATGCTAAAGAAAATACGTAGAGCATTTCCAAGTGAATTATGATGGCGTTACAAATTGTCCGTACCATACTTAAAGCACTGAGAAGCAGAGTAACAGTTTTTTACACTAATTTTTCTGTTGAAATATCATAACATAAAATTTATCGAGGCACAAGTGTCAGCAATTTTGTAGTGAAAATACTACTTTTTACAAAATGTATTCCACCTCCCAATGTATTGTGAAATATCTGAATTATTTTAAAAACATTAAGTATATTGCATTGCATAATGAAAAGTAATTCACTACCTGCCGTGAAAACAATAAGTAGGTAATGGATTTATTTTATTAGAACATAGAAATTGCATTTTCTAGTTTGTCTGAGCCTGCACTGTGGAACAAGGCTAGTTAACAAACGAAACATTATAATGTAATTAATGACAACTAAAAGCATTGAAAATAAGATAATAAATGTGGCAGATTGTTATGGAAGACAACATTTCCGCTGTTAAAACTAGAGTATGTTAAAGAACAAACATATTTTAGTTATTTAAATTACTTAAATTTCTTGTAATAATTTATTTCATTTAACTGTGACTGTATCGTGTGTGACTGTAATGGGTATTTCCCTGAGAAATAAAGATTATTATTATTATTAGGTTAAATATTAAATCATAATAAACAATATTTAAAACATTTATGCCAACAAATGCCAATCAAAAGCAATAAATAGCAGTTTTAAAATATATTATCAACCGCAGACTAGAGTTACTTCAAATAACAAATATTTTTTTATAAAATTTCAATTCGTTTGTATGTTACATCCAGGACAGACAATTAAATGAATTTACGCAACAGTGCTGAAACTGTGAAAGCACTAACGAGACGAGAATAATAATGAAATTGCCGACTAACAATACGATAACTAGGAAAACATAACCTCGAATGTTTAATACAATTCAGCGCCTGTGAATATTTTATTAAATAGGTACATTTTCATATTTCTATAAATAAATAATATCCGAATCGAACTGTATATATGTATGAACTGCTAATAGCTATTAAAATCATGATTCACGTTGTTGATAATCATAACGTGAAAATCATCGCATCAATAGTAGCTGTCTTGATTTGACGTTAGCGTTAATAGTAAACCACATAAAGAACGAGAAGCGACGTAGAAAATAGGACACAAGTTGTCAATTCACAAATCGAAACTTGGCAAGCAAGTATCTGAGTTTCCCCTGCAACAACTGGTGCGCATTTCCGTTAGAATTTCGTTATCGCTAAATTGACATTTTCTCTACCTTTGCAGTTTAAAGGAAACCAAATTAAGATTTAAAATTTACGGATTGTCTTAGTGTGCCTGTGTGGTAAGAAGATCCAGTGCTCTGGCTACAGTCAATGTGTGTGGTTACCTGTTGTCTTATTCTTTATTAATCTCAAGCATGGGACAAACTACATATTTCAAAAGTATTTTTTTGGTTTTATAAGAAAAACTAATGTATAAAAATAATAAAGCCTATTATATAAGAACGAGTTGTAAGCATACTTTGTACGGTATATTTATGCCGATGTATCGGAACGTCAACAAAAGGTGTTTACTTGTGTTTTCTGTTTGATTGTAGTTATTTCTTGGTGATACTCTCATTTCAAAGCATATTTGTATTCTATTAGGTACTATGTAATAAAAAAAAAACATTTCGACGACAATGTGCACGGAAAATCTCTCGAGAGTTTGTGTTTGCATCCCATGCAATGAATATTTAGAATAGAATAGAATATACTTTATATAAGTAATACATCAAACAAAACTTAGCGAGCAGTAAAAATAGGCGACCTTATCGCTTATTAGCGATTTATACCAGGCAACCTTAGGGTTACGGAGATTATTTAAAGTAAGAAGGGTAGGTGTAGTATTTCACATAATAAAATAAAATTAAACAATATATATAATAAATTCACATAAAAGTAATAAATTCCTACTTACAAATTATGTAATTCAATACAAATAATGTATTTCAAATCGAGTGGATGAAGATATGTAATTAACGAATTGAAAATTAGTACAAAATATATATACAGGAATGTGAACTCAATAAAGTATTGCAAAATAAACTACTAACAAGCTACAAACAAAAGTCGATTCGTTAATGCTTAGAAGATATTAGGCGCAATATTTATGACTGCTGACTTAAAAGGAATTGCAACATTTACTGTAGATCATATCAACTAACAAAATAAAATAGTGGCATTTGTCGGAGCTTGCTCAATAATTATTCGGAAATTTATGCTTTTATATTGAAGGTAATCGAACTTAAAAGTCTGAGAACAACATAATTTTCAGGGTCAACAGACCCCAGTGTATCACCAGATATGATTTTAGGGCGAAACTTTCAATTATAAAATACGAGTGACACAATTATCCTGTAGATGATTAACGTAGTTACTACTAGTTAGTACTATCTAAAATATAAAACTGCGCTAAATGTCGTCTATTCCAAAAGGTTTTTGTTAGGAATTGTAACGAAAATGTCAGACCAAAAAAAATCCATCTATTTTAGACAATAATCCAATTTATTTTCGAAAATCATTCAACGACAAATGGACCATAAAAACTAATACACAATACCTTGTTACATTACCTTGTCAGATTTACAATATGGTAAACATACCTGACTGACTACGTCCACGTCCAAGTATTTGTAGATATTGGTTATTTGTATGGTCTTGCGACCGATATTATAAAAACAATAATAATAATATTTTCTGTAACATACACACAAATTCAAAAACAGCAAAATAAAGCTATTATACAATATTTTGAATTGAAACACTCTTCACCAGTGGGTTTTACAAGTTCCGTTGTTAAGGTCATGCCTATTAAGTTAAATCAAAATCATTTTAAGGGCCATCCATGTGTAGTGTTCATAAGTATCATACTCATACGCGAACACAAGTTCGATAGATTCGTATAATATTTAAATTGATTGTATATTCAGCAACAAACAAAACTGAGAATATTTCATACAAATACGGTAGTGGAAAACTACATTTACAACTGTGCAGTAATTACCGTCCTACTTGTATAGATGTAGCGTGAAAAAAATGTGTTCCAGTGTTTTTCTGTAATTCAATTAAAGGTAATTTGAAGATTAAAGCGTTAATTCATTAAATTATGTGGATACTACCATGTGAGACCATAAAGGCGAGTTTTGGGTATTAGTACTTTTAAAAGTAAACCTGAATAAACTATTTCCTCATCATAAATTTGTTTTTAATTGAAATTTTTAATTTAACATGTCTATTATAGATAATTTCATACCAAATCTTACACAAAATCAAATCAAATCAAAAATATCTTTATTCAAGTAGGCATATTACAGCACTTTTGAATCGTCAAATTATATTTTTTTTCCACACTCTGATTCTAATATACATCTGATGACGGTACTCAAGATCGGCTTAAAATCTAAAGTTACGAGGGTTCCTTCGCGCCCTGATCCGAGAAGAACCCACAACAAACTCAGTCGGGGTTTTTTTTTTTACCATCATCATTACAATAACAAATTAGTTTACTATATTTTAATTAAAATTAGAGCAATTTGTTCACTCCCAAGCGTTTCTATCGTCTAGGTAATCTTGCAACTTATAATACGACTTTTCTATCAACTTTCTTTTAACAAAGACTTTGAATTTATTAATTGACATCTTTAGAACGATCTTTAGAACGAATACGAAATCACAGTCGAAATTGTTTCTAGTATATCGATGGCCACTAAACCAGAGGGGAATCATCGGACGCTGACGAGCTAAGGAGGGTCAGAGTTCTAGCTAACAGAGCCCTGACCTAAAGGTGGAAGGACGATTTCGGGTCCCCTGTGCCGGGCGGGTTCACAGTAGGTGCGATCTGCTCTCATCTGGACATATGGTTGGGCAGATAGCACGAACCGATCTCCTACAGGTTGGTACAGGTGTTTACACCAGTCATGGTTATATCGGCAAATACATGTACCAAACTGTTGGCTGTCAGCCGTCGGCCAGCTCTCATGAGTTTGGTGCCTGCTTAGACACAGTCTACCACACGGTGGCAGAATGTCCCGCCTGGGGACCTCAGCGACTCATTATGACGTCACTGATCGACACAGACCTCTCACTGGCACGTATTATAGCTGCAATACTCATCAGCGATCAGACCTGGAGAGCGATGAGAAGGGGAGAGGGTGAATGCAGTCGAAACACTCCAGTTTCGAGGAAGGGAACAGGAAACAGGAGGCGGAGGTTGATACAACTCCTACCCTTGTAGAGTATCTGTGAGCCGGCTGTAACCGAGGGGCCAGAGAGGTATTCCTCAACGAACCTCTGGCTCCCTACTGACGGTCCCGCTAGATTTGAGTGGGTATTGCGAGTTCTTCCTGCTCGCGGACAAAAAAAATCGATGGCCCCTGTCGTTCAACTTGCATTGTAGACATTTTGTCATTTTTGTAATTTTGATGATTATATCACCCCATTTAACTAATCTAACCTAGGTCATCGTTCTAATAAAATCATATAACTATTAAAACACAAGATGAAAAACCACACGATAAGTATAAAGAATAATAAACTTATCTTTGAATCATTATATTACAAAATAAGGGTTTTATACTTGACTCCTTAGACGTATGTACCTCTTCCCTACAAACCATAGGCTACAAATGAATAGCAATAGTAAGTTAATAGCTTACTGCAACAACATATGCAAAAAAAAATATATTTCCGTCGATAAGGGCTATTGTAAATGGATAGTGTTGGTAAATAACATTTTGTCTCATAAGCATAAACACTTCGGGGATAAAAGTCTGCGGAACAACTTAGTTAAGCACCTTCCTTAAAAACCTCTTGTTGAGTACAGATAAAAGGGCAATAAATCAGCTACACTATCCAAAGTAACAAGTATAAAATAGTATTTTACAATAATTCATACAACAATTTTATGTCGGTTGAGTTTTTTATTTGAAACATATAATAACACCTTTTTGAAACATTAGTTGATTACATGCCAACAATCACATTGCCTTGTGGAAAAGTTTAGACACTACAGCATGACATTTGAATACTATTGATTAAGAAATATATTTCGTTTACTTTAAAACACAAATTTGCGACCTATTTATGGACATATAAACTAAAGTTTTCAAGATTAGCAGTTCGGTATTTTTCGTATTCGTTTCACCTGAATCTGAAGCAATATTACCAATTTCTGTTCGAGACGGCCAACTCGCTGACTAGAAGCGGAAATAGTTAGTCTTTTATTAGTGAAGGAAATGAGATTTTGTATTGAATACCTTTATACCATTTTACTAAGAAATAAAAATGAACAAAGGTTTATCCTAAAAAATAGCAAGACAAAGTATAAATGAATAATACTGACTATTTTGCCCGGCTTACGGATTGTTCACGTTAATTACAGTTTCTGCGCAGCAGTACTCTTAAAGAATAGAAATAAAATGGTAACAATTTAATTATACTTTCATTACTTTACATCGCATTTTAGATTTATCTTAAGTCTAAAATTTTATGATGCCTGCTTCAAAATAAGAAAAGCGTCTCTTTCGCAATGACTTTTCTTTGTTATTTCGTTGTTGTTTTTGTTATAAATCAACATTATACAACAAAGAGTAAGAGGATATATGCGTTGATTCTAGATCCAGATCATATAAATATCTCGGTTTAATAAATGACCATAGATTCAATTAGGATGACCATATTAACACTGTGTGTGATAAGCTCATAGTACTTATAGCAAAAATAAGCAGAAATTGTTAAGTTACTGCTTTATAATACACTTGCTACAAAACGTGAAATGAACAAGAACTTTCTTATCAGTGTATGATTTCGGTATGATATCGCGAAATGAACTTGTGAACACCACCAAAATAAATAAATAATTATTGCTATACATATATCCATTGAATAAAGAAACACTTCGATACAAGATTTAAATTAGACTTATTTTTAATATATTGCCAATGGACTAGGTAAATTGAAAATGGAAATAATATTTTAATTTGTTGAAATAACGACGGATTGTTATACAAATAATTCTATATTTTTTTTGCGCCGTCTAGTCGTTATGAGACTAGGGTAACGTTTTTACACGAAGTTATATTATATTTACCAGATTTATGTGCAAGTAAACAATTCACGTTTTAACTCCGGACAACAAAAGCGAAACTACCCTGAGTCATTTTATATGTATTTAGGTAAACGAAAACATTAAACACACTGGAACTAGTTAAACAACAAACATAATTTATGATCCTCGACAAAATATCCAAGCTAATTTGTTAAAATTGTGATAAATTTAAACGCGTATTTTTATATCGATTCTTTTTTTTTATTGCTGACAGATTAGCGCTTGACTGTGATCTTACCTCATGTTAAGTGATGATACAGTCTAAGATGAAAGCGCGCTAATCTGTTAAGAGGCGATATATCCCTTACGGTTTCTACACAGCATCGTACCGGAACACAAATCTCTTTGTTTGGCGGTACGTTTTTGCTGGTAGAGTAGTAACTAGCCACGGCCGAAGCCTCCCACCAGTCCAGACTCAGACAAATAAGAAAATACAATTTCCTAAATTCGTCCTACCGGGGATCGAACCCGGGACCTCCACTAGCAAAGCGAATACTCGCACCACTGCGCCAGCGAGTAATTGGTTAACAATTTCCCATTTTACTTGTTAGGGCCGCCAGGATTAATAAATATATTCTTTTGATAAATCCTCTACGAGTCAAGTAAAGCTGTTTTAGATTATTATCATTGAGTACACTTGTACGATTGGAGTATTTTCTATACAATAAAAAAAATGGTAATTATAAAGTACTTTATTGGTGAATATACAGATAACTAAAAGTAATTATATAATCAAGACCGGACCTATAATTAACTAGATGTGTGGAAAAATACTAAATCGTACTAAAAAATAAATAATAAATAATAGTTTAGCAAAACTTAAAAAAAACACGCTTTTATAGCAGACTAAACTATAAACTAGAAAATAATTTTTAATAATAAGTTATAAACAGAATCATTTCATTCAGAGTGAAAAGCGTGGGGTACATTTCACAACATTCATAGATAGTTGTTAATAGAATTATTGTAACCTTTAATATGTCAAGCACCCCACGGCTTTCACTCTGAATTAAATGATTCTGTTTATATGTTATTATTAAAAAATATTTTCTAGCTTCTAGTTCGATTTGCTATAAAAGCGTGTTTTTTTAACTCTTATTTATTTAAGAAAAACTTTGTGTGAAATAATCCACGCCTCTCACCACTAGGCCTTTAGGTGTGATAGTAAAGATGATGATTTATATGTCCAGTCTTGTGTATCTATGGGTGAGCCATAGCAATGTGTGACTGGATTTCCTAGCTTCGTAGGACCTGATGATATTTTGTGATACCGAATACTGATGACATGATTTTTAAACATAACACACTTTACCATATTCTAAAGTATATTTCACGATTATAAACACAAAGAGAAGGTGACTAAAACTTAAATTAATGCGAGACTCTTAAACAGTTAGCAAATAAAACACTTTGTACGACTTCCCTTAAAGTAGATTGCTAATTAAAGATGCCATAGAAATAACCTCTTTGAGTGCAAGACTGTTATATTACAATAGCGCACGATAAGTTCAATATACAAACTTTTAAATATTTTATATCAAATAGTTGCTAGAAACATGCCACAAGTCGTAACCACCAAGTTGATTGATTGAATGTTACATTAAATATTTAGGAAAGTTAATTTTAATTCTTCACTTAAAAATTATTAAGAGTTGATGGACAATTTCTGTCATTCGTTTAAAAAGATATGCAAAGCCCAACTTTGATGGATCTTGAGAAATTCATGAAATTTCCAGATCCTGTAGGACAAGTGTAGAAATGTAACTTTGTATATAAACTCTAGTCAACAACCTTAGCCTGTTTCAAGGTCCGGGGTAACAAGCAGAATTTAAAACTGAACTTTGGTATAAAAAGATTGCATGTAATTTTATAGAGTAAATAGCTACAATTAAATGTTAATCATTTTACACCAAAAATTATATTGAAAAATTGTATATTCATTTAGGATATATTAAAAAGTCAGACCTGTAATTAAAGCGAAACACTCTCAAGCATCCCTCAGTTTTATATAATAGTAGCAGATGCTTACTACACTTTTTGTGCGACCTTTTTCACGACCTACAATTAATGTTTTTAGATAGCTCTACGCTTTTACTAGTATGCTTTTGTAGAGCCACTTAAACTAATTATACTGGAAGTTTAGATTATCAAAAAACTTTTAGATGGAGCATTAAAAATAACTCCTGGCCTCTCTGACAGTAAATACCGAAAGGTAAACGGATAGGGTTTACATACCTCTGCAACCTCCGTGAAATATTTAAAATCCACAATTCAATTTTCCAACTGGATGTAAGTCCGTCGAGCTGCCTTTCGCAATGACAAGTCACGTTGGTCACATAAGCAAGGAAAGTAAATATGTTCTAGAGTGAATATCGCGAGCATATAAGAACGTACGAAGCCTATGAATTTTGAACTGTTCCTCTTGAGAAATGGCATGTGTACTTTCAGGCAATAACAGATGTGTAGCCAAAAAAACATCTATCTGAAGAACCATCTAACAATTTTAAGAACCATGCAATATAAACCATTTAGTAACGTAAAACGTGTTAAGCTTTATGATTAAAGTACATACCAAAATATGCGGTTTGGAAAAAGAACGCTAATGACTGAACGACGTTTTCCATGTCAGCTAGTGTTATATATATAAGGATGACCATAGAGTGTCGTACCTTAATCCTGTGATCGTTATGCAGTCTCGTATAAAATGGATCAGTGAATTTTATGGAGCGCTTTTAAATGGTAGACGATTGATCTTTAACACGATTAGTTGATATCGGCAGTGGATGTTCAATGCAAATTAACTAACTCTTTGAGTGATATTCTTTCCGGAATAGATTATTCAAACTACTACACTTTATTATTTTCTGCAAAAAAATACATAAGGAAAAATAATGGAAAAATGAAGAAACAGGTTTCTTAATAAAGACCCGAGTTGATTGTTAATGGAAAGTACTTTGTGATACAAAAAAACCCGAAACAACGAAACACATGCAAAATATTTAACAAGCGATAGAATCAATAACAATACGAGTAACACGGTTCAGTCCTTGTCATATGACTATTCTGTATATATGTTTTATTAGATAACAGAATATGGTGCTAATATCTGCTAATAGGCAGCCTGATACACTCTGGTGTAGGGCCATCCACACCTGATTCATATTCAGCACCGCTAAAATAATAGAAACGCGCATATTACGCAAGCGGTGTGGTTTTTTATCGACGTTGCTGGTTTTGCAACATTGGCCAAGAGGAGTTTCACTTGGCAAAAGATACGAATAATAAATTTCTTCCGGAGAATAAAAGAATAAGTTTGTGAAATTTTGATTTACGCTTAGCACACAGTTGGTGAGTAGACAACATCCGATCTTATTTGATTGGAGATATTACCTATTTCCCTGATCCCGTGAAAATCACGGGATAAAATCCACCTTGATTATAACTATTCACTATCACTTCAGCTATCTATCAGTAAATGTCTTATTAAATCCCGTCAGATAGATAGTTCAATTCTATTAGTGGTTCCAACTCGAGGTGTCTCATAACTCTATTTGTTCCATTGGTCTCTCCTTGGTAGTTATCTCCTTTTCGCACGATATCACTGGTAAACAGTTTAATCAAATACCTTGACTAAATACTTTGGATCATATTAACAAAAACTAACTAACAACCAGGAATAAGCTGCCCTAGCACAAATTTAGACAGGAGGATATGAGATATTTCTAGAATGTTATACATTTTACCCCGAGGTTTCAAGTTTAATTTAGTGGCTTCCGCTTGATAACATCATTTGCAATTATATATATATTACAATTTATATAAACTTTTCAGCAGCTTTTCTTGAAAATCTTTTCTAAAACAATTAAAGAAGCTTGTTTGAACTTTGCTATTAAACAAATGAACTTAACACTCAGAGACAACTATTTTTTTGTAAGGTATACACACTATATCTATAAATAATTGCCACATCATTAAAACTTTTTATGGTAAAGCTACAATTGATAGAAAACTGGATGAAAAACTTTAATTAAAGATATTTGATCAAAGAGACGCCACCCACAACTTCATTAGATAAACCTGAACTCTATTACATTTCTTATTATACTGCTATATAAAATTTGTCATGGCGTCCTTTGCATAAACTTCGCCTTACGAAGTACTTCGTTATTTCAAATAAAAAATTTATGTTATAAAAACGACCGTATTTTGCGCAATCGTTGCAATACTGATTTATAGAGACTTAGGCATTACAATATAGTTTGTATGTGTAATCTCTCGTTATTAGTGGGAGTCCACGTCAGGAAAGTATAACTAATGGATAAATTTTAAAAGTTTTGGGAGAGGCCGTGAGTGAATATATTTCGCTATGATATACATAATTATGTATAGATTACTATATTCGAAAGTTGTTGTCAATTGTACTCTATACTTTTGTTCATATTTCCGATTCAAGCATTTATTCGAGTTTTTATACCATTATTGTTTTTTTTCAAGTATTACTACAATATTATAATAATTATTTTATTATTTGGGGCGCCGACGAATCCAAGAAATTTTCTTCCAGCCTTATCTAATATATAAAAAAAGATATTCAGGTATCTATTGACTCATCACGATATCTCTGGAACCATAAGGCGTAGACTTGAAATTTGGTAGGATTATTCCTTTTGCCGAGTAGAGGTCAACTAAGAAGGGATTTTACGAAATTTCACCCGCAAGGGGGCTTACGGGGGTGTTAACTATTGACTCATCACGATATCTCTGAAACCATAAGGCGTAGAGACTCGAAATTTGGTAGGAATATTCCTTTTGACGAATAGAGGTCAGCTAAGAACTGCTTTTACGATATTCCACCCGCAATTCCGTTGCGGGGGTGTTAACTATTGACTCATCACATAAGGCGTAGAGACTTGAAATTTGGTAGGAATATTCCTTTTGCCGAGTAGAGGTCAGATAAGAACGGATTTTACGAAATCGATTAAAATTTGGTACAGCGATAAACTAGAGCCTGAAAAAGGATTATAAGCTCTTTACAGTAATACACAGCATATAACTCATTGAAGTATTTATACATATGTTTTTAACAATTTGCCGAAATACTAAGTCAATCAATGTTTAACTCTGTATAACCATAATAGCAAGAGCGTAAGCACAATTCAGCTAGCCTTTCCTTTTTTCGTATTACTAAAACTTAACATTTGCCACATTATTGTCGAATGGTAAGAGGATCCCTATAGGCAAGTGTAAAAAGTACGAAATTAATTCTTGTAAAATAATATTCTATTATGGTAATATTCCCATAGGGTCAAAGGACGTTTTTCGTATACTAATTAAGCGATAATTTTGCTTGCATCGGACGTATATTTTTTTGGAAACTTTCTTCCTGAGTTCTAATTTTCAAAGCGCTGTTATTTAATCTACTGTGGTATACAGCAACACGAAATTCGATTAAAACTTCCAATGGGATCGTTTTTTGTAAAAACAATTTCGCTTTAAGGGGATTTCAGTAACATTTTGAAGTAGTCCAGGAGAGCGATACGATACGAATAAAAGTAGGAAATTAGTTTAACATTTTAACGTCATTATAAAGTTAACAGAATGATATATTCCGAGAATGCAAATTGAAATTCACGTATGAACTAACTAAACGTTGCACAAAACAAACTCGAGTATTAAAATTTATAACAGCTACCGTTTGGCTCATCGGTTAAATCCAGTTAACTAATATACAAATTATTATTTCAATCATTTACAAATTAGAAATCATAAAATAAATCTTACATTTACCTGTGTAGCTATCAAGTTTAACAAATAATGAATGAGATTTTATGGTATAAGAAAAATAAAAATAAATGTTAATCTTTGATAATGTCAGCCTAGTATACTTTACGATTGTTGGATAGGAAAAATCTTCTTCAGAAAGGCACAGAATTGGTAATATAGATATAGTCTGGCCATAAATTTTGTATATTCTTTGTTGTATTGTTACTATTTATAATTTAAATACAATAACATTACTATGAAATTGGAGGCAGTTATTTTAAAATATTATTCATGGAGCTTACTCATTTTTCACAAATTAAAATAGAAAAAGTACTCAATCGCGAAAATAGCGTTACTAAGATGGAGACGAATGTAATTTTTGGAAATAACGTATCTGTGTTTCTGAGCTGAAGACGGCTGTCATCTAGTCCCGATTTTAATTTGCTTGATTATGATATAACAAGATAGATAGAAGTCATATCCTCTAAAAGATTATATGAGATAATGTCTTTTAGAGGATATGACATGCTCTAAACTCAAAGATGTCCTCAATCATTAAAACTTTTAATAAAAATAGCAATTGCGAATTTTTATTTGGACAAAGTGTGAATGACAACTGGCCACAATCTATTAAGGGATGCGACAAAACAAATAGAAATTACTTGGAATTAGTTTCACATTTTATAAACTTTACAATATCAACGTAAGGATAAAGGTGCACGGCAGTATTAAATTATTTATCTAATAAAAAAGAACGGCGTTTTCCTTGTAACAGTATTTATTGCAAAACTAGTTTCACTAACAAACTAAGAGCTAAAGAGCTATCGTATACGGTAGAGACTGGTAAAGATTATAACTTTCGTAAACTATCGATGTTTATATGTGAATATAAAATACAGTAATTATTGAATTAGGAAGGCAATAATGTGAATATGGCTTTAATATAAAAACGACCACTCACACAATTCAAGATTTGTAAAGGACAGGTTTGCTCATATCCTCTTTTGATCGGTATATGGTAATAACACGCATTTAAACAAAGAAACATGTTAACGTAAAAAGGAAGCCCTAACTTAAATCTAAGACTCAATGTAAAGTAACTTTTAAAAGACGTTTATCAACATGAACGTTCCATTCCGGCGGTACAAAGAGAAGACTTTGTGCAATTATGCTCCTGGTCCATTGTCTGTCCTATTGTCCGTTACAGCCTCCTTGAGCTTATGCCGTGTAACCTAGAAACTTCCGTCCATGTTGGCGTTTTAGACATAGATATATGTATAGTATGTTTATCTTTCGCTGAATTATAAACTTAAAAGAAAATATGTATTATATATTTCATTATTTTCTAGATAACACCACTTGCATTAACACCTAGTTTTATGTATTAATAATTAATTTATATTGATTTTATCGTAATTATTACTTAATGCACCCTGCATAATATAACCGACTGCGGTTTTACGTTGTGCTGGTTTTGTAAATAGATGGCTATATTATGAAACAATATACAAATAAATACAATACAATTACATAGAATTTCGTGTGGATATATATATGTGTGTGTATATATATATATATGTCGGAGTGCAAGAGTCTGTGGAACGCTGGCGCCATCTGTGTATCGGCGTGGGGGCAGAGTCAACAAGTGGCAGTCTGGCCCGTCTCTCGGCAGTTCTCGAGTGGCGGTCGGCCGGAGTGGTCGACTATTGAAACTGTCGCGTTCCTAGCTATTAGTGTTAATGAGTTTGTGTAAATTGATATCGGGAACATTAAATGATTGAACATTATAATCCGAGTTAATTAACAAAGTGTTTGATTGCACCAACATTACCCACGAACGCCCATAGAATAAGAAATTAAATAATGGATCCAATTAATAACGATGTCGGCGGGGGACCCTACGCCCCTGTGCTTTATGCGCTCCGTTCTCTCTTATTCTCCATGTGTGTGTGTGTGTGTGTGTGTGTGTTATACAAATAAGAAACTGCCCTTTGAGCATGGAATTTCCTAAATTTACTTTTGATAGTTTCCATTATGTTTCCAAAAAAAATTCTGTCCAAGTTTTACACACCATAATATATTATAGTTTGTAAATGTGAACATTGAATTTTTTTAATGTGAAAATTATATATATTTTTATAGTTAATGGAATGTATTTTTAATTATTACAAAATAATGTTACGCCGAAAATGCAAATATCGACATAATGTGGACGCAGCGTTATGTTATAATTCGACTGGTGTTTTAATTCATCATAAGTAAACAATTCAAAAATGGATTATTCCATTATTCTTAAATTGTATACACACCGGCATATTTAGCGGAACTAAAAAAAATTGATATCAGTATCAAATAATGTTATGATACTGATATCAAACCTTTTTTTATTTGTTTGTATGTTCCGCTAAATATGCCGGTGTGTATATCGTACATCTTGCAAAATATTAAAGGTAGAAAGAAAGATGCTCTGTTCAACGACGTAGCAAGAAGCTTAAATCTTTAATGTCAAAGCTGCTTCTGAAATATGAACGCTATTCCTTGATATAAACAAAGCCTAGCTCGCTACAGACGGATGAAATCAAGAATTTCTATTAACAAGTTACTTTAAAAGAGCTTCTCTATCGCTTTTGCCCGTGTAAGAGTGTTATACCTAGAATAAGGCAGTCATATCGACCCATGTTGGTTCCGTTACTTCGCGCAGCTGTAAGCAATTAACACCCTCCCTTTAGTACAACAAATGTAAAAATTCAACGAATTATGAACACTAGTAAGGCTACACGACAATACTATTACTGCAAGCGTACTTATAATGTTTACTTTAATAATCCATGCATGCAAAATAATAGTTAAATGTCGGAAAAAATTAAAATGCCTGAAGGGCCGTCACAGAAAACGCCGTCATTATACCTTAGAGATATAATATAACAATATAGAGTAGGGTAATTCCTCTTTTACAGATCTACAACAAGTTCGCGATGGCATATATTTCTCTGTTAAAAAAAACTCACTGTTATATCTTAACAAAATAGCCGCCGACAATCCTGTAATTTGAAAAATATTCAGATGGATACATTCTTCATAAACTAAAACAGGTTTTTGAATAGTTATTCATGGACATTATTGTGTGCATTTACACCATGTACTTGAAAAGTATATTTTAGGTAAACTGAAGTCGACTGGCCGTTATCTAAAATGTCCTGGATTTGGTCCAAGAACGTTCGCGTTGGTCTTCCCCTTCCAAATTTTGCATTCACTCTTGACTCATAAACCCTTTTTGTCAGTCTCCTTTCATTCATTCTCTCTATATGTCCAAGCCATCTAAGCATACCTTTCTCAATTTTAGTTACTACGTCTTCTTTTATACCACAACGTTTTCTTATCACACTATTTCTTACGTTGTCACTCAGTTTCAATCCACTCATTCATCACTTCTCAACGATCTCACCTCTACCGCTTATATTTTACTTTTGTGATTCTTCTGCCATACCCAACTTTCAATACCATACATAAGTGTTGGCACTAACACTGCAGCATGCACAGCCAGTCTGGCCCTTTGAGACACCATTTGGCTATACATAAAGGCGTGCAGAGCACCATTTACCATATTCCCTGCATTTACTCTCCTTTCAATATCACTTTCACATGTTTCATCTTTTGTAAATTTAGATCCCAAGTATACAAATTCTTTCACCTCTTCCACTTGTTCCCCATCTATCAAAATATTGCCATTCATCATAGATTCATCTCGTTCAAAAAGCATAACTTTCGTTTTGTTTACATTCACTTTCATTCCTTTCCCTTTCAAAGCTTCATTCATAATATTTAGCATCTCCTGAAGCTCGTTAGCGGATGACGCAAGTATTACTTGATCATCAGCGTAGAGTAAACATTTGATGAGTAATTCATTCATTCTTAACCCATACATACTTTCTTTTAAATCTGTCAAACATTTATTCATGAATAGGTTGAACAACCATGGTGACGCAACACATTCCTATCGAAAACCTCTTTCGACAAGAAACCACTCCGTTAAAGTATAATTTCAAATATTTATAACTAGATGGATCCACGACATCGTCAGTGTGGAATGTTATTTTACTAGCATTTTCATTAATTTAGGCAAATTGTTTTACAAATAAGAGACATACCCGCACTGTCCTTTGAGGGTGGAATTTCCTAATATTTACTTTTGATAGATTCCATTATGTAAAAAAATTACCAAACTTACATACCATAAAAGTTATAGTAAATAGTTTGTGATTGTAAAGTTTAAATTTTTTTAATGAGAAAATTTTAATTTTATTAGTTAACTGCCCCGCAACCCCCCATGTGGGTGATATATCGCTAAATCCGTTCTTAGCTGACCTCTACTCGGCAAAAGGAATATTCGTACCAAACAAGGATCTACGCTTAATGGTTCCAGAGATACGAGTATTGTGATGAGTCAATAGACACCTGGATATCTCTTATATATATAGATATATTTAGTTATCTAGCCTAGTATATCTAATTTCTCCAAAATGTTAAACCGCTTGGACTATTACATAGATAAAATATTAAAAAAATATTGAATTCAACACCTAAAGATTTTTATTTCGCCCAATCACGTTTTGTTTTGCCAATAATTGACATCCGACAAAGTAATAGCGATCGCCCGGGGCATAGCTTTTACCAATATTGAGAGTAGTCAATACGTTTAATTTACTTAACCTAGAAAATCTCACCATTTCTTCTAATCATATTCTTTAAGTTAACCACACGAAATAAAGTACTCAATTTGGTACTTTCACATTTTACGCGAGTAACTGAAAAATCACATCGCGGTCGTTGTTTTTACTTAAATTGTACTTACGTACTTAGGCGGCATGCATCGAGCTGTAGCACTTTAATACTCTGTTTCTTAACTTCTTATTCATATCAAATAAACTACATAAGTTCGCACCTGTACAGGGTAATTTACGACTGGTCGTACCGCCAAACAAAGGGATTTGTGTTCCGGTATGAGGGTGTGTAGAAACCATTTGAGGTATATCGCCTCTTACCAGATTAGCGCGCTTCCAGCTTAGACTCTATCATCACTTACCATGTCGACAATAAAAAATATATAAAGAACGACCGCAGTTATTATTGCATAAAAATTAATCAATAATCTTCAAATAAAAGGGTGCGATATAACCGATGTATCTGAAGTTATTGATTACTTGACCTTCAACAGCGACACCCCAAGTTTGATTGTCTAGCGCCTCAACGTAAAGGCCTTCAGGAATAGGTGGAACGAAGGTGCTACTGTTATATCATTATACCAATCTTCGGAAATTTCTCTTTAACAAACATTCTATTTATTCTTAAATGTAGTCATTTTGGTCATACGTAAGGCACTTTTAACATAGAAAAAACTTGAGTAACATGTATAAAGCTTTAGATTATTCTATCTAAAATTACAGGTTCATGTACAAGTATTAGAACTTAAAAGGTATTATCGAGTTGGTAACGTCTTTTTGTAGATTCAAGACAAGGATGTTGATTAAATGAATATCATTTTGTGTCTCGAACATGGACATATGATATAACTTATATTTATCGATTAAGAAAAATTGTTTATGACAAAAAAAAGACTAATCATAAGTTTTACTGCGTTTTAAAACGGATGTATAATTCATAATAGTAGTTATAAATAGCATGTAAAATATTACTTATAACTATTAATAATATTGTAACACAATATTGTTTAAAATACAATAGAGAAATAAATGACTTCTGGTTCTAACAATTATTAAAATTATATTTTTATGACAACTTTGGCTTACTACATTATAAGTGTAAAATTAACATTTATCTCACAAATCATGAATCAAATTTACTAATGAAGGGATTTCGTTTAATCTATTTCATTACCAACGTAATAATAATTACATTTCTATTCTTGGAGTAGCTATATTAAAATTATACAGGTTTCTAATGTTTTCTTACACAAAACATAGACAACGCTTGTTCTTGTTTTTAGATTGAAATGAAGATAAAATACCTTTCTTACATAAGTCATAGTCACTTCTCAATTCAGACGATTTTATTTCGTTCTTAATTAATGTAAGGCAAATGTCTTCTATTTTCCACAGTAAAGTTATAAACTCATTTTACTAAACGCTACTGTAAAAATGAGGCTCTATAGAAATATTAAGAATGAAATATATTATACATCAATATTTATAGGACAACATAGACAACCCTACCAGCAAATACCTAACGCGAAACAAAGAGATTTGTGTTCCGGCGCGATGCTGTGTAGAAACCAAATGAGGTATATTCCTTCTTATCAGATTAGCGCGCTTCCATATTAGACTGTATCATCATTTACCATCGGGCGAGATCACAGTCAAGCGCTAAACTCTGATAAATTATTCTGTATTGTTTTATCATATATACTTATGTGATGATGCCTTCACAGACCAGCAGGTCGTACTACCTAGACCCTGCAGCAGGTTCTGCCCCTGCCATGTAACGGGTTGAAAGCGACAAAAGTGTATCATATAAGGAGGTTCATAATATCCGATCACGAGAAATGTAGAGGTGTAGCTTCAGCACTAAAATATCTCACAGTATATTTAACACACCATATACAATTGTATTCTTCAGAAGAATTATTCTGATCTATATAAAACTTCCGTTATAACATAATATAAGCATACCTACTACTGACTGCCTTATTGGTCTAGTGGTTGGCATGTTCGACTATAGACATGAGGTCCTGGGTACGAGACCCGGGTCGGGCCAATTCTAAATCGATATTGAGTTTTCTACTAAGATTTTCTCAATATTTGCCCGAAATTGGGAAAAATTTGGCGGGTGTGATTTACCCCCGTGCCTCGGAGAGCACGTTAAGCCGTCGGTCCTGCGCCTGATCTCTCTCCGATCGCGTCGAATTGCCGTCACATTGTACTAGGAGAGTGAAGGAATAGAGAGTGCACTTGTGTATTATGCCTGCCAATCCGCAGTGGAGCAGCGTGGTGGGTCTTTGCTCTAATAACCCTCTCTCATATGAGTGAGGAGGCCGGTGCCCAGCAGTAGGTCTACTGAAACTTATGACATTGGAATACCTCACCTATAGCGAGCAGTGATATAAAATCCATGTTTCGTTTTGTTTCTCTGTATTTGCCAGTCTTCAGGCGGTAAGTATTTTTGCAAACTTCTGAATAGAAAAGCAAATTCAAGTAGTAGAATAAACTTGCAAGTGGCTATTGATGTTCATAGCAATAATGAGGCATGAATACATAATATCTGCCCAAGATTTATTTGTATATAAAATTACATTTTGTTAAGTTACATATATTGAAATACTTTTTAGCAAATGAAATAGCTTATATATAACTTGAATGATTATGCCTTTTTCGAAAGTAAATATAAAATAAACTTGCTTAAATTATTAATAAATTATTCTTTTCTAGACTTTTCTAGATAATAAGTTTATTTAATATGTAGACTTTGGACAAGCAAGTGTAGTATATTGCTATGATGGCAAATGATTAACCAATTTTTATTTCATTCACTATTGTTTTGTAGCATCTCGTTATAACATTTAAAGAAGTATTAATATCTACTAAACATATAAAAAAATATTTCTTCAAGCCGTTAACATTTATCAATGCCCAAATTGCATGTTTTAACGTTTGCTATTGGAATTGAAAGCGGCTTCAGTTAAAAGAAATTCTATTAAGCTTGGCTATACAAATAAATGCAGCGGAAACACATTCATTTCAAAGGGTTATTCTTTGGTTTTTTACACTTTATTTGGACTAAACGTAAAAAATACGAACGTATCTTAAGATTTTAATTTATTTGTCTATGAATTTAAATATTAAATTTACACAGATACATGTTCTATGTAAAAATATATTACAATGCCACAGCAATTGGCAGAGAGAGAAAACAAAGAAATTGAGGACAATTTACTTATTATCTTAATAAGTAATAAAGCAATTATTCTCTTATTTCCAGTAAGTCCTAGCCAGTTTTTTCCCTATTTCAGTACTATCGACACACGAGAAAGTTTTTTTTTGTTAATTAAGCCATTATGGTCTTCCCAAATCTTTTTATGGTGTCCGTATTATATTAGTAGAAGTGCGTAATAAATATTACTTAGACAACAAAAAGCTTAAGAGAATGAGTTTGTAGAGCGTGAAAGCTTATATTAATAATGATATAAAACAATCGAAATTGTCGCGTAAGATGAGTAACGTTTTGTATTGTATATTGGATGTTTTAGGTCTGAATTATGAAATTTATACCATATAAAAAAAATATAAAATATTACACAGAGTTATATATCAACCGAAACTTAATTATGGTATTTTTAAAGGTCCTGCTTGTAAAGTTATTGTTTTTCAAGTGCGATTAGAGAATATGAACAATAGAACAAAGGATGTATGTGGTATGATTTGCAACTAAATCAAAAACGTCTCCTAGTGAAAGTAGTGCTTCAAATGTGCGCAAAGCAAGGAAATCGAGAATAATAAAAACGCCGTAAAGGTTTAGTAAATGCAATCCTATCAGCAATTCCCTTACTTAGGTTGGCTTTATACCTCATTAAGTGTCATTCTAATAAACGCATACCATATTAGAATTCATGATTTTCAAATAAGCTTAACCGAAAAAAAATATATAATAGAATTAGCATAAATAAATTCTCAATGGTAAACATTCGCTAATAAAATACATTAATCATAAGCAACGCTTAAATTAGGTTTCATAACCCCGATTAACTGTAATAAGCGAATTAACTTGACACCTTTTGGTTCGCTGTGGGGTAAGTTATTGTTTCTTTACGTGAAATAACGCCGAGATGAAAAATGGAACAGCACAGGTGTAACAATGCATACAAGAGCTAACAATGTTTTCTCGTGGTTCTTTTATAAACACAATAAACGCAATCTTACGTTTGAAAATATTAATTGAAATTAAAGTAAGCTCTTGTGGGCGACATAGTAAAAAATATATTATTACGAGCAATCACGTCATACCGCGACCATAAAGTTAAATTTAGTCATGCGCAGTAAAAAACATCCGAATCTTGATAGAACATTGATATTCGTCAATTGTCGCCCAATTTAGTTGATAGACTAACTTACATGATATGGCATACTCTTGAATTGTGCTATAACCGAATGAATTTAACAATATCAAATAAAAACGTTCTACTAACAGCTAGACGATACTTTGGGCTTTACGATATCACAATCTAACTTTAGCTTTATAAACCAGATGGCTAGCTAGCACACGGTTTAAGAACCACTTTACGCATTATAGATATAATCAGTGGCGTACATTAATTTTAGTCCAGGTAGACGAATAGGAATAAGTACGCAGATTCGGTAAATAAAATAATGACTACTTATTTTTCAAAAAATTCTATTTACTTTACCTTTTTTAATGTTGGCAGTGGTAATTAGAAAAAAAGCAAGAACCACTACGAATCGTAATCTCCTTAAATACACAAGGTTACATATAAAGAACTAAGAAAATTCGCCGACAACGCTTAAGTTTAAGTGTTATGTTAAACTTTGCAACACACAATATTCAGATTAATTCTACACAAAACTTACCTAAGTTGCGCAGCCGAGATTTGTTCAAAAAAATTAGTTGAGCTTTCTGGAGCTTCCAGGTACACTTGCAATATAGCGTGTACCGCGTTATCAATTAGTTCAAGCGAACATGATCGCGCGAATGGAATAGGTATATATACAACGCGTAAACAGTGCAGCAAGGCCGGCGCCGACGGCGACCGCTAGGCGAATATCCCGAGAGAACGTCGTGCTCGAACGACCACACGAAACGTTAGATCGATACCGGTGCTACAGCGCGCTCCCTTTCGTGTTTTACTAAATACGACTGGCGAAGCGATCGCTCGTGATCCCTTTGGAGTGAAGAGGCTCTACGAGATTTTACAGGGTCAGTTGCATTAAAACGATAGTACGATAAATACGTCCGACCAAGCGCAGGGATGCTACTTGACTCAACATATCATTTTAAATGGTGGGCAAAGGAGTATTTGCGAGTTGCGAGGAGCATGCGCGGCAAGGGTAGGCGCGGCGGTGCGAGGCGGAGGAGGTGCCGACTCACGACTGCCGATGACGGCGAGCGGTATGCGAGGAACAAAGCAAGGGTCCGCCGCACCATACTCGAAGACCGCATCCGAATCGTACCTTACGCGAGACTTTACCACCGCTAAGAGCACGCAATACCATCGATCATCGGCACGCATATTCCGTGACCTCTACATTTTACATTGCTACCCTATTTACGTTTTAAGTTGCCAAACAGTCAAATAAAGGACTGCGTCAGACGATATAGCAAAATATAAATATGCCCACCTATATTTAATAAAATATTACACGCATCGTAACAATCGGCAACTCTTTCGTACAAAAGCGTATATTAATTATTTGTCCGCTTTGGATAAAATCAGAATCAACTGTACTGATAAAAAAAACCAATAGATTTATATAGGAAAATATACCACAGTCTACTATATTTTCCGAAGAAGTTTCCACTCGAACGAGATATTCAAATGCTCTCACTAAACTACGTAATACCAATTGTGACGAAACTTTCACTGGCAGAATGGATGAAATTATAAGATATGAGACAGGATATTTTTTATCCTGAAATACCTACGAAATCGAGAAACCACAGGTAAGTAATAAATGTCGAACAGCCACGACGAAGCGTGGGTTTAGCTATTATATTTTATGCCTCAATTTTTATTCACAGACATGAACTCCGCAATAAATGGAGATGAAATAGGTCGATGCAAGGAAACGTGAATTATTTAAAATATCTTACCTTTACTACAGTGATGGAACACTAACCATTAGAAACGTCTTTCATTGTAAGTCCACAGTTGCATACTAAAGTTCTTTTGTCTGATTAGGAAACCTAACACTTTTGTTCTTAAGCAAGAGAAATTGGAAAGTATGAAATTATTGTTGCTAAGCTAAATAAATTATATCAACTATTTTTTTAAAAAAAACCTTTTTATTATTATCACTTGCAACTACAGATAACTGTTAATTGACATAGTAAAAGCGAAGGAAAAAGCAAGTATATGCTGTGATCGTGGCTTCATATGTAGTGAAGAAGTCACGATGTGGTGAGACGTTAATAGGCTGCTACTTACCTTACATGAAATGAATGTATTGGACAATTAGGAAAACTTAATGGTACTTTCTAACAAAGACGATTGGATTAATTTGTTAATTATGGTATTTACTTACGACACGTGTTGTTTGTCATGGTATACATAAACATTCTCTCCGTTATAAACAAAAAAAATACTATTTGGTGACTTGCCTAAAAATGAGAAAATATATTTCAAACATTTCTTTGGCAAATTTGCGGAATAAAATATGAGTAAAAATACTTCTAACTGTATATTGAATTGTGGAAATATGTATATTTCACAGATAAATTGTCTCTGGCAACTTCTAGTAAAAAATGTTGCAAAGTGACTCTAATAGCATTATTTATGATTAGCAATGCCCCGCATCTTCACCCGCGTAGATACCGATCTCGTGGCAGTGGAAAGTCTACTAAGTCGGACTATAGATTTATTTTCGCTAACGTAAAAGTTTTATTTCGCTTAGATTTTAATTACTTCCTTTCAGATTATTAGATACACATTTACATTCATAACCTAAACAATATACACATTTTACTTTACAACGTACATTTAAAAATCTATTAGTTATAATAATAGATTTTTAAAATCCTAACATCGTTTACGTGGAATGTCCAACTCCAGCAAATTTAAGAGTACTCTACAGGTATTGAAAAATTCTTAATTGAAACGGTCTTTGTCATTTAATAGGATAAGGATTGATACAAAGGAATGAATTATATCGTTTGATTATGGTCGGTGCTTTTATTAACTTTTAAAATGTAAAAAAGTACTTATAGCGGCATAACTACAGTAGTGGATATATGGTATCGCCGACTTTTGTATAGATATTAATACGTTCTATAATACTGTAGAACATTTTTTTGTTCTATCATCAATAGTTTCACCAGCGCACGCGATGACAGATTTTTTGTGATTAATTTTTTCACACCTTGGGTTACATCAATGCATTTTTATTCGGAATCTCTACTTTTTTTGAGAAATTAATATAGCCTATGTCGCTGCAGTTATATGATGGTGTACAAAATTTCTGAAATAGCATACATACTTACATACAAAAACACAAACGTATCCTCTTTATAATATTAGTTTAGATTGTCAAGTGTAAGTGGGTGATCGTGACTTTACGAATAGTTTTTACGATTGAGCGCTAATTACCCTATTGTGTATACGTTAGTGCGTGTCTAACAAACGAGTAAATTAACATCAGTTACAGCTATGATATAATTATTTTAAATGCTTTTCATACTATTTTCTTCTTAATCGTTTTAGAACATAAATACTAATTTTGAAAAATAACATTTCTTGAAATGTATAAAAATTGTAAATGAACTTATTAGCTTTAACTTTCTATTGCAATTTTATTTGGTTACCGATTACTTGAAAGAAGTACTCTACAAAATAATTATAAATCATTGGTAGTTAGTTACAAGGAATATATTTCTGCTTCTTTATTTATACTATTCAATATAGTTGCTCGGTTGGGCAGCGTCCGGAAAGCTACGTAAAATTTTTTTATCCAATATCCCTCAGTGCCAGAAGACCAGTCTTTGTACAGTGCGTGTTGCCAGTGATCACATAAGGATGGGAAACGTGGTCGCTGACTATGTGCCTCATTCAAAAGCACAATGTCACACAGCGTGCGATGGAGAGGGCTAAGCTTGGATTCTTTACGCTGAAGCTTCTTTACGCTTTACAAGAAGCTGAAGTGGCCATGGGCGGGCACATAGTCCGACGAACCGATGGACGCTGGGGCCCGAAGATGCTGGAATGGCAACCCCGTACTGGACGACACAGTGTAGGCTGACATCCCCAAAAGATGGACCGACGATATAAGGAGGGTCGCTGGCAAACATCTCTCTAACTTTTGGTGAAAACCGCTTGTCAATCATGCTAAATTATTATAAAAAAAACTTTCAATTCTTTATTTTAAAAATAAGGTCAAACAATGAAACGAAACTGTAGACATAAATCGTCATCTATATGCTTGTTTTATCTCGCGTAATATGAGTGTTTCCTAAGCCTTTCAATCACTGGAATTACAATTTTTTATGCTGTTGCTGAGTAAACTAAATCTTTTGTGTTTTTAAATAATATAGGGTATTATATCGACCATATAATCCGTAGGCACAGTATTAACGCTTATTTTAGATATGTAAGGTAAGTAGCAGCCTATGAACGTCCCCACGATTGGACACAGGTCTCCCCACTAATTGAAAAGGGAATTTATTTGGTTACGCTTATTTATTACGTTTATTTAATAAAAGCTATACATAGAATATTATGTTAACCCTTGGGTACATTATATGAATAGGTTGGTAGAAAAGAGTTCAAAGAATTTGTTCGGAATTTCAAAGTAATAATTTGCATGTAGCCTTTATATAGGACGTAGCGACAACTTAAAAAAAAATCAACGTTAACTTCTTATAAGTTATGTTTAGTTTATTACTTAATTTATAGTCTAATTTTAAATGAGGACGAATGTGAAATCTTAAGGGTTTCAATCTTTAAATTTATACTAATCAAATTAAAGGACAACCGCAAACAAGACTTAAGTTGTGTTGAACTACATTAACGTGAGTGAAATCATTCAAAGAATCACCACAACCTCTCGTTAGATCGTCGATGCGCATTGCATACAAATACGAGCTCTGGTCCGGTCCAGACAAAATCGATATAGCAATTTCATTTGTTATATATTGCAGTCATGGCTTTAGTTACAACTATGTAATAGATAATGATGAGGATATAACTGAAATAATATGCTGCTGGAATACAAGAAGAATATTTTAAAATAAAAAAGAGGGGCTTAAACAAAAATGCCGGCGTTAACAAATTTTCTTCACGTTAACATATTTCCGTCAGATTTGTCAATTCGTTTCAAATTTCATATTGTGGACCATATTTGACGATACTAGTAGGTTATATATAAAATATATTAATTTAACTGGACCTCGCTTCGCAGTAGCCTATGACATAAGAATTATCTTTAATTAAAATCTCGAGTTCATTTCGACGTAAAAAAATTCCATGTATCTCAAAAAGTCAACTATCTTCACTATTGATTTCGTCGAGATAGGTTAGCGAAAATAACTAAATATGGTTATTCAGTCAGAAATTCGTAATGAAAAGTATATGGTTTATAGGTGGAATACTTTTTTTAAAGCGGTCCAGCAAATTTTGACTTCATCCAGAAGAAATATATCTCTTACATTTATATCCAATATACGGACCGTTTATATTGAAAGTGGTGTAAGTCTATTTTCTTTTGTTTCGAGAAAATTAAACATTAATATTTTTTTGGGTAAAGGTATTGCCAAAAGTACGTAATAGATTGGTTTCAAATTAATACACAGCTAAAGTATGTTCCAATTCATACAGTACATACGCTAAATTATATTTAAAAATCCAACTCCTAAATAATATCAAATTAAAAAAATCGAAATAAGATTGCGGATTTTTTTGCAAAAAGATGGCGCTACTGTTGTTATTTTAATTCACCAAAATACGGGCAAAGATACGGAGTCATACGGCCTTGTCGTTTTTATTTTCTTCTCACAGGTTATGCGCTGTACATTTTCTAATACATTTCTCTAATTTTTTTAATATCTGTCTTACTTGTAACTTACGAGTAGTGGAAACACGAAGGGAAAACAATGCAAATCGTCCGCGGGTGAAACCGCGGGACACAGCTAGTATAAAATAAATAAAAAAAAAACACTGATCGGCATCCGTCTGCCATGCCACCTATCTCTTTCAATTGGACTAACACCACTTTCATAACCGATGATTATGCAATTTTTTTTACCGACCGATTTTAATTTGTACAAAACATGGCTCGCCCGTTTTTCGTGAATCTTAGCGTGCATATCGGGTAGACAACATCTATTTTTCATCCCCCCTAAATGTTAAGGGTAATCCACTCCTAAATTATTATTTTTTTTTAATTTTTTTGTCAAAATTTTTACTTTTTATCTTTACATGATACAGCATACAAAAATACATACAACCATAATTTTTCGCCTTTCTATAACCAACCACTATTTTATTATTGCAATAATAGTTATTATATGGCGTTTTGCTGGGTCAGCTAGTACTAATATAGATATGTAAAATATCAATCAGTCATGCGATTGAACTAGGAATAGTGCTCACGGGATTAAAACTCGACCAAAACAGAACGAGACTAGTCTCTCAATCCAATGAGATTGATATTTGATACAAGAAATAAAATATAAACATAACCAATGACCTTGCTGTCGCAACTGCAACGTAAATATTTGTAACCTCTTAACTCCGAACTGTTTAAACGTTACCGGAAAGTCTAGTATTTTTCTGTTTAAATACGACATGTGCATTTTAAAAGCCGACCAGAAGGCTAATTTTATGTATAAAGCAACTTCAATAAGTCGTTTGTAATCCAGACAAAAAACCTATCCGTCACGGCACGCCTGGCTGATTGAAACATCGAAATGTTTAAAGTAAGACACAACCTTTGGTGTCACGTAGTAAACAAATAACTGTATACATTATAGGTATGTGTGGCGAGAGAGATGGCGAATCGCAGAAACGAGAAATGAGAAATGAAGATACGTGGAGACGCTTCGCTTCAGCGTGCATCGCTCTCACGCGCCGCTATAGATGTTCCACATCAAATATATTACTCAGTGTGAGTATTACGAGAATTTTAATAGTTAAGAGCTGATTGATTTTGTTCATTTAGCACTACGCTGAAGTGATAATGAAATCTTAAGCAAATTTTAGGGGATCTCGCCAGCTTTAAAGTACTGTTTTTATTAGAAACAAGTGTATGTGTGTGCGTGTTCCAACTACGCAGACAAGATAGACAAATGCTTGATTAAAAATTGCGAAGAAAGACAATGTTACATTAAAGAAATACAGCGGGCATATACGACAATTCGTAACAGACTCCTTTCAGTTTTGTTTAATAGCATTCGTTTGCAACAGATGTAGTTCATTCTTACTATGGCCAACATAACTTTGGTGATACTTGTGCCTTGAAGGACACGTTCAGTCGTTGGATCCAGCTATTATCAATAACAATACTAACGTATAATACGCAGTTCTAGAAAAAAAAAATTTGGAAGGGCTCTACGTATAGACCGTCACGGACATAATGACGTTTTTTGTAATTTACGATTATATCAACCCATATTAATTTGATACTTCTATCTCCGGAGTAATTTATTTTAGAAACATATATTCATAATTAAGAATTAAAATCGTCTGCAGGTATAACATGACAACACAATAATGCTGAACCACAAAGATGAAACGATACAAATGCTGATCCAACTTAAGACTTTTGATAAATTGCAGAGCCACGTTCATTTACCACTCCTCATGCTTATTTACAAAATCCCTTAAGGTAAGAGTGAGTAGCAATAATTTCAACAAGCTTGTTTCATTTTAGACAGGTATGAATGTGCAATGGGGCAGTGGACTGTAAAACTGAATATAAAATTGTTTCTTTGAATAATGCGTAATCTTTAAATCGCTTATGAAGCATCGTGAGTTTATTCCTTAATTGGATTTATTCCTTACTTTTTCCCACCTGCATCGAAAGACTTCTCGTACTTTTTAGTAAATTTGATGAAAATGTACCTGTGGACAAGAAAAAATAATGCATTATTATAAAGTCAAAGATAAAAAGACGATGATGTTTTGAGACACAAAGAGAAATATTAAATCGTTTCAAAACTAAAAAACCAAGTTTCAATAGCTAGTCGATCCGAAATTCAAAATTTAAATGATATAGTAGCAGTTTATATCGCTAAATTGAAATTACACAGTATTCCATGAATATACAATTGATAATGTGAGAGGAAACTATTCAGAAACCCGCACAACCTCTCGTTAGATCGTCGAAGCGCATTGCATACAAATAGTACTGTCCGAGACAAAATCGATACATCAAAACACTTAAATATTACATGTTCTCAGCTATAGTTGAATAATTTAAAGGATCTCCAAGAGAAAGTAATAAAAATCTATAAATCATAAAAATCAAACGAACTGTGTTGTTGCTGACATTTCATGCGCACTTGATCTTAAAAAATAGAATATGTGGTAACTTAAGTTGATATCTTTTCAAAAAAAAAAAAAAACCTGGTGTACAATGAACTCAACTCTTTTATTGAAAATTGAATTAGAGAGATCTAGAGAATAATCTGAGGAAACGTGCTGCATAATAAATAAACACGAATGGCGACTCAAAATATTTTGTGATATAAAATGTATGTAATGTTATACCTACGAGTATATTACTGCAATATTAACTACGGCAACTCTCACTTTACGTAAAATGCTGATAAGGTATAGCAGAGTAATTAATATGACCATTTTAATACTCCCAGAACTATTTTATTACCGAGCATAATAAGCGAACGGTAATGACATTTACTGAAACACTGACGCCTCGTCGGCGTAATGATGCCTCGCTTCGCTATCAAAGGTCCCCTGTACGATTCCGACGGGATACATATAGAAAATTGTAACAAGAAATGGACAGGAGACAGACTTGGGCTGTGGCTAGTTAGGCCCGTACCAGCGAAGTCGTGCCGCCAAGCAAAAATACACAGTTATGGGTACTTAATAATGACAGAAACCACATATATACATACATACATACATAGCATCACGCCTCATTCCCATAGGGGTAGGCAGAGACAACATCCTTCCACTTGCCACGATCCTTGCATATCTCCTTCGCTTCTTTCATTCTCATTAAACCTTTCATACAAGTTCGTCGGTTTAGAGTACTCTTGACCTGGCCGTTATTTAAAATGTCCTGGATTTGGTCCAGGAACGTTCGCCTTGGTCTTCCCCTTCCAACTTTCGCATTCACTCTTGACTCATAAATCCTTTTTGTCAGTCTCCTTTCATTCATTCTCTCTACATGCCCAAACCATCTAAGCATACCTTTCTCAATTTTAGTCACTACGTCTTCTTTTATACCACAACGTTCTCTTATCACACTATTTCTCACTCTGTCACTCAGTTTTAATCCACTCATGCTTCTCAACGCTCTCATCTCTACCGCATTTATTTTACTTTTGTGATTCTTCTGCCATACCCAACTTTCACTACCATACATAAGTGTTGGCACCAACACTCCAGCATGCACTGCCAGTCTAGCCCTTTGAGACACCATCTGGCTATTCATAAAAGCATGCAGAGCACCATTTACCATATTCCCTGCATTCACTCTCCTTTCGATATCACTTTCACATGTTCCATCTTTTGTAAATTTAGATCCCAAGTATACAAATTCTTTCACCTCTTCCACTTGTTCCCCATCTATCAAAATATTGCCATTCATCATAGATTCATCTCGTTCAAAAAGCATAACTTTCGTTTTGTTTACATTCACTTTCATTCCTTTCCCTTTCAAAGCTTCATTCATAATATTTAGCATCTCCTGAAGCTCGTTAGCGGATGACGCAAGTATTACTTGATCATCAGCGTAGAGTAAACATTTGAGGAGTAATTCATTCATACTTAACCCATACATACTTTATTTTAAATCTGTCAAACTATGAATAGGTTGAACAGCTATGGTGACGCAACACATCCCTGTCGAACACCTCTTTCGACAGGAAACCACTCCGTGTACGCTCCGTTTATTCTGACACAAGACCTAGAACCCTCATAGAGAGACTTCAATGCTTGAATCAGACAACCGCTCACCCCATACGTAGATAACGTTGACCACAGCTCATTCCTCACCACTCACTCACACACACATTATATATATATATATATATATATATATATATAATCTCATTCACACACACGCACGCACATGTGTGTGTGTGTACGTATGAGAGAATATATATAGCCACTCTTGTAACCTGGACGACGTGACTATAATAATCTATAGTTTGTAGAGGGAGATAACGGAGCGCATACGTGCGCCCCCTGCCACCCAACCTCCTCAAGCGGAGATGGGAATCATCAGCCGCATCCTAGCTTTACCTCGCTTTTCCCTTTTGCCTTTAGCGAGATGACGCTCTCGCATAAGGCAACAGCCCTCCACCCAAACACACTGGGGATCATTACACGGATTATGCCCTCCAGTGAAATTTCTCTTTAACAATTATCAAACTTGTCGCTGGGGTGCCTAGGCTCAGCAAGAGCATAGTGCGCGGCATCTACAGGAGCACGGTATGGTGCTGCTGTCCAAGCAACCACACTTGGTTAGCACCTGCACCAGTCGATAGGAGAGGAATGCGTTCCTCCCAGTAAGCCAACTCTCCAGTTGAAGACGCACCGTAAAATCATTAAGAGGTATCTCTTACCACATTAACGCGCTACTGTAATTATCTCTTACAAAGTTAACACGCAATTATAATTATCTCCCACGATCTTAACGCACTGTTTCCCGTAGTATTTTTTTTCACATTGATTCCAGTTAGATCTACATGACATACATAGTCTAAGAAAGATAACAACAAATGTGATATAAAAAAAAATATTGGCATCGTCACAGAATCATACCGGCTAGTTAACGAATCTTTATAAGCGACTAAACATTATGTCATATCCGCAAAACTCAAAAAATATTCAATGCAAACTCTACTATATTCTTGGGAAACAAGTATTGAAACAAAATATCTATCCATTCGTAAGCCGAAACAAAAGCGTTAAATTTTTTTTCACGAATGAATGATTAAATTCTACTATTTTCAAGTATTTCCAGCAAACTTTTGTTTCTATGCCAATATTATAAATTGATTTATTATCGTATTTTAAATTTGTGATAAAGATAATGTATTTTTCATGATCACGTTGTCTACGTTATTTTTGAATATCCAGGTTAAATTGCGAAATGCTTCAAAAGGTTCAACGCCGATTTTACGGGCATTTACGCGCCAGACTTTAGAGCATTATTTAACATCACCTATATTATAAAGTTATCGGATATTATTTATTGCCCCAAAGTGATATATTACAAAACTCTTTGTTTATAGATATACAATAACAGTTAATGATATGACACAATGATAAATTAAATTTTCTTCACTCGCATTTTTTTGTCATTGCACAAGCGGAGTATCAAATTACTGTGAATGCTGATGTTGGGAAATATGTCAATGTAATAAAAGCACTGAATTAAAAAAGTTATTGGGTCATGTTGTATATACCTATGTTTTTTTTATATTTAGGTCATCAATTCCGCCCCCGCTATCGAATTTGAAGAGAGCTGTCCAACATAAGGGTGTATTAAAAAATGCGGCAACGTGTAGATTTAAGGCAGCTAAAGCTTTATACGGTATTCCACAATCGATTCCTTCATATATTTGTTGCATTTCCGCAAGCTATTTCTAGATTAAACAAACGACACAACACTGAAAAATTAAGAGTGTTTTATTTCAACAACAAATCACAGAGAATTAAAATCGATCCAGCAGTTCTAGAACTATAAAAGGCGTAGCGAGTACTTTGTTTTATAAAGTCGAATATGTTTGTATGACACAATACATTAAAGGCAATTTTTGAAATTTCATGACTTAATGTCATAAAATACGACGATATGTATACTAAGAAATGCAAAGTTTTGTCACGGAAAGTTCTAAAGGAATATTTTGATTTATTTTCTCATTATAACATTTAATATCTGCACATTCAATCAAAAGGCTGGAATATTTACTTTTACTTTAAACGTTAGTCACGTATTTGAAGCTTCCCGAAAATCAAGATTCTTGAAATGGCTTCAAGAACTGCATTAAAGATTTTGGGTGTTAGTAGGTCTCCCTGACCGGCTTCCCTATTCGTAATTCTCGCAATATTTTTCTAACATTACTCGAGCTCAAGATTTTATGTACACGTTTTTGATAATGTTAATGTGTGTCGTGAGTATGGTCTAGTAATGCCAGCGAAATTGTATTATAATGTATAGAATTGAAGGTTTTTGTGTAGTATGCAGTACATATACAACTGAATACAATATTCATTAGTTTTTCCTAATAATTGGATTACTTCCTGTAGGTGACCAATAGTAAAGAATTTGTTTCTTACGCCAGCTTATCCTGGCGGTTGGTGCTCATCAAGTGGTCTTGACAATATATTTAGTAGTATAATTAATGAAATTCGAAGAAAACCAGTGTCATGACTTTTTAGGTACTATAAATCGCATGTTTGCAATGAAACATCTTAGAAGTTACTTAGGACTATATTAAATAATAAAATGATACTTTAACTGCCATAAATGGTACTTCATTTTTGAAAGTACTTCAACTTTACGTGATACGTGATAATTAACCTACTCGCTGAAAATAGCTTTATAGTAATTGTGCCAGTGAATAATGAGGCGGCCTATTGCTATAACTAGGTTAACTTAGGCTTTAAAAACCATAAAACGACGACCTTGGCAAACGCTGAATCGATTTTGGTACAAGATATTTACAAAGCCGTTCCAATTAAGTTCGACATGGACTTGAATAAGATGGTTTTCGGAAATTCGTTTCGTCATCGCAAATATTTTAAATAGACTTAGTTTATACTAATGTGGATAAAATAAATAAATTTAATTACTCGACAGTGCTATTAAAGTGTACTTGAATAAATAATTTTTAATTTGATGGGATTACGTTAGCCGATCATAGTTGAGAACTCAGCACTCGAAGTTGTAGGCGTATCACTCAGCTCAGCAATCGAAGTTATCTACCTGGGACACGCGATCCAATTAGGTAGGTCCAACTTCGAAAAAGTGATCAACCGCCGAATCCAACTCGGATGAGCGTTCGGAAAACTACGGAACAATTTTTTTCATTCATAATTCCTCAGTGCCTGAAGACTAAGGTCTTCGAACAATGCATGTTGCCAGCGATTACATTTGGTTCCGAGACATGGCCGCCAACTATGGGGCTCGTAAGAAGACTCAGATTCACTCAGCGGGCAATGGAGAGGGCTATGCTCGGGGTTTCCATACGTGATCAAATCAGAAATGAGGATATCCGTAAGAGAACTAAAGTCACCGACGTAGCCTACCGAATTGCAAAGCTGAAATGGCAATGGGCAGGGCACATAGTTCGCAGAACCGATGGACGTTGGGGCCCGAAGGTGCTAGAGTGGCGGCCTCGCACCGGTCAACGCAGCCTCGGCAGACTCCCCACCAGGTGGACCGAGGACATCAAGCGGGTCGCTGGGAACCGCTGGATACAAGCGGCGCAAGATCCGACCCATCGGGAAATAAAAATAACGTCCATCTGGCAGGAAAATATTCTCCGCACTGCAGTTTTACTTAAGCTCTTAAAATTATCAATTTTACTAGAAATATTACTACGAATATATAGAATGTTATTCAATATATATTGCGACGGTACTGTGAGAATTGATGTTTCTCTTGAAAAAACACGAGATCTTAATTTATATATCGCACGTACACATTGCTCTTTTTAAATTAGAATAAAAAATTGTTTTTATGTCTCTATGTTGGGAGTTGGTACTAGCAACTGGCAAGCAAGGCTGGAATTATGTTCCGTATTGAAAATTAGAAGAAAGTGATTTATGTTTGAATTACGACTTCGTATGGAAGATTGAATGGCTGTAAAACTGTTACTAAGGAAAATCAGATAAAAAAGGAATAAATAATTGTATCGAAACGAGTATGGCTTTGCTTTTATAATATATTGTTTTTATTTTAAGGTATTTTATTTTTACATACATACATACATACATAGCATCACGCCTTATTCCCATAGGGGTAGGCAGAGACAACATCCTTCCACTTGCCACGATCCTTGCATATCTCCTTCGCTTCTTTCAATCTCATTAAATCTTTCATACAAGTTCGTCGGTTTAGAGTACTCTTGACCTGGCCGTTATTTAAAATGTCCTGGATTTGGTCCAGGAACGTTCGCCTCGGTCTTCCCCTTCCAACTTTCGCATTCACTCTTGACTCATAAATCCTTTTTGTCAGTCTCCTTTCATTCATTCTCTCTACATGCCCAAACCATCTAAGCATACCTTTTTCAATTTTAGTCACTACGTCTTCTTTTATACCACAACGTTCTCTTATCACACTATTTCTCACTCTGTCACTCAGTTTTAATCCACTCATGCTTCTCAACGCTCTCATCTCTACCGCATTTATTTTACTTTTGTGATTCTTCTGCCATACCCAACTTTCACTACCATACATAAGTGTTGGCACCAACACTCCAGCATGCACTGCCAGTCTAGCCCTTTGAGACACCATCTGGCTATTCATAAAAGCATGCAGAGCACCATTTACCATATTCCCTGCATTCACTCTCCTTTCGATATCACTGTCACATGTTCCATCTTTTGTAAATTTAGATCCCAAGTATACAAATTCTTTCACCTCTTCCACTTGTTCCCCATCTATCAAAATATTGCCATTCATCATAGATTCATCTCGTTCAAAAAGCATAACTTTCGTTTTGTTTACATTCACTTTCATTCCTTTCCCTTTCAAAGCTTCATTCATAATATTTAGCATCTCCTGAAGCTCGTTAGCGGATGACGCAAGTATTACTTGATCATCAGCGTAGAGTAAACATTTGATGACTAATTCATTCATTCTTAACCCATACATACATTCTTTTAAATCTGTCAAACATTTATCCATGAAAAGGTTGAACAGCCATGGTGACGCAACACATCCCTGTCGAACACCTCTTTCGACAGGAAACCACTCCGTGTACGCTCCGTTTATTCTGACACAGGCACTAGAACCCTCATAGAGAGACTTCAATGCTTGGATCAGACAACCGCTCACCCCATACGTAGATAACGTTGACCACAGCTCATTCCTCACCACTCGATCATAGGCCTTTTCTAAATCTACGAACGCGCAATAAACTTTTTGGTGTTTAGCCAAACATTTTTCAGTTATGCACCGTAAAGAAAAGACCTGATCCGTACATCCCATTCCTCTTCTAAATCCCGCTTGCACGTCCCATATTTTCCCATCAGTTTCATTAATCACCCTTTCAATTAATATCTTTGCATACAATTTGCCGACGACACTAAGAAGGCTGATACCGCGGTAATTTTTGCACTCCTGCTGTGACCCTTTTCCTTTATATAGAGGGACAATTACGGCCTTGCTCCAATCTCTTGGGACTTGACCTTTCTCCCAGCATATATTGAAAAGGCAGTACAGCTGAGCTACCACAATCCCGCGGCCAGCCTTCAGCATCTCGACTGACACTCTGTCATACCCAGCAGCCTTACCTGATTTCATACCTTTTATCGCTTTCATGATGTCATCCATACTAATCTCGCTATCACTTGTCTTACATTCATTGCTATCCGCAGAGGCCATATTTACCTCTGCTTCATTTCTTTCAAACAAACTTTCAAAATGATCCTTCCATCTCTTCAATATCCATTCTTCTCCTTTTATTAAACTTCCATCTAAACTTCTGATTTTACAAAGCTCCGAGGAAGTAGATCTCCCTCGGGCAAATTGTATTGATTTCCAGAAAAACTTTTTGTTTGACTGAAAATCATCAGAAAGTCTCCTATCATACATATCACTGTATTCTTCTTTTTTCTTTCTTACAGCTTCTTTCACGATTACTTTCACCCTTTTGTATTCCATTCTTGCCTTTTTTACGTCATCATTCGTTGCCTTTTGCATTCGTTGGTTCGCTTTTGTAGCCAACCAATCGGACCAAGCTTTCTTCTTTTCACACACAGCTGCTTGAACATTTTTGTCCATCCACAAATTCTTCTCTTTCTTACCTTTCCTCCTTTTAGACACGCCACATACATCAATAGCAGCACCAACCACTCCATCTTTAAATTTATTCCATAAACTTTCAATCTCATTTCCTTCGTCTTCACTCTTGAATCGCCCACTCAAATTTTTCAGATATTCTTCTCTAACATCCTCTTCTTGCAATCTCTCCACTTTTATTCGTTCAAGAATGCTCGAGGTTTCCTTCTTTCTATGGCGCCACCGATTAAAAAGACCACCGATTCGGGCAACAACCAGGTAGTGGTCAGTATCGATGTCGACCCCGCGGTATACTCGAGCATCTAGAACTTTCTTCTTCAGTTTTTCGTCCACAATTACAAAATCAATCATACTTCTAGCATTCCCTTCTTCCCTTGTATACACATGAATCCCCTTGTGCTCAAACATAGTGTTTGCCACAAAAAGACTATGTTCCACACATATTCCAAGCAAACTTCGTCCATTTTCATTCACCCGTTTGTCACCAAACATACCAAGAGTCCTTTCATATCCATCACGTTTCACACCTACCCATCCATTAAAATCTCCTAACATAATTATTCGCTCATTCGGTTCACATTCATTCAACGTATCACTCACACTTTCCCAATACTCATCTATTTCTTTTTGGGCTTTATTGGACTTTCTGGTGCCCAGATCCGTCGGAGCATAAGCACCCAAGACAAAGATCCGAGTAAGTCCAACTTTTAGCCTGATCCAGATGAGTCTAGGACTCACGTATTTCACTTCTTTCACACAATCATCCATTCTTTCGGAAAGTATGATACCAACTCCCTGACAGCCTCTCTTATCACTGCTTACACCAGACCAGTAAGCTGTGTAAGGGCTATGTTTCGTGGTATCACATCCTTTCCTCTTTGTCTCATTCACGCAGAGTACATCTATGCACCTATCATGCATCATCTGGCATACTTCATCAATCTTTTCATTCATTCCTCCTCTTACATTCAAAGTAGCAAAGCGGCTCTCGGTAGCCCGCTTTTCGCCCCCATTAGGAACGTGACGTGATGGATTGCGAATCTCATCGCCGCCATTTTTGGAATGTAATAATATCACCATTGCGTTCCCACGAGTAGCAAGGGAACATAGGTCCATTCTGGCAGAGCCCCGCATGCCAGAATAAGGCTAGCCTATTTCTGGGTTCGCCCGGTCCCAGGGCCACCGCTTGCGACTAGGCAAATGCCCCTAGCCATGAGTCCCTCGGCACGGTACACCTTGGACTGGCAGGAAGTGGGTAGGAAAATGGAATAAAAGGGGGGAACGGGTCAAAAAGATAGGAACTTTGTAAGGAAGAGAAAGGAAAATATAAGGTAGTAGGATATTACTGACTCGGAAGACTGAGAAGATTCAGTAATAGCTCGGGGAGCCGGGATCGCATACCCGTGTACCATACTATGACTATCGGACAAATAGACAAAGATGTGTACCCCCTGACCAAATTTTATTTTTTCTATTCTTTTTTAAGTTTGAAATAAGTTCGCCACCTTAAGATTCTATTGGTATAGAAGTTAATAAGCAAAATACAAAACAAGGGATTGTGTTCCATGCGATCCATTGAATAGCATCTGGCTTCTAAAGATATCGATTCAGTCTGTATTCGAGCAGGTTCGCCTGCTTGGCTTAAGTCTAAGGTCGAACGCGTATATAATTGATACTTAAGCAATTCAAAACCACCGCTAGCTACGTACTTTGATTATAACTTAGACATGCGCCGCAACAATTTCGAGAGTAGAAAGAAACGAATTTAGCAACACGTTAATATGAATTTGAATTGACACAGAAAAAACAGCAAATAGAATTTTTAATTCCACCGCGCGGAGTTTGACACTGATCACGACTACATATGGGTAATTGAAATAAACCAGGGGACGGCCAGCAAGTTTCGAGAAGTACTTGCATCAGATTGCTGGCCGAGAGGAATCGCCTAATTGCCTTGAGTGTGGTGTCTGTCCCCGTCGGTACGTCACACCATACCATGGCAGAATTCCTAGCGTGGGTCCCTCAGAGACATCTTCTGGTTTCACTGATTGGAGTTGACTTCGCGTTGGCCTACATAGTAAGTGCGATCGCCAGCGAAACAGGAACCGTAACCTTCTGATGCGTGACCGTTATCTCGCTAAAGGAGGCTCGTGACAGCGGAGCGGAGCGGGAGTTGGCACCTGACGCCCCTGCCATCCGTCGCAGAAAGCTAGATATCAGAAGGCGCTATACGCATCTCCTCCCACGGTCTTGAACCACGATTCGGCTTCATCCGGGACACCATATTGGATTGCGCAAGCGAGCCGCTGGTGTCCCACTTTGGGATTACGAGGGCCTGTTGGGTTTTAAATGGTATTCTGCTTGACAGTGAGCCCCACACTCCCCACTAATCCGAGTGCGTGTTTTCCACATTCCCGGCTGGACGGGGTGCGTAAAAGCATTTTCTAGCTATAAAATAAAGGACCGGCCAACAACAACCCGTAAGCCACTGCGATGCGGCCCACATGCATACAAATCGGAGTATCAATATATATGGTTAACAGTACAAATAATAGATTATTTTAAATAAATTGTATTTATTAAACGACAAGTATACATAACGCAACAATATTCTCATAACATACGCGGATACTCCCTTCTATAAGAAAAGGCTCCCGATCCGTGCTTTAGGCAACGGCTTCTGATACTGCAGCGTGCACTTTCAATGACGTCATCGGTAATATATTGGTCATTAAGTAAGTTCTCGGTATGATAATAGGACTCAACTGCTCCAATTGGGAACGAATGCACTGTGCGTAGACTGCGCTAAGAGATTTTACTACCCACATCACACTTAACTACAGCTAAAAAGATTATATCGATATGCTATTACAACTAAATTAAAGTTGACGCAGAAAACTCGGTACATCATTGTGCGGCATTTCGGGACTCATTTAAATATTGTCATTTAATTTTAGAATAACATTCCCCCGCCTATTAAAAATTTAAAATCAAAATTGACTATTAAAAATCATTTAAAACGCTTCCTGTTAGATAAGCAACTTGAACAAGGAAATTTGGTGGCAGAACTCTCTCTTCTTTAGTATCTCTACGGATATATTTAATATATACTTTTTACTTTTTTCTTTAATTTTTACTTCTGAAAATTCATATATAGATAATTATGTACGTATATAATTATGTGTATATATTATGTCATACATTTATTAAATATACGTGTATAATGTACAGGTCCGTGGCATTATCTTTATTTAGTTTTATTGGTTGCAGCTGAAAATCAGCGCCGTGCGTCCAGGCTTTGTAGCTCGGACGCATAGTAATTGCTGAGCTGCAGACCTTTTCTAGATAGTAAAAGGTTTTTTTTATAAAATCAAATCAAATCAAAAATATCTTTATTCAAGTAGGCATATTACAGCACTTTTGAATCGTCAAATTATATTTTTTTTCCACACTCTGATTCTAATATACATCTGATGATGGTACTCAAGATCGGCTTAAAATCTAAAGTTACGAGGGTTCCTTCGCGCCCTGATCCGAGAAGAACCCACAACAAACTCAGTCGGGTATTTTTTTTACCATCATCATTACAATAACAAATTAGTTTACTATATTTTAATTAAAATTAGAGCAATTTGTTCACTCCCAAGCGTTTCTATCGTCTAGGTAATCTTGCAACTTATAAATACGATTTTTCTATCAACTTTCTTCAAAGACTTTGAATTTATTAATTGACATCTTTAGAATGTCTTGTGGGAGTTTATTATAGAAACGTATACAGTTACCTTTAAATGAGTTGTTAATCTTATGCAGCCTACTAGAATTTATAACAAGTTTGTTTTGGTTTCGTAACTTATATGATGTACATTCACTCTTTTTATTAAAAGAGCCAATGTTTTTATGTACATACAACAAATTTTCTAATATATATACGCACTTATAACATTTATATATATTTATAACAGTTTAAGTTTGCTTACAGAAAATTGTATTCTTTTTTATTTATTGTTGATGATTATGCAATGTAGAATAACTTCTTTTATTCCTTCTATTTTCTTCTTTCTGAAATTTGATGCCGAAAATGGGAATACCGCTCGACGATTGTTAGGATTTCATCCCAACGCTGATTTTCAGCGGCGACCCGGACAAACACAAACAAAAACACAGAAAGACAAGGAAAAAGAAAACGTTACTAGTAACTAAATACCACTCCTAACAAGACTTCGCGTTCAAAAATGTTGTCTGGTCCAATCTTTTATATGGCTGTGAGACATGGGTCGTTAAGAAGCAAAGCAGTAAGCCACTCCAAGCACTTGAGATGTGGGCTCTAAAAAAAATGTTTAGGATTTATTGGAACCAGTTCCTCTCAAATGCTGTAGTCCTCAAACGCAAATTAGCCGCATGCTTATGACGACCATCGTGCGGAGAAACGTGGCTTTTTTCGGATACAATCAAAGAGGATTCCTATTTGAGTACCCACGGTTTATTCGAGAGGGCAATATGTCCGGAAAAAGAGCACCTGGTAGACCGAGGCGGCACTGGATGACCGTTATACGTGAGTGGACCCGTCATTACTACACACAATTAAAAAGACTTACCCAGGACAGAAGAGTGTTCCGTATATTAACCCCCAAACTTCATTTTGAAGAAGGCACTAGATGATGATGAGTAACTAATACTCGTGTAAAGGTTAACCTATTTGTCATCCGCCGCAAGTGATGGAAAGTTACGAATATTGTCGCATGAACAGCACTTACAACATGTATTACATATAGAAATATGTAGAATATATAAATATGTATGTAGAATAGGTTGTAAATATAAAAAAATATGTATATAGATATATATTATGTATATGCTTGCTTTGTCATTAGCTCCGCCAACAATGTTATGTTCCTTGTCACTGTAAATTCAATAAGTGTATTTTGTATTTTCAACTTGAATTAACGTCCAGAAAACCAGGACTGGAGGAATATCTTGCTTTAAGGTGACAACTTTACGGAAGTTTAATGGTAAAGCGGTTTTCTCTGTTTCTATAGCCGTTACAAAGATTTATCAAATCGGCAATACAATTTTATGCANTCTATAGCCGTTACAAAGATTTATCAAATCGGCAATACAATTTTATGCATCGAAAAAAAAAACAAAATATTTTCTGATGCTTTAATATCCTTACTTATTTTGAAACAAGTCTCCGCGTCTGTCATTCGGGATGAACAGATTTTCATGCGGTTTTCACTATTAGATAGGGTGGTTCTAGAGGTTTATGAACATAATTATTCAAGGTTTTGGTGCAAATTCGTTGAAATATTGCAATAATTGATGGAAGAGTCCAAATAAATCAAGCCATCTGGGAACTTTTATCGATAATGCTGTCTAATCCGATTCGCTTTTACAATCTTCTAAATAATAAAAGCTAATTATATATAGCTGTTTTTGGCGGTGTATCCCGCGTAGTTTATGATACCATGAGATCTGAGTAAATTCGTTATTTATCGGTTGAAATTGTTAATCTTAACAAGTTTCGAATCCACCTGAAACACAATAAAAGTCAACAAAATTGGTCCAGCCGTTTCCGTATTATCGTAATACTTAAAACTCTTATATTACACTAGCGTCCCACACCGCTTCACACAATTAGTAGTACATAATAATTAATATGGTCACATCTTTTGTCTATCGTAAAATCATATCTGCTTAATGCCCCGTATGTATGGATTATGTATGCATTTAATAGTAAGATGATGTTTTAAATATTGTAATGTAAATTTTTACGTATGTTAATTTATAAGCAAGGTAGGAAAATACTTCTTCTGACACCCTGAATTCAGCTTTATAAAGGTCGTTCTGGGTTATAATGGGTATTCTGGTCAAGCCAGCAATTCCCACACTCCATGCCTCTCGTGGCAGGGGTGCATAATGCATATGAAATAATTAAGGCAAAAAAACATAAGAGTAAAATTGCAATAAAATTATTTTCCTGCTAATAAAAAGCACATCGAAATATTTTTAAACCAATCGCTTTTCATGGATGTATAAAACTATGCAAATTAATTAATGCTTCGTGGACGCAAAAAATCTTTCACAAAGTTAATTCTAGTGTATGTGTCTGAATGAGCTGTTAAACTAAATTGAAATAAATAAAATCAATTGATTTCGAATGTTTTATTTGACGCAATAACAAATATACACTATAGACTAATAAATAAATATACGAATTTTACCGCTAAACTAGTGAAAGCCTAACATATTAAACAAAGCTTGATATTGGTATAAAGACGTCAAACTGCATAACTTAGTGTTATATGGAAGCAGGTTAAATTCAAACTCTAACCACATAAATGAATAGATGAGATGACCTAAACGCTTAGGAGCTCGTTACTTTGAAGACTGAAAATTTACGTTGGGCCATTCAAAATAAGTATAACGTTATTTTTTCTTTAAATGTTGGAATGGTAATAAAATTTCTTTTATACAATGTTCTGAGGAAAAGCTTTCGAATAAATGACTTAGTAAGCTTTTAATTAAACCTTTCAGTTTAAATGGTCTGAACGTGCGGAATATGTAATTATATGCACTTAGTCTTTGGAAGTGAAGTGTACCTCTTGCCTAAATGGACCTCTCGAGCTAAGGTTGTTCAAAGCAAAAAGGAAATGGATGTTTTGAAATGCGGCGTCTTCAAAATATTCAATGATTTAGTTAGTTTCAGATGCGCTTGTAATGTATTACATTTATCCAATCACATAGAAATTATGTAAAATGTGCCTCAAATAATATTAATATATGTAAATTAAGTATCCCTGAATTTAAATCTTACTCTGAGATAAGGAGTATTGGTGTATTAAAAAATAAAATTGCTAAAATAATAAGTTTAATTTTCGTAAAAAAATATTGAAAATAGAACATTTATATTTAAATACCAATAGATTCAGCACGCATTTGCAGCATTTAAATTAAACAACTGCAAGTTTTTTTAAATATCCTTTTTAATGTATCCTTCTATCAAATAAACACTCGTGCTACGATTGCTTCACGTCACGATTGAGAGTTTATGAAGAGTATTGAAAATTTATCATCTATATCGTAACTATCCACCATGTAACAGGCCCTCTTAGGCTGGAAACAGTGCTCGACCGACGGTAAGCGCTGTCCGTACGTCCTGACCGTCAGCGCTGATCGTCGGTTGTGAAAATGCATTAAGTGTTACAACAGTGCTACGCGGACTTCGAACGCTCTGTGTCAATATTCATTTTTGCTTTGAATGTACAGCATGTACAACTGGTCGCTCCATCAGTGAAGCACTGGACGCATCCATACAATCTCATAGCATGTCGGTCGACCGACGTACGCACGACCGAGCTGGGCCGACTGTACGTGTGGACCGTATCACGCGCGTACCGTCAGCGTCGCTCAATGCGCATTAGCCTTAATGTTAAGAGGGCCTCTACTAAAGTAATTACACAAAATTGTTACTATCTAATTAGTCATAAGTTACTGTAACAAAAATCTTACACTGTCTCTTGAAAGCTAAACAGACGCAGTGCTTAATAAAGTTTATTGATTTGTTTTAAATTCATTGTTTAGAAATATGCTTGGGTAACATGTTATGACACAACATTCATGGAACACACCTATGCCTGAACTAGAAACTTCATTGCTTCTCTTTGGTTTTAACTAAGCCCCATTCTTTACCGTTCCAGATTTTTTCCCATACGATAAATTAAGGATATAATTTGTCTGCGAACCTCGCGTGTGACTTCCAATGATTTTCATGTTTACGGCCCCGAACCCGATCATATATATCGATCCCATTTGCCAATATCCACATTTACTTCTTACAATATGGAAATGATAGTATTATGTCATAATAATAGTTCAATTCATTTTAATCCTTCTGCCTACTAGTCTATTAAGCCATTTAAATACTTTACCCATATTATACAGTCTTCCATTAATTTTTGTTCTTAATCCAATAACTACTCGCAATTTCAATTTTTATTAATCTTTCATGTACGAGGTGTGTTCAAAAAGTATCGCGAATTTTGAATTTTCGCGGGTTACGTATATTCGAATTTCGATTTTTTTGTGGCGTTATGTTGGTACTCATGTCTCTCGGATCATCTCTTGGATCGTCTTCGATTTTTACCTATTCAAAAAATGGATCAAAGAACCTGTATCAAATTTTGTGTGAAAAACGAAATTAAGTGCGCGGATGCATTCCGAATGTTGACTGTGGCATACGGAGAAGCTACCTTGGACCGAAGCAACGTTTATCGGTGGTACAAAATGTTCTCAGAAGGCCGAGAAGATGTGAACGACGAAGAGCGTGCCGGACGCCCGAGCACTTCAACAACAGACGAAAAAATTAATGAAGTGGAGAAAATGGTATTGGCCAATCGTCGAATCACCGTTAGAGAAGTTGCTGAGGACCTAAACATATCGATTGGCTCGTGCCATTCGATTTTTATCAATGATTTGGGCATGAGACGGGTCGCCGCGAAATTCGTACCAAAATTGCTCAATTGTGACCAAAAACAGCATCGCATGAACATTGCTAATGAGATGTTAAACTCTGTCCGCGACGACCCAAATTTGCTCCAGAGGGTCATAACTGGTGACGAATCGTGGGTTTATGGTTATGACGTGGAAACCAAAGCTCAATCATCTCAATGGAAGCTGCCGCACGAACCAAGACCGAAAAAAGCGCGCCAAGTTCGATCGAATGTGAAAGTTTTGCTGACAGTTTTCTTTGATTGCAGGGGCGTGGTGCATCATGAGTTCTTGCCACAGGGAAGAACGGTCAATAAGGAATATTACCTGCAAGTTATGCGCAATTTGCGCGAAGCAATCCGCCAGAAACGCCCGGATTTGTGGAAGAACAAAAATTGGCTTTTGCACCACGATAACGCCCCTGCTCACACATCGTTGCTTGTGCGCGACTTTTTGGCCAAAAACAACACACTAATGATGCCGCAGCCACCGTATTCCCCAGATCTGGCCCCCTGTGACTTTTTCTTGTTCCCTAAACTGAAGAGGCCCATGAAAGGACGACGTTACTCTTCTCTTGACGAGATAAAGACGGCATCGAAGGAGGAGCTGAACAAGATAAAAAAAAATGATTTTTTGAAGTGCTTCGAAGATTGGAAAAACCGTTGGCACAAGTGTATAATATCTCATGGGGATTACTTTGAAGGGGACAAAATAGATATTCATGAATAAATAAATAATTTTTGAAAAAACACAAAATTCGCGATACTTTTTCAACACACCTCGTGTAACATAAGACTGTAACATGTTACTATATGTCATCAAAAATGTCTCAAACTATATGACGTATGGGTACACGCAGCTTTTGCTATGACTGTACCGGTGCATTATTATAAAACGGTATAATTAATATCTTCCCATATTACAAAGATTTCCGCCACGTCTGTCTTTCTGTCAGTTCTCAATAAACTCTAGCATTATTGATAGACTTTTGACTAATATATAAAATGATTCTTCAAGGTTTATGTATATAATTGGTCAAGGATTTGTGTAAATTGGTTGAAACACAGCGATTTTTGTTTCATTTGTTGGAAAAACAAGCTGCCCCGGTGTTTTCATCAAAAACACTAATCCCTTAGAGATATAACAAAACTATAAATTTTAGACCAAAGCTTATCCTGGTATCCCCAAGTCGAACTTGCAGCCAGTAGAATAAGGAAGTTGACGTGGATATTTAAAACTCTACGCAAAGTTGCCCCCAAAAAGTTGTTAAAGCACATGTATTTGGCCTTAGCATAGGTAATCATTGTTTATTTGCATACCGGTCTGGGGCGGAGGTGCAAAAACGAGATTTATTGAAATAGAAGGAGCTCAGCGGTATTTATTAAAAATTATGTACTTCCGACCTTACTTATACCCAACAAAACAGCTATACTCTGATTGCAATTCTGCTGACAGTAAGGCAGTTATATATACTTCATACCTTAATAAGACTACAAAAAACTCTTCCTTACAAACCCTGCCTTCCGAATAAAAGAAATCGCCACGCTGTGGCCCCTATAACAATAACTCATACGGTTTTTGCAAGCCGTTAATGCATCAAACAAGCATGGCTTCTATATAATAAAAATTAATTAAAAGTTAAAAATATATAGTTTGAAATCTTACGATTGTAAAAAAACCCTAATTGCTTGGCTTCAATCGCTAGGCTACCAAGACACGGAATCTCTTTTACTGCCACTTATCTAATGTAAATAAAATGTTAACAATATTAAATCCATGCACATCATCAGCTCATTCTCTCGTGGAGTCGTGTACACACACACACACACATGTACACTTTAGTTTTAGTTTTTTGTTTTAATAGTTTTCCTTTTATATATAGCATTATGTTTATTTTGTAATCCTAGTTATGGAAAAGCGAGACTTGTTGACACAGGTACTATCGTGCTTACTAAGAGGTCTCAACACTGTCTATGTATATTAGTTTGTGTAATGAAATAAACAATTTTTGAATTTTGAATTTTTGAAAATGGTGTGAAAATTTGTTAAATATCCTCTTATATACAGCTTCAAAGACGTCCGCGTTGACATATATCTATTTTAAGGATATATCACTATACTAATTTTATATTTTTTTTAAATGGTCACGTATAATGAGGCAATTGGAAAATTACACAGTATTAATCTTTATTGACTTAAATGAGTAAATTATCTATATATAAGATCCTTACATATGAAATTAGCATTTTGTCGTACTGGCCACTTTGATCTGAAATATGTCCTCTTTGGTTATAATTCCAAATTTAAATTTATAAATCCATTTAGCTGGTATATTTGAGTTTTGAAAACAATTACACATTTGTTTTTTCTTCATTATTTTGTTTTCTTTGGCTTCGCTTATTACCGCATAATGGCAAAAGTATATTGACGAGTACTAGTCTCACGTGGCTCCGTGTTATGTCGCTAAAAAAGGCACAGTTCCCTTTTTGGCTTCAATGTTTTTGTTCTCGAAATTTTGTTGTACCGAATCAACCCCGTGGACGGCAGGAGCCCAAAGTGGAAAATGAACAACTCAGTGATAGCTGCAGGCTTCGGGGTAAGTGACAAAACTGTATTAATCCACTTGAAGCAAATCGGGAAAGTAAAAGAACTTCAAGGATGGGTACCTAATGAATTGAGTGAAACTAACTTACAAACACGCGTCGACTGCTGTGTTACTTTGCTCAACCAACACAATAATGAAGGGATTTTAATCGAATCATTATTTATGATGTAAAGTGGATTCTGTACGATATCGGAAGCGCTCGTCGCAACGGCTGAATTCTGGAAGCCCAGCCAAATCCTGCCCTTAACGAAAAGTTGCTCGTGGGTGATTGGTGGACAAGCGCCGGCGTTGTTCACTACAGTTTTTCGATATCTGGCCAAATGATTACGGCAGATATCTGTTGTCAGAAACTGCAAACCATGAAGGAAGAACTAGCTGCTAGACAACCGAAATTGGTCAATCACAACCACTAAGATAGATGAGCTACAATTGGAATGTCTGCGACCTCCCCATACTCCCCGGACTTTGCTCCTACAGATTACCATTTTTTCTGGAATTTGGGTAACTCCTGACAAGGAAAAAAATTTAACTCCAATACGGCAGACCAAACCGTCTTCAAAGAGTTTATTGATTCTCGCTCTAAAGGTTTTTTTTAATAAAGGAAATAATGAACTACCTATGAGATGGCAAAAGTGGATAAATTACAACGGTGCACGTTATGACTAATTAAATATATAAAAAAAAAATGTCTTTACATTCCTCCCGTACAAAACGCCAATTTTATATGTAAGGTAATAATATTAATACGTGGAGCAAAAACTTTATCCCGACCTGTTTACGAAAATTGCGCGGTTGGATGAGTATGAAATTTATAATTTTTAGGTGTAAAATATACACTCACACGCATCCACATATGTCAAAAGCCATAAATAAGGTTACATTAATAAAGTTTATATTGTCAATGAAGTTACTATGCGGGTTATGATCATTCCAAATTTCTGATGTTCTACGTAACGCGTTGTTAACTGTTATCACACATACGAGTACCTTCTTCTCCTAATCTGTTACGCTTTCACACAAAAACTACTGGACCGATGTGAAAAATGTTTTCACTATTACAAAGCTGCATTTTCTCTGAGCGACAAAGGCAATATTACTTAAAAAAAAAATAGGGATAGCTAAGAAAAATGCAACAATGTAACCAAAGGTGTGAACCAAAAAAATTGTTATCGCGTGCGCTGCGAAAACTATTGAAGATAGAACAAAAAAAGTTCTACAGTATTATAGAATGTATTAACATCAAAAAAGTCCGTAATACCGTATGTCCAACTGCTGTAGTTATCCTACTATAACTACGTTTTTGCATTTAAAAAGTTAATAAAAATGCCGACAATAATCTAACCATATTTTTCATGCCTCTTATCCCATTAATATTATTCTTTTATAGACCTTTTCAATACCTGTAAAATACTTTTTAAATGGTTACAGTCGGACATTCCATTCAAAAGATATAACGATTTTATAAATCTCAATCTAGAGAAAATAAGGTATCCCGCGTCGAACTCCAAAATGTTGTGTATAAGGAAGTTCTGAGACAATAGAGTATTACAAATAAATCTCTTCTCTAATAATAAAGAAGAAAGTTTTGCATTATGAATTTTTGTTTTTAATTTTAACAATTTATTATAATCAAGCTAAAAATTACTGGACCGATATAGAAAATTGTTGTAACGCCTATAGATTATTTTAAAATTAATCGTACATTTTACGTAAATGATGTTGTGAATTTAAAAATATATTATAAATGATAAAGTAAGTATGATAAAGTAAAATCAGTATATTGACTAGACCGTGTGTATGTGTGTATTTAATAATATGAAAGGAAGAAAATAAATCTATAGTCCGACTTAATAGACTTTCCACTGCCACAAGATCGGTATCTATGCGAGTGAAACAGCAGGGCATTACTAATCTTTGAACAGGTAGACCCTGGAGTCATAATATTATATTTTTTTATTATAGTATTTGACAGTCGAACCGTTATAATTTTTAAACTTTTAATTCAATTTTATTTAATTATGGTTGAAATTCGACCACTGTGCGACTTCTAATATACTCGTAAATAGTTATCTTGAACATTTCATGTATGTAATTGTGATTATTTATATCATTTAATTTAAGTTATTAGCTTTGGAGGTAATTTAAATATACTAAACTCGCGCGAATAAAATTGTCAGTCGAGCCCTATCGATAAAGTGAAAACTTCAGCAACAGATGCTGAATCGATAATATTTTATTTGTAACATTATATCCATTCAATTATATATTACAAAGTTAATTTTTTAAACATGTTAAAGCATAGGTAAATATAAATATAAAACTATAAATAATCTTTTTTCGAAAAAAATGTATCCATTCAATTTTACTCGTAAAGATATACACAGCACTTAACCCAAGATTCTACTGCAAAATTCCTAAGGTGTGATATTGTAGTGCATCGACACAAACTTTTAATATTTAGATATATCTGGACAATCTGTTAACAACTGATAGCTGTGCAAACAGGGATAGAAGACGTTTTAGATATTTAAATTTCAGGAGACTACGAACAGGAGACAGCGTTCGGTTTAATCTTCACTTAAAACTTTCTATTAAAAACGAGCATAGCCTGTGACAATAAAAAGTTTAAAATAAACAAAGAAAAGCTTCTATGTCGTAAAAGCACTTGTAAGTCTTTATAAATGAAGACTGAGTTGAGAAACAAGAATGAGTTTTAGTTTGAATAATACAATATTAAGCCGTCTTTTATCGACTTCCTTTTAGTTTCCACTCCATGAACAAAAACTAAACGTTATGAAAGTATTTAACTTAAACAAAATAGGTAAAAGTACAATCAACGATTGAATATTTCAATTAATCATAACCGTCCTAAATAACATTAAACTCAACTCCATTCAATTAATATTTCTATCGGTATTGAAAAACAAACAAAAGATCGGATCAGAGAGAAATCACGTCGAGTGGAATCATATTGCAGTCCTGCACTATATTCTGATTACTAGAGATCGAAGTGATCTTCAGAATTATTATGAAAGGAAAATACAATTCTACATAATAATCCTCTAAAGCAATCATGTATAAATTATTTTCAAATTACCTTTTTCCATTTATTGAATCTTTTCGTACAACAAGTCTGAGGCTTTATAAAAGGCAACAATGAACTCTGGACTACATAAGTTTTAAATAAAAAGTTACAGTAAACACGATATATATTTGTAAAGCCCGTTAATATTTTAGCTCCTTTAGCTCCTAGTTAAAATAACATTTTAATTTAAATAAAATATGAAAGGAGATAAATATAAATGGTTTTTATGCTAAAACAAGGATGTGTCGAGGATTTTGAGGATTCATAGGAATCTTAATTCTTATAATATTAAAAATATTTTACAAAATCTGTATCACAGAAAGTTATCCTTCTGGTAAACACAAAAATACTCGTGTCAGAAAAACCAGTTCCTCCATTTAATATAAATGAATGAATATTATAATAAGCTATCAATTGATATTGGTTAGTCTCGCTAAAACTCGCGTGGCGCTGGAATGGTTTCTAATTATTTGTGGAAGTCCAGGGAAGGTTTAATAAGTGAGTAAATATGAAAAAAATGCTTGATATATATCGAGCATTTTCATATAACTACATCGCTTTCCCTTAAACTAACCATTCCTACCTGTCACATATTTGATGTTCGTCCCGTCATTCAGAAAAAAAAATTAATTTGGAAAGGTTACTTTTTTTTTCCTTATTTGTTTTTGACATTTGACATTAACAATTTCTGATCGCAACTATACTATTTTACAGACTGGCGGGAATTGGGACGGAAAGGTTTTTTGATTACGAATTGTTTTTGGTCGGCTTAAGTTTTGACCACATTTTTTACTTTCATTTTGATTCGGTACGTTTGCCGGGTTAGCAGCTAGTGTTAAATAATATTTTACAATGCATATATGTATATAAGTAACTTTGCATGCTATTAAGAGAGTGTGGTAATGATAATTATCTTGTACTACTTTTACTACACATTCTGCCTCATTGGTCTAGTGGTTAGCATGTTCGACTACAGACATGAGGTCCTGGGTTCGAGTCCTGGGTCGGGCTAGTTCGAAATCGATATTGAGTTTTCTATTAAGATTTTCTCAATATTTGCCCGAAGTTGGTAAGTTGGCGGTGTGATTCACCCCCGTGCCTCGGAGAGCACGTTAAGCCGTCGGTCCTGCGCCTGATCTCTCTCCGGTCGTGTCGGATTCCCGTCATGTCGGACTATGAGAGTGAAGGAATAGAGAGTGCACTTGTGTACTATGCCTGTCAATCCGCAATGGAGCAGCGTGGTGGGTCTATGCTCTAAAAACCCTCTCTCATATGAGCGAGAAGGCCTGTGCCCAGCAATGGGACGTTAATGGGCTGCTACTTACTGCTGCTTTCCTGGCAATGTGCCCAAAGTACTCAAGTATTTTTTGAGGCAGATGGTGGAAAGCCTAGTTGTAACATTAAGTTTCTTAAGAATTGATGCGTTGGTCCGATGTGCTGTCCACGGTATACGAAGCATTTTCCTACAGCACCACATTTCAAAACCATCGATTGCGATCTAATGATCTCAAAGTCCACGTCTCAATACTATAGAGAAATATTGAAAAGACGAGGCTTAGCAGCAGATTTAAAGCAGTAGCAGCTAGGTGGTTCTATGTTTTAAAAACGCTCTTTTCTATGAGTGAGGAAGCCTGTACCCAGTAGCGGTACTTATTTTAACAGTAACTTACCTTACCTTTGCATTTACAACATCTAAAGTGGCAATAATTCTATCATCTTGAAACTCCATTGATGGTCCATTTTTGAAATATTAAATAATATACACAATGTCTTGAAACTTACTGCCGGTATAGTTTCAAACGCTTGTTCAACTGGATAAAAAATAGACAAGTATTTATCATTAACTCTAAATATTTCATTATTTGTAATTACATTGCAGTCATGTTATATATTTAACTAAATAATCATTCCGTAATATATTTTACGTATATTTAAATTTTGTTGAAATAGCTGAGATTCTGTGAAATACTTACAATAATAAAATTAAGTCAATTTGTTTCTTTCAATATATTGTAGATTGTCTCGAGATAACTTCTTTCGACTAAAGCCACTTCGCGCGACCTACTATTCCAATTCATTTTTTGTTACAAGGGAAAAAATATAACGATGACAAAATATATTAAAGACAAATACAATTTATGGATACGAAGCGAGAATTTCACAACACTAATTTCATACAACCAGTATACCTGGACATAAGAGCAAGCATTAATATATACTACTTTGCGGTGAAGGATAATATACATCTTAGTGTCGCGAAACGGAGTTACCTTAAAAGCTCTTTATTAATTATCTTATCGTTATATTAGAATAAAAGTGGCAATGTGAAGGTAAAATTAACACCTCAGATCGATAAAAAGTGCGCACAGCACTTTTGAAGAGTACTCGATAACAATGGAGCTAAAAGGGCGTTTAAAAATAAGTTCAGGAGACAACGTCATATAAAAATAAGACGATATTGAGACAAAATTAGGTAGATTATGAAATTCCAATTAATAACCTATTACTCACCAATATTCAATTACTATTTCAATATAGTTTAAGATAGGGACGGGAGAACTCTCACAGTTATTAACAAGTTCGCACAGCAAAATGAACGTCAAAGAGAACCTGACAAATGTTTACAAAACTGTTGAAATCGCCCTACTTCAGTATGTACTCTTTTACGTTTGCCGTCAAAGCTAGAAATTTAATTAATATTATCTTTCAAAGACTTCTGTTCAACAGCAATTGTAAATAAATTGTTAGGCTATTTCTTAGACTTTATATTTCAGGAACAAATAAAATCATAAAAAGCAAGTTAAATTAAAGAACATACACATTAAAGATTACTTTCAAATAATATCCTACAACGGTGTGTTACATTCCGACTTTCTTAAAGAACAAAAATATTTTAACATATTTATTTAAAATGCCAAACTAAAGTCACATCACAATAAATCTATCCACATCTCCACGGAATCATGAACTACGAGGGTGACAACGGCTAATTCTAAAGGTAAATACTGATTATAATATTATAAAACTTAATTTTTATGTATATATTTTAAAGAATTGCGCTGTCGAAAGAGAATTTACATGCATAAATATGCATGTTGTCTTTTTTGTATTATGTCAAATGACAGTTCTAAGATATCCGGGGAGAATACCTTAGAAACTGCACACGATACTGAACTTTAGTTCCATGAATAATAAATCCAAATGTTAGTGAATTTCTGTATCCGTAAATACAGAACACGGTCCCGTTATGCAATGATACTATGAAACCAGTCATAGAGACATTGAATGCATTATGCAAAGCAACAAATGCCCACATTTTTCATTAATAAATACGTACGTGTTACTCGTTGATTAAAATCCATAAACATGTGAATTAATTTAAATTATCAAGAGTTCCTCTTGATAATTTCGACGTGAAATGTTTAAAACACGTCAAGGGTATTCCTTATAGACTGTAATTTTGTAACTTAATACAAAAAAGCAATCAATCTTTAACTAACTTACATAAGTGTGGGAGTAGAAAATAAAGGGTATATTATTTTTTTTTTATTTAAGTTTACAATTTTACGAAGAAACTTTTTTATACGGTATAGTTTATTGGAGGATTGCGCTTGATACAATCAGTTCGTGGATATTCTAGCAAATGTTTATCTGAATTTAGTAGTTATACATTCCACGGCAAAACGGCCTCGCTGGCGCAGTGTTACGAGTACTCGCTTGCGAGTCTGGATTGGTGGGAGACTTCGGTCGTGGCTAGTTTGTAGATTTGTATACCGGTATTTGTATGCTGTGTAGAAACCATATGAGGTGTACCAGATTAGCGCGCTTCCATCTTGGACTGTATCATCACTTACCATCAGGCGAGATCGCAGTCAAGCGCTAAACTGTCAGAAATATTAAAAAAAGAAACAGTCGCCATACAACTTCGATATTACATGTCTTATTGTCGTTTGTCGGAGGAAGGCTTACACGGGAGAGCATAATCGGTGCCTGTGAATTTGAGAGGAGGGCGGTTACCTTCTTTTGCGAGACAAAAATTCTCACAAAAAAGTTTCATTTTTTTTTGTTGATGCGTAAGAGAGAGAGTTTATTTTTGTGAATATTAAAGTAACAATATTTAACCTATGCCTGCCAATCAGCAGTGGAGCAGCGTGGTGGCCTGCTCTAAAAACACCCGCTCCTCGGAGTGAGGAGGCCTGTGCCCAGCAGTGGGACGTTAATGGGCTGTGTTACTTATTTAATTTTTTATTTAACCTATATAATCGCATAATAAAGGCTATATATGTTCGAAAAAAGAAATAAATAAGAATATATTTTGATAGTTGTGTAACTAGGTAAAAATATTTCAAAGTACTTTCTTACAGGGATCAGTATTAGGACCTGTGTTATAGAATGTGGGTTTCGATTGGATCCTGCGATGTCCGCTCCTCCCCGGCATGAAGGTGCTGTTTTATGCTGACGACACTCTTGTGACGGCACGCGGGAGGAACTTTGAGGAGGCCACCCATCTCGCCGATGTTGTAACAGACTTCGTGGTGGACAGAATTCAAAGTTTGGGTTTAAAGGTCTCCACCACCAAAACAGAAGCCCTTTTATTCAACGGATCACGCAGGGGTCTCCCGCGGGGGGCAGCATTGAATTTAAGGGCTTAAATAGTGGAAGTGAAGTCCCGGATGAAGTATCTGGGTCTTATACTAGGCAGATGGGCATTCCGAGCACATTTTACCTGGCCTATCTCTCGGCTCATTAATGCGGCTTCTTCGCTAGGACAGCTCTGTAGAAATGGCGCTTTTTACGGTACAACCATGTGGGTCGACGCTCCGACAACTCCGAAAAGATCTAATAACGGAGGGCACAAAGGGAGACAGCGGTCAGGACGATACGGGAGTACCGCTCTGTGCCATGGACGGCGGCAACCCTTCTGGCAGGTGATCCTTCATGTTCTTGCAGCCGCCTAACAAAGCAGGTTAGATGCAAGATAAGTAGACGAGCTGCCTAATGGCGACGAGGCTTGAAGGATTAGGGTCCTTTCATATAAAGCCTTAAACCACCGGTGGAGAGAGGATATCGGATCCCCAGTAGCGGGAACGGCCCTAGAGGAGGCAATTCGTCCCCACCTGGAAGAAGGGGCATGGACCACTCTCCGACAGATTGGTGCAAGGGTTGATCGGACATGGCTGTTTTGATAAATACCTACACCAGATTATCGGCTGCTAGGAACCGACCGCCTGCCACGAGTGTGGCATCCCCATAGACTCGGCATACCACGTGTAGGCAGTGTTCCGGCAGGTCTTGGTGTCGCTGATCGAAAGGAACCTCTCGTTAACTAGGATAGTTGACGCAATGGTTGCTAACGAGATGGGCTGAAGAGCAGTTGCAGTCTTTTACGAATCCGTTATATCGCTGAAGGAGGTATCGGAAAGGGTGAGGCATAATGCCGACAGCGTTCCCCCGCCCAGCCAAAATCATTGAAATGAGTCGGCTGCATCCGGGTTCCAGTGTAGATTGTGTAGGCGAACTTCTGGCCCTCCATCCAAGGACATCAAGGGTTTTCCGCTGGGTTTTAGTGGGTATTCTGACTTGTCAATGACTCCCACACTCCCGTCTAGGGGTGCGTAAAAGCATTTCGCAACGATCGAAAAAAGGGGTAATTCTTGAGGAAGGGCACGGTATATAATTCGTAATGTTTTTGTTATGATCGATTGAAATATGACAAATATTTGCTTGAATTTCTGGGAATACAAGCTGTTGTGCTATTCTGATTAATGTGTCAGAGCTAACCAAAATCATTATAGGCAAATATAAATGTCATGCGTTTAATCATATCAAGCAATTAAATAGGCGTTAATGCGTTGTCATCATGGAGGCTGATGGGCGCATCTACCAATTTGCCGTAGACTAAATTCCCCTTAATGGCGAATTAACCGCCACTGAACTTATAGGTTGCAAGTTAGTTAGTCAAACATCTTTGATGCATTTGTTATATATACTTACAAACCTACAGTAAAATAACTTAAACGTGCTAAACGTCGCCCTCGGAGTGTCCAGTAAATAGTAAAATGTTACGACTTTTGTATGTTGTAAGGCTCTCACTCAATATGGCAGATTACCGATTTCAGAGTGATGTAAAAGAAACACTTTGAGATTGATTAAATTCCTTTGTAATCATGTGTTACCATATTTTCTTGTAGTGTTTTAAATGCTTAACCATTTAAAAGTTTTTCATATTTTATTTACACCTTATCTTGTCATTTTTATCAAAAGGGCTCTGAATTTATTATGCACTTATGGTCGGCGATATATATAATCAATACTTTTTTCTTAATCGTGCGCATTTGAACCATCCATTTACCATAAATGCGGTAAGATGTATTGCAAATTATTATATACTGTGAGAGCCCTATGACCTGTATCTTAAACCGGTACGAGGTCATCAAAGACTTTTCTTAAAACGATATGACCTAAAGCTTAAAAACAGAATCGCCGTCGAAATGCCTTTGGCGTTTTTAATTTCAACCACACTAAGGCTGAATATGTTAAAAACATGAAGATATAGACTTAGATACATTATCTTGGTTTACAGTCGAGTAAGTTTACAGTAAGGTAAGAGTAAGATTTTAAGTATTGTAACCAAATATTAGCGACCAAAAGATGTCGACTAGAGAACTAAAAACTTCTTTTTTATAATTTCGGTCTTTCCTTATTTAAAGGTAGTTAAGTCGCACAAAAATAAATATTACAAGAAATAACGTAAGTACCAGACTCCGATATAAAAGCACCAAAGAAATATTCGTTTCCCAACCGAACAAGGTATTAGCTTTTTTTGCTTCATTTTACTAACAACAGCGTCTTGGGGATCTATTGAACAAAGCATTGAATAACTTGCAAGTTTTATTTCTTCAATAACATTTTCTAAGAGAATTTCAATTTGTAGTTAATGGGGACTTTCATTCACATTCATTGTATTGAGACTGAGATTGAGAAAAGTCTTAATATACGACTATACATCTCTTATCGGGAAATATGAAGACAAACAAATACAATGTATTTCTTGAATAATTTTCTAACAATATTACGTAAAAATAACAAAGAAGTTTAATTTATTTCTGTAATAATAAATAATAGTTATAAACTTGGTTACATGCGATAGCTTATACATGTAGCACCTTTTTTTTTTTTCGCTGAGAAATGCTTTTACGGACCCCTACTTAGTAAGAGTCGGGAGTGTGGGACTCACTGATGAGACAGAATACCCACTAAAACCCAGCGGTCCCACATCATCCTAATGTGGGACACCAGCGGCTCGCTTGCGCAATCCAATATGGTGTCCCGGATGAAGCCGAATCAAGACTCAATCGAAAACAAAACCCGAATCAAGGCTGTGGGACGAGGCGCGCAAATCCACGCCGTCTGCCGCCCAACCTTCGGCGACGTATAGCAGGGGGCCTCACGCATCAATTAAAATGCCCACACTTTTAGGGTTATTGGAAGAGATCTTTTTTAAGGGATAAGTTAACCTTTGTATCCTAAATTTCTTTTCTTTTAAGTTTAGTATGAGTGGTGATTAAATTATATACTCTCCGGTATAGATATAGATATAGATCCGATATAGACTTTGCGGTCGCCACAACTCGTAATGTATATGAAACAGTTATTAGGGCCGACAAGTACAACAGAAAAAGATATTTCCCAACAAACAATATTACTGCAACAAAGGCCTACCTAAACATGTGTTTTTCTTTTAATTCCTAATTCCTTTGCGATAATCGAAAGTATCTTTATAGGTGCCTAGGTTGACTTTACGAGGGAATTACAGTAGCAGAATTATATCATTCTTGATACAAATAAACTGGCTATTGAACTGACAGTACAGTGGATGTGGAGAAATAATCGTTGCCCATAAACTTTGCGGCACCAGGTAAACTACTAAAGTGAACCCTAAGTTTTTTTTTTCAATTTATAGTTTATTTATTTCTAGAGGTTGATTATTAACACCTCAAAAGAATAAGCGCGTGGGAGGCCCGTTGATTTTAGATCGTAACGTTACTTGAAATCCAAAATTATTGACAGAATACATAGACATGTCAAGTTGACATGTTTATATATTCTGTCCTTTTATTTTATTAAAGAAGAGGTTATTAAAAAATAAAGAGGGGTAAAAAAATTTCGGTAGTTCCGACGAGAAGTATAAGTGTGTAGAGTAACCTGATAAAATTTGAAAGCAATTGGTTAGGTGTAAAAGTTAGGACTCGGGCCGACCAGAAAAACACTGTTTAGAAAAATCGCCCGTTTAAGATTTAACAACAGTTTTTTATAAGTAACGTTTTTTTCTCAAGAAGAAATTCTGATCCTAAATGTTATAAAATAAAATATACGTGGTGGAAGCAGCGAGTACGAGGTAGTTTATTATAAAAAAAGTTTAATTCCTTGTTGTTGCAGCGCTTTTTATGTAACAAAGTGCTTCAAAGTGTTATTACGTTCTCTTTGAACTACGTTCTACAAAGTAGATGTTTTTTCATTTCCTTAAGATTTTATATTGAAAATATAGAAGTGGAAAAAATTAAAGGATCAAAAAAATATTTAAAGTTTTAACGAATTTTCAAATGACAGTATATTTTTTAAAATGGTAGTTTTGGAGTAAAATAAGAAGCCATTTGAAGCTTGAAGTTTCTTATTTAAGGATATCGGCAATTTTTTTTTCGAGTAACACGTATTGGGAAATGTTAATAAATATGAAGGAAAAAATTTCGAAATTTTTTTTGATCTGTTTTTGGTCTACGGACTTGTAATTTTTTTCCATTTCAAATATTATATGGATTGGATAGGTTGTCTATTTAGCTTCAGTTTGGTTTTCTTCTCGTCTCGTTACGACCATTTCTCGCTGAGCTATCGGGCTTTGAATGAAAATGGATTTTTTTTATAATTATAACGGGCAAACGAACTGGCGGGTCACCTAATGGTAAGTGACCACCGCCACCCATGGACACCTGCAGCACTGGGGGAGCTGCCGATGCGTTGCCGGCCGATTAGGTGGAAGTTCAATTGCCTCTTAATCATTTGCATGTGGAATTCTTGGGGGAACACTGCTGCTGGAAGTTGGTTCCACATTTAGTAGGTGCGCGGAAAAAAAGTTCGTCCAAACCGACTCGTTGACGAGTGCCATTCGTCCAGAGTGTGTCCAGTGTGTGGATGAAATTTATTTCTACGACAAGATGGTCGGTCGTAGAATTGTGACGGCGGTACTACCTTAAACAGTTCTTCTGAACACTCCCCAAAATAGACTCTATAGAAGGCACAGAGGAATCTAAGAGTTCTTCTGTGGTCTAGAGTCCACAGTTTGTTGGTCAGTTGGGGGTTGCCGACAATTCGAATTGCCCAACTTTGAATCCGGTCAAATGGAAAGAGTTGATACTGGGGTGCACCAGCCCAAAGATTGCAGCAATATTCTAAGTGTGGCCGAATTTGGGCTTTATACAAGAGTAAACGATTTTTGGCAGTGAAGAATCGCTTAGCTCTGTTAAGCACCCCTAGTTTTTTGGAAGCGAATTTAGCTTTACCTTCCAAGTGATCACGGAATTGGACTTAATTCAAAATGTAGACTCCAAGAATGCCAATGCTTTTGGACACTGTGAGTTAAGTGTTCTGGAAGTGGGGTGAAAGGTCGAAGGCGGTTTTTTCTCTCTTTCCCGCTTACCCCCGAAACCAATAGTCCCACTGAAAACCAACAGTGGATTTCTTAAACATAAATATATGGTGATGATGGTTGGTAATCATGGTTTTTAATATATAAAAATCTAAAAATGTAGAATGTAATGTTCTAGGTGACCCCTAGAACGTTATATTCTACATATTGAAAATATTGGGAATATGAAAAAAGTTTTCCATGCCTTTTCACGATCATTACACCTTCGAAAGCCTTACAGTTTCAAGTGGATCCATCAAACCGTTTCTTTGTTTCATACGATTGATTTTTTTTTAATTAAAAGATCGCGTTTTTTTTATATCACAGATACCTAGATCGTGTACCTGCGTTAACAGCGCGACATCAACGACTTTCTTTAAAGTATGCTGGCCAGCATCGCGAATGCAGCTTAACGCAGTGACGAAATATTTTAATCAATGCCTAATCCCGTTTTAATCTTTATGGTATCCACCGATCTCTTCACGTTTAGTATCGTCCTGAAGTGAGTTTCAGTAAAAGCTTTGTTCGTCCGGTTGTGGCTTAATACTTTGCTTTAAAGCACAGATTAAAATAACGCTAGGTAGCATCAAATTTACAATGACATTAACAGGCACACTTTAATATAACATGGTAACGTTAGTTTTTATCCACAATTATTTGAAAAAAAACCTGCTAAAATTTAAACTAAAAGACGCTCATACAATACGCCTCGCCTCATTTGAAGCGGAACAATGTACTAGCTCAGTGCAAAAAAGAGGCTACTCTTACCAAACTCATTTTCAAATCATTTCCTACGCAAGAATAATTTGATGTTCCTTCATTTAGAAAGCAAACGTCCCTTCGTTTAGAAAGCAATTAAATTTAAATCTTTTAGAATTCAAATTAAATATTAAAATGAGGGTTTTTTTGTTTTGAAATTTAAACGTTTGATGATCGTCCCGTCGTTCAGATCACAAATTAAAATGAAATGAATACTACATTTTTATTCATTTGTTCATTTTACATTGACAAATATCGGATAGCAACTATAATATTTAACAGACTTTGGCAGAAATCAAAAAACCCGACCTGTAAGTCTGTAATTACAAATTCTTTTTGTTGAAACATTCTGCAATTATCAGCTAGTGTATATATATATAATCAGTGTGGTGATAAAAACTTTTTTCTTGCAAACACGTTTGAAAGGTGTGTGTGTGTGTGTGTGTGTGTGTGTGTGTGTGTGTGTGTGTGTGTGTGTGTGTGTGTGTGTGTGAGTAAAAATACACCAGTTATAATTTTACAACCAGGGTAATTTTGAACACGTGAAGCTTATTAATTAAGTCTTCAGGAATATCAATGTGTTTTTAAATAAAAACGCAAGTACCCGAAAATTTATACTTAAGTAAATTTTACGACAGTGCGCACGCTCTAATGTTAATATTAAGGGCTAAAATTGTAATTGTTGAATTTTAACAGCAAAACAGCATTTTAGGTCTGTTTGCAAGATTTTTTATAATGATCATATAAATATATATACCACAATTTAAATATGGAACCTAAACGCTCTGAGATTAAGTAATTCAGTAATCACAAATAAAATCAATATACTTTATAAGAAATAATGAATGCTTCTTAATTTATGACCAATTAACGTGATATTGGTATTCATTTCAATTTGTTTTATTTACTGACGTTTGTGTACTAATACCTCTCGCCGATTTTTCCAGTGTTTAAGCCTGCGTTTTTGTAGAAAATTCATAGACAGCCATTAATCAAGTTTAAAATCAAGAGATAATTAATCGTATACCAACAAACAGGTAGTATAACACCAAAGAGAGGGACTATTTATTAATCTCCATAGGCTAGTCTGACAGATTCGGTGATAAGAAATAATATTTTGTCCAGATATAAGTCTATAAATTAAGTAAAGGTCTATTTACTTCTGCTACAGTTAACGTTAGTTTGTGTCCCCAGTTATAAGTTTGCTTAGATGCTCAAACACTTAAAGCGTGACTGGCAAAAACAAGTTATACGAAGATATAACTCTTTAACGATCGCGCTTGTTTCATATCGATTTTATAGATTTTATAGATTTCATGTATAGGGTATTATATGTGTATAGATCTTAGTTTGGACAAGGACAATTATTTTTATTCAATTATCTTTAACAGCACTTTTGAATAGTCAAATATAGTATTTGAATGTACGACTGACGTTATTAAAAATAATTTGCAGGTGCTGTGTACAAAGTTCACATGTCAGAAGTGAAACTTCTTTGGCAAGCTTTTTTATTTATATTTATACAAATCTAAAACTAGATTTCCGAGACTTAGTAGGGAGGGAAAAGGAAAGGTATGTTAGGAATTTAATTGTCATTAAAATATTAAAAGTGTGGAAAATTTATATGCCATGTTTAAAACAATGCCATGTGTTTTTGTCAATATTAGAAATTTATATTAAATTTTGTTTTGGAATCAATAATTTAGAAAACGGAATTTGTGAAAGTCATCTAAGTAGACTATTTAATTACAGAAAGATGTTCCAATTAGTTTTCTTTATTAAAAGATTTAAATTTATTAAGTGACATCTTTATAACCTCTTCATAGTTTGATATAGAAATTATATTTTTAATTCTTAAGTTTTATTAGTTGTGTACACTTTTCTTCGTAAAAGTATCAATATTTTTTTAAACGTACAAGTTTTCAACACAGTGAAAAAATTTATTTTAATAATATAAGGTAAATTTCATCTACATGATTTCCAGGCATGGAGAGCGGTTCCCTCCTTTTGCAAGACTTGCATCTCGTTTAAGGTGGCACGGCAATGAAAGATGCTGAATGCCGCCGAAACACACCGGTCCCGATGAAGGGGTGTAGGAAACAAGAGGTGGAAGTTCATACAACTCCTACCCCTGTAGCATATCTGTGAGCCGGCTGCAACCGAAGGGCCAGAGAGGAATGCCTCAACGAACCTCTGGCTCCCCACCTATGGTTGATTCCGGTCCCGCTGGGTTTTAATGGGTATTGCGAGTTCGTCCCCTCACGGAGTTCCAAACTCCCGATCTCACAGTCAAGTTGCGTAAATGCATTTTCCAGCGACAATAAAAATATGCATGATTTCAATAACTCTATTGACGTGTAAGAAAAACAAAACAAAATTATCTTCTCATGGATCTCCTCATGTCTGTGACTTAATTTGTCATGATTACGCCAACCCTTGTACCTTCTCCTAATTATTAACTGAAAATTTATCGATCTTCTTTAAATACTTACGGTATATGGCCACCATCACCTGCCGTCTGACAAATATATATGAATTCGCCAAGTATGGACAGATTTACTGTGACCTAAATTAGATCTAGCGACCTGCAATCACTCAAGTACAATAAATAGATATGGCTAAAAGAAATACTGTATGTAATCTTATCGGTTACAAAAAAATAATTTTACCTATCAAAAGTTCAGGCAAGTTGTAACAATATAAATAAAATTACAAGAATGACGAAGTAAAAACAAGCATTGCACGAAATTGCAGAGCACTCTCAATCTGTTGAAATATAACATTTTTGCATGGTACTTATATTATTCTTTTAGTACTCAAACTCATTTATTGGACTTAATTTTAACAAGTATATCATACTAGTAGCGACATCCGACGGTGCAGGCTACAAGCTCTTCTTAAAAGAAAACTTCTCTACTCTTCCGTTAGAGGTCCTGTTATTTACTGTTCAACTAGTTTTACGTTTTCCGAGTAGCTGGCGCTCTAGGACTGTGTTGAAACTAAAAAAGACATTCCGAATGTGAATTAATTAAGAAGATTCAGATATCACTACAATTAAGAGATTTTTTAAACTTTGTAAAACAGTTATTATTTATTTATTCGTATTCCATATGAACATTGGCATTGAAAAATAACAACGTAACTAACTATTAATCACAAAGTTATAAAATATCCTCATACGGTGGTTTTTCAATAAATTTTAGTTAAATATTCTATTTTATTCAACACTGGTTATTTACTAACTGGATGCTTTATTGGTTTAATCTAAATCCAAGTCATGATGTATTAAAAAAAAACTATTTTACTTGTGGTATATGGATATTAGACCCTTAGATATGAAATATGCGTTTAATCGAACTAACCACTTAGATCTCCAATATTTTCTGGGGTGTAGGAATTTCATATTCATATATATTATAAATTAAGGCATTACTGTAATTTTGAATTTAACGATTTAATTGTTTTAGCAGCATATGTTTTTCTATGACAAACTTCTGTTAACAAAATTGAGCACTTGAAATATCGCGCGTACATTGTGGCACCAGCGATGCACGTACAGTTAGAAGGATTAATAATGTTAATGTGGAAGCTCTTATAAATTTGAACGGATAAATGGTTTAAATGTTTTCATTTTGGAGATTTGACCTACAAAATAAACTCCCTTGTAAAACCGATAACCCAAATGAATAATGAAGAATTAAAAGAACGTGGAGGCAGATCCACCGCAATCTCCACCAGAGCTAAGGGAAGGCTTTGGTATGTCGTCCTCGTCGTCGTCGCTTCAACCGATGGACGTCCACTGCTGGACATAGGTCTCACGTAATGACGTCCACAAGGCCCGATCTTGCGCCGCCTGGCTCCAGCGGCTACCGGCGACCCTCCGGTATGTAATACCTTTGGTATGTGTGACAAATTAATCTTAACAAACTTTAAACAAATTGGAAAAGCTCGAAAAGTACCTACGTCGTGAATTGAGTGAAGCGCTGAAACAAACACGCATTGGCGCTGCGTTACATTATTCAACCGTCACGATAACGGATTAACTTTGAATATCATTTGCGATGGAAAATAGTTACTGTACAATAATCTGATAGGCTTATTGTAATGGTTTAACCACGATTTATATTGATGTACGGCAAATCATATCATACATCATATAAACATCAATAAATTTTTAATAAAAAGACTTGGTGCCCTAGGCAAAGGAAACGAGTTCTGGAAATATATTCCATTCTATCAAAACTTGAAATTTAAGTACTTAATAAGATAATTTTCCTAATAAAAACTGGTTTGCGAACTGATAAATCCTCCGTTGCTTACATTTTCATATTAATTATGGAGAAAACTTACCCAATTGCTCATTTACACATTAATGTTTAATAAACCTTTAAGTTGTTTGTTCACATGTACAGTTATTTTACGAAATATAACACTAATTTCAGCGTTGTAATATTCACCCAATATTAGTAAATATTATTAAAACAACAGTTACTTATTAAGTGGAAGTTCATCTGAATGTTTATCAACAACTGCTAAATATTAGATCTTTACCAGGGGGGTTGGATAGGTACTTAGCCTTACCGCCAGATAGCTCTATAATAGCAAGAGCAATTTGTTGTTACGTGGTACATTCTTGTAAATAGCTACTGTAAACATTTCGGCCGAATCAAATTCGTAGTTTTGTTTTGACAATGTGTAGAAGTGAGACAGTCCGCGTACTTGAGACAAATGGAGAAAGAGCCATATCGGTTGGCGAGTCGATTCTTATTTTTGAAAGGAAAATCGGGCAGCGATCTCGACGTGCGCTTGGATGCCATGTATGATGATTCACCTCCATCGATGACAACTATCAAAAATAAACCGCCGATTGAAGGTTCACAAAATAGCTGAGACAGTAGGCATCTCAAAAGAATACATGGGTCACATTCTGCATGATGTATTGCGTATAAGAAAGCCCTCGGCACGATAGCTGCCGCGTTTGCTCACTCCGGACAAGCGCAACTGTGAGGCGACTTCAGGGCAATGTTTCAATGCAATCTAAAGAGATTTTGTATCGTTTCTAGATCGTTGATGAAATATGGATACACTGAAGATCAAGGTACAGACGACACAGTGCATTTCAACCAGCGAATGTGGTCCCTACTGCACAACAAACAACTACTAAGTTAAATGAGCTCCAATTGAAATGTCTTCGACATCCACCGTACTTCCCGAACCTGGCTCAAACAGATTACCATTTTTTATGGAATTTGGGCAACTTCTAACAAGATAAAAAAATTCATTGATTCTCGCCCCTTTTTTTGCAAAATTAGCAATGAACTATCTTTGAGATGGCCAAACTGCATTGATAACAACGGTGCATACATCGATTAATTAAATGTATTTAAAAAAAAACTTTATAATTCTCCCGTACAAAACAACATTTTGATATGCAAGGACCTAATGCTATGCTTTAAACGAAGAATGTGAGTGCGTAGGATTTTTAAAACGGCTTTAATTGCAAGTACGCAATATTCTCACCCGAAAGAAAATGTTCGCTCATTTACAAGAAAGCAACCATCCGATTGCGCTGCGCCTAATGGATAGTAGACATTTTTATAGATTGCTGTTTCAAATAGTACGCTAAACACGTGTTGACGATATTCGGCTGCAGGCTAAACGATAATGGGACAATGCAAAAGCAAATTAATATACGTCAATTTTAGACACTCAGAAACTAAAAACTTTGAAGAGATGCAGATGTCATTTTAGAAATTTCAATTTAGTGCAAAATGGTATTTAAGTATTTGTTGCATATTTAGATGATGTAAAATACTGAATAGTATAAGCCTCTTGAAAATTATAATTTAGAAGAATTTGAATTGTCTTTTGATATATATCGATTTTTCAGTACGTTTCTACAGATATAGATATAGTAAGCCACATATTTTTCGATTTACTATATACTAAACATTCTTTATCTTTAGGTTTCGGCGTGGACAACTGTTTCTGGATTGCCAAAAAAATATATTTTGGTGACTTTCCATTATATTTTCAAATTAATCAAAAATAATTAAAAGGCGTAAAATTGCTACGACGGTGATGAGAATCGCACTAACAGATCAGGGAAGTCATTGCAGTATTGATATAGCATAACACTCCGGAAAATGTCCATGATTTATGCAATTCTATATTTTTTCATTCACTGCTTGCATGTAGATAATTCCAAGGTAGGCACTGAATGATTATGGCGTGACAAGCCTTTATCATTACAAAAAGCACTGCAGTGAAATAACGAGTTCCAGTTATCAATTTAAAAACATGGCAGTAATTCATACAATAACGGAAAATATATGACTACTGGGGACCAATAAACTAAGTATATATAATAATTTGACCTTCATTGTGATCTTTTATCATCAAATGAAATAATTACGTGTAGTGACTAAATACTATACACATATTTTTAAAGTTACTACATAATACAGATGCTTGATTCGATTCCGGTATCGAATCAAGCATCTGTATTATGTATAGTTTCACCAATAGGCATATGATTAACTTGCTACCAACACGTATGCAAAACAAACTGAAACATGTTATAAGTCTGAAATATATTGCAGATTTACTTTTTAGGTATGAAACGTATAAAATACAATATATATCTCATTTTATTATATTGAAAACCAATAATATACACAATTAAAAGATTCATTGGAGGATGTTAGCTAATTAATATCTTACAATGGCCTCTTAATCCTATTCATTGGGGAGTGCCGCCCTAAAATGGTTTTGAAAAACTGTATTGAAAAATGTTTCGCTAATTAGCTCGTGCGTGATTTAAGGGCGCTGTGAGGATAAATGCATTTCAACAGATCTCGACAATCCAAAATATCATTAATAAATCAGAAAGTGTATTTATTTTAAAATAGATTTTACAACAGCCTCTCTGTAGCTTAGAATTATTTTGCAATTTTATTGCGACGTCGGTGTGGCCTACTTTCCAACAATTTTTTATTTCACTAAAAACCTCTTGCAGCATTTAGACGTCATACTTAAGAACTTTATACGTTATTTTACGAAGTGGGTATTCGGTAGCAAATAAAAAGCAAGACTTATACCATAAATTGAGTACAATGTGAGCCTGAGTCGAACATTATAATAGAGGGATCATAAGTTAAAATGAAATATCCTGTCCTAAGTCTGAACAAATCTAGCAAAATTCACAAATAAACCACTAGAATCAGTGTATTTAATGATATCTTATCTAAATATGATACCAAGAAACTTTAATTTTGTAATTATACATTATAATTCGTTTATTTTAGTAAATAAAAGCCTCAATCACATATCGGTTTTATCTTTTTTGTTTTTTATCAATGGTTTTGGAATGTATTACAACAAATACTTTGCAGGTATGCTAAATTATGGTTATATACCAAAAATACCAAGTGAAATTTAGATACCGCCGTGAGACTTGCAAAAAAAATTCTTGAATAATAAATATATTACTAAAGACCAAATTTAAATAAAAAAAGATGATTTTTCCAAGTAATTTAATAGTTTATAAATTTTATTCACCAGTGAATATATCTTTATTTAACGTACAAGTTTTTAAAGATTCACTATTTTCCTAACGCGAATAAGCTTTATGTAGGAATAAAATACCCATCCAAGTATATAAAAATGTTGAAAATATAAGTTAATGTACATAGCCAATTATATTTTCATTTATACTTCATTTGCTAAAACCATTTAAAAGCCAGCTCGAGCTTTCTAGAACACTGCATTTGGATCCTTTATGCAATAATGAATTATTCAGAGCTCGCAACGTCCTAATCCGTACAAACCATAAGCTTAAAGTAAGTATTCTATATCTTTTTTTAAAATACTCGCAGTTTTTTTTATTATAAATGGTTAGTTACAAATAAAGAAAAATCATCAGCCAGACTCAGCAATACCTTTATAATTATAATTACGTTCTTTTACATTAAAACTTTAAACATTTTGGTGTTATACAAAGTTCGCAGTAGTTGTACATTAGTAACCTAAATCAGGTTCGCTTCTTTAAAAACCTAATGATAAGCCAATCAGTGACTGCTACTAAAGTTTTATCTTTTGTAAATCTTGTACAAAAAATTTAATTCTTAGTAAAATGATTATCTCGTAATAAAAGTTTAGTGCGATAGCTAACTAGGTAAACGAAGTCATTAAAGAGAATAAGGTATATAGGGGAGAATACTATATAAAGTTCACCATTCATTACCAATGTTTAATCACTACGCTCATCTGATATACAGCACCGCAACTGGGGCACACCACTGCAGTTTTCTACTTGAATCAAGCATTAAGGGCATTTGCTATTCAAGTTGAACAATAAAGAAACCTTGAATGCAATGCAGTTTATAGAAACCGGATATTAAACTTAATTATTAAATTATAAAATAAAAAATATAGACTTCCATTTAGAATATGATATCACAATTTAAAATAACAATTATAAGAAAAAGGATTTTTCACTGGTCCCTATTAAGAAGGTCGAATCTACAAAATCACAACCACTAGGTTAAGGAGATCGGTTTAAAATTAGGTTTATTGATAAAAATTATTCTAAAAGAAAAGTACTACTAGATACGTTGTAAAACCTTACATGGGCAGTATAGATGCATAATTGACGAGATTTAGACATCAGATTTTAACATTTTTATCAAAGAAACTAAATTCAAACCTCTTTCGTTAACCTGGTGGATCCGACTTCCTTAATACGGACCAGCTATTTTTACAAAACATCTAATGCGACAGAAGAATGTACATCTATCTACTGGACCAATTTAAAAAAAATTTCAGCATTTGAAAGCTGCATTTTCACTGAGCGACATAGGCTATATTACTTTCTCAAAAAATAGGGATCACCATATAGCCAACAACTGTGGTTATAACAACCACTATAACTAGTTTCTTACATTTTAAAAGTATTAAATTTTATTAAAAAGCGCCGACAATTCATATTATTCATACCTCTGTATTAAACCTTATCCTATTAAATATTTTATTGGAGCCCATTTCAATACCTGTAAAATATTTTAAATAATTAAAATCGAACATTCCATTCAAAAGATATAAGGAATTTTAAAATGTAAATCTATATAAAATTGTAGCGACCCTCATAACTGGGTCTGCGACTGATAAGTTAGCTCATATTCCAATGATACCAATGATACCTACCGATATACCTATACTGTATTTATTTTTCTCTAGCTAAAAAGTTCTACAGCTATTTTAAAAAATCATTAACTCCTTGAATTCAAGAATTTTGCAGCACCTGTAGAGTATTTTTAAATTAGATAATGTCGGACATTCTACGAAAATGATGTTATGAATTTAAAAATGTATTAGTTAAACCTATATTCGTTGTAGAGTAAAATCTGTATAGTGATTAAATTATGAATGTAAGTGTGTATCTAATAATCTGAAAAGAAGTAATTTAAAACTAAATGAAATATGTTTTTTTCTAAATTCTAACAAAACTAATTCTATAGTCCGACTTATATATATATTATGCTTACATGTTTTGTCTAACGTAACGTATGAGCTTGATGCATTCGTCGAATATATGGATTATTTTAAATATGACATAATGTTTACACTACTTCAAGTGTTTCAATGTACTTTATTTTGCAGCTATTATAAACATAAATTCGAAGTTAAATATATCTTTCTTTACAAATTTGATAACTTTTGCTTGGTTGTGACAAGCTAATTTAGAAATAGTGGGCACATGAGGCGGGGCGCGGGGTGTATTAAGCCAGTTAAAAGTTATTCGCGTGCGTTAACTATTTTTGCGATATCTCTCTCCAGAAAAACAGTAGTTTTTAACAGCATATTGGAAATTGTAAATTTGTGGACTCTACAAGTAATAACTTTTGGGTCAATCAACAACAGGTAAGAGTATAATCTCAACAAGTAGATTTTCACCGTCCGCCATTACAATCAGCACAAATAAATAGAACTGCAAGTAGAGAAAGCTCGCCTTAGCTCTCACTAGCATAACAAGATATGTTGGGTGCAATACCTTTTCGGGTCAATAAGAAAATCTCATTATTTATTTTCACATTCTACGGTCACTACAATATTACCAGTGTTTGATTTTCGTGTAATAAAAAGAAAACGTTACAAAATTATATATCAAATCTATTTTTTTACCTTTCCAACCCAGGGTGGGTAAAAACTCCGTTTCATAGTAAAACATTTTATTTTTAAAATCTGACAACACGAGATAGATTGGCAAACAAGTCCTACATCAGTGCCAAATTTCAAGTTAAAAGTATATCTAAACTGTAATAAGCCGTAGTCTCACAAACAGGCCCTAACCATAAATATTTCCTACAAAACCAATTTATATATTAATACATATTTTTACAATCGAAGAAGTACAGACTTGCTGTTCTAACTCAAGAATTGTTTGACCGATCGTAATGAAAATTTGAATATTCGTAAAAAAAGTGATGGTACGAATGTAAACCATCTACATATGGACCTGCCGTTGGAACTAGAACAGTTCCAAAGTATACGTGCATTTAGTATTTATTTTATTAATATGTAGTATTTATTTTATTAATATGTAGTATTTTTTTTTGAAACGAATTACAAATTGAACATTATTGTGCTTTCAATAATTACTTTACATATAATTTTACAGAAAAATCATAGAACAGTTACAGTTTCTCATTAGACTAAAGAATTCAACTAATACTAGCGCCACAATTAATGCTTAACTTGATTTTAAGTTTCAACGAAATTCTGCGTTTGTCAAATGCATGTGGTTTTTCTTCGCGGTAGGATGAATAGAGGCAGTAAATTATTTTGTTTATTAACTAATAAACTTAATAACTCCTACTAATATTTATATGTAGGAAATGATCGGGGAAAAGTTCGTGGCGTTTTTTCAATAAAATTCGACCAGTCTTCGTATGGTTCGCTAATTAGCGAACTAATTAATTAATTTATTTAAAGCAAATGTACTATTAATGTCCATGATCCCATCTGTGAATATTCTGGTTGAAGACCTGAATTTCAGTGCTGGCGCCATGAAATGTTTTTGATATATTGAATTTAAAAAGTTAAGTTTGAGGAAATTCCGTTCTACCTTTTGATGCAATATCCAACAGTATAAACGTCATCATTAATCTCACGGAATAGTGTACAAGATTTTAATAAAAGTATAGCATGCAACTTCATGAAATCTCGCATAGCATTTACAGTGATTATTAATTAATCGACAAAAATCCATTTCCATGACATCCCTGATTTGAAATAAATTGTTTTGTAGTTATGTTTGAAATTGTTTATAAAATAATATAACTTCAAACTGCTAAGATCTGTTTGATCCAACTTTCCAAATAAATTTCCAATAAATGTAATAACTTGCTTTCATAAAATTCCAATGGTATTGTTTGTTTACTTTACATCTCACATTACTGTGGATACAATCAGCATAATGCAGTCAACGCGCAAAGGTGGCATATATTACGAATATGGCGTAGTTCATTTCAAGCCAAATTAAGACGATTACGTAAGGTTATACTGAAATATTTTGTGCACACCCCCGCTTGTAAGGTAAGCCTAGCAACAGAACTGTTAGTTATATATGCAACACGTCTTAATGGATACCGATTTTACGATTCAAACTTATATAGTAAAATGTTTCTTTATGTGGTTGTTTATTTTATTTTTTAATATAGTTTTGACATCAAAATGGATGATGTGGTGAAATATCGTAAATTTCACGTGGCGAACACATTGGCGACAGAAGAAGACGCATTGTTGGGCAACGCAACAAGAATATATTTATATTGTATAAAAATATTAAAGAGCTATTAAAGATATTGTCGAAATCTTTCTACCAGTAACACACATTTGATCTCTTGTTACAATCGGCTCTCGAAGCCGTAACGCAGAACTTTATTCCGTTTCATTTGGATTGGCGTTACATGACACGTAACAGTTTTATTATTATAATATATAAAATGATAATCTTTTTAAATAATGTATGTTTGCATTCTATGACCGAAATGTTATTAAATGTATATGGCCTCAATGCTTCGGATGCACAGAAAATAAGTAGTAATATTAACATTGCAGATGAAGAAGGCGATGGAATAGATGACATGCTGCCAAGCAAGAAAATTGCGGTATGGTAGGTGTTGGTATAGACTATATTATCACTCGTTAATTAAGACAACAGCCAAGTTCTATCTTATCGGCAATAAAAAGATCATTTTTATAAAAGATAGACTTTTATATTTGGCCCTGGTTCTCTTAGTTCTAGGACTCTTTTAACTGTTGGAGATATAGTGAAAACATAAGAGTGCAAAATTTATTTCAAGGGAATCCACTAGCTACTAACAGAGCAAACCAAAAACTGTCTGCTTTTTATGGTTTGTTTATAAAAAATATCAATGGTCTTTTCAAAAGAGATTTCCGTCTGTTATAAAACAAATATATAAACCGAAATTTCTCATTCATGTTCACCGGAGAATGTGCCCAATATCTTAGCAGATTTGTAAGAAACGACGAGCTGCATTTTAATCAATATCTGCACAATTATGTCAACTTGATACTATTGCCAAGCAGAATGATAATGGCTGTATAGGTTTAACTTTTTAAAGCAAGCACAAATCTATCTCAATATCATCGCATACTGTCTTATATATTTATAGAGAGGCACCAAGCTATACAAAATAGGCCTGTCTACTCTTAATACTCTCTACATCTTTTAAGAGCGCAAATTCAGAAATGTCACTCTTACTGCTAAAACTTTACACTTTATCACACAAAAGGTCGCTGCGCTTTGAGAAATTGATACGATATAATGGTAATATATGTTTTGTCGGTGAATTGCTTGTTTATTGTGTCACTCTTCATTTCATTTTACCGAGCTAAGAGTATAAATATAGACGGTATCCAAGCCAATTGTGATCGCATATACAGATACTTAAATATACCTGTCGAACCTCATAAAAATATTAGCGCTAAGAGTAGCACTAACGCCCTAATATATGATAGGGCCTATAGCTTAGCCCTACATTTGTTTGGTTTTCTTGCTATACGTACTATGAATGAACCAAAGCGTTACAAAACTGCTCACCCTTTGAATCAGCACGAAAAAAGGTAGAAGATTTTGGTCAAAACTCGTACATATTTGTGATGTCGCTACGCATCAGTCGCAAATAATGTATCGCGTTTTAATTATACTATAATGTTAACTGCTTCATTGGTTTAGTGGTCATATTGTTCGGCTACAGACATGAGGTGCGAGTCCTGGATTGTGCGAATTCAAAATTGATTATTAAGTTTTCTGTTAAGAATTTATCCTGCGGAAATAGCTAATATTTGCATGAAATAGGCCGACGTTACCAAATTCGGTCAGGACACGATTAATATTATTAATTATCCCTTAAGAGATTAGCGCGTTACTACCTTACCCTTCATCGCCATTTACCAATAAATGATGTTACAGTCTAAATATAGTATATAAGTATTAAATATGTAAATTAAAGCCAGCGTATCATATCTGATTTCATTTTTAAATTACAGCAATACAAATTTAAAATGCACACGTACTAGCTTATCTTCAAACATAAATATATTTATACAATGTTATGGTTATTGTTCATTACAGTGATTGGCAATAAATATGCAATGTAGTAGTTATCTTACTTATTCAATTTTATCGACCACAGTGTGGTATATTTATAGCATCTTTCTTAAAATTACTTGACGTCTTGATTCTTTGGCATATTTTTCAAATTACACAGTCGCACAAGACATTTTAGTGCAGAAAGTGTTGCGCAGTCAATGTCGATAATCTAACACGACCTGGGTGTTCAACGGCAGAATGGTGTAACACCACTAACCACATCTTAACAGACCGATAATGCTTTAACTGTCTTGAAACTCGGTACAAGTAGACCAGTGAGCCTTCCAACTAGCCCTATACTAACAAAGCTGTTTAAAATAATATACTGTAAATAAAATATGTAATATCTGAATTCATTATGTTAATTACAACTTAGTGACTATCAACCAAACACGCAAAAATCTAAAAGCGTATTTTTCTTCCATGTCTGATGACACTATACAATTTTGTGGCACGTGTCGCAAAATCAGTTGTTTATTTTGTTTTGTTACCGAGCACCAACTCGACATATTTCAGAGTATAAAAGATTAAGGAATATTTTTTCAAAATACGTCATTTATTTATAACAATTTTACGGATCGTAAAATTAAGACACTGTAAAAAATACATAAGAAGCAAAAAGACTTTAACGCACGGTTCTTAATACTAACAGAAAGATTTTTTTTTTGTGATTGTAAACGTCGGAAGATTTGTAACTTCATAACGATAAAAAAAAATTTCAGAAAAAAAATTATACATTACAAATTTCGACTTAATCAATAAGAAAATCCTACAAAAAAGTATTAAATGATGACAGAAATGTTAAAATTGTCAACCGCGTAATTCCAAAACCTTTAGAAATATGGGAAAGTTCATTATTAATCGAATGGAATTGTCAATTTAATCCACTCTTGAATCTATTCTATATTTATAGCAGTAACGTTTACGTAGCTAACAAACAAAAACCAACTCTATTCTTTAGAATTCCTAATTAGAATTCCTCATTTGTCTTTGCAATTGTGTTACAGAGTATGAGTAAGCAATCTTTATATTGTTGTCAGGCTTAAGATATTCTTGTATAAATTTCAATAGAGCATAGTATGCGGGGAATAGGATTAGGTCTTCCTTGGTCGATTATCGGTAACTTAAAGAACATTTTCGTAAATGACTGGTATAATACATTTAGCAAATCAGTCAGCCTCGATATCCGTCCTTTGCATAAAATCAACTTTAACCAATATACTATTATATTTTCAAAGAGTTCACGAGTCACCGACCAATGTTTAAAATCAAATTGCAGAAGATTGGAATGAGTGATATTCTATATAATAGACCCTAGGAACTAAAATAATTTTGAACGGCTCGAATTATACGCAATAAATAGTTAGATACAAGTAACTTGTAAATGTAAATCTGAAGACTATTTTGGGCTAAATTTCAACAATCGATTTCATAAATGACATAAGGCATTATTGTCTTCACCTTATGTCACAGGCCAAATTAGCATTGGTGAACTTTACATTTGGCACAAGAACGTGTTGCGCTATTACATTAAAAATATTCGGCGTCACAATCGAGTCACAGTAGATCAACGTCTATACGACTGGCTCAATTCCAAGCGAGACGCAATTACATTTACTACAGAATCGTTAGTAAAATGAAAAGAGCACACTCAGAATATCGATTAGTACACTTTATTTTTAAATTTCTTAAGTTTTACAAACAATTAAATCTAAAAATATAAAAAGCTTTTCCGCATCTATAAATTATGTCGGAGGAATGATGCAGTGTGAGACAAATGAAAACTATATTAGCATCACATTAGAACAAATGTTTTTTTATAACTCTTTTAAAATACCAGATCAGTATTATTGTAAATCTAAATAACGATAGGTAAGAAATAAAATAACATAACATTCGTGAAGTATAGCCGCCATTGACACATTAAAATACAATATGACTGAAAGTTAGAAAAGATACTATTTTTTAAATCATCGTAATATGGCTATATGTCCATATAACAAGTTTACCATATTCGCATAAGAGGGACATGAGTTTGATAATGTAATATGCCTCCCCCGTTGATACGTGTCTCTCACTTATTTTATAATAATAAAACAAATATCTAAACTAGAAAACAAAATAGTACAATTGGACTTGGCAACCGAACACACGTTAATACACCCATGAACATATACGACGAGATTAGTTATTTAACACTACAATAGTGTCTGCATTTAGGTTAAACGTCACGTGGACGCTGAATAGAACACATGCTGTAGGCATTAAGGTGATTCATTTACACTGTCACCAATAATTAATTGGCACGGTGCTAAAAACACTAAGTGACGCATTTACCGACGTAATAAGTGGTCATCACAGCAACGTGAGAATCGTTGTGCTTGTAATTAAAATGAATACGAGCACGAGCAAAAAGAAAAAAGTCAGTAGTACATAGAAACTAGTTCAACATAATGTCTACCCAAGTGGAAACATATAAAAATTCTCTATTCGACCTGCGTAAAGTAATAAAAATTATAAAATTGTTCAAAATTATAATAGTTCAAAATTATTTTGTATTATCTCTTCGATAATAATAATAATAGCCTTTATTGACAACCTTAAATCTAAAATTACAAATGTTATATAAATGACGACGGTATTCGTGGTTGTCTTGCGTTTTCGCAAAGGCCTCCCCATAAATAGACCAGTTTTTTCGGTCTCTGTTACTTTGATACAAAAATTTACTATAACAATCGTTGGGGTCTATTCGCATGTTATAAAGTAGCTGAACCCGCCACTTCGTCTGCATGGAATGTTTTTTGAGTAGCATTTTCATTAATTTAGGCAAAAGGTATATTCCTACCAAATTTCAAGTCTTTACGCCTTATGGTTCCAAAGATATCATGATGAATCAATAGATACCTGGATATGTATATAGATGTCAGGTCACAGTAACTAAGGACTAATACAATATTTAGTTGTAGGGTGAAAAAGACTTAAAATATTTCGGACATTAACCCTTATTATATTAATTAATACTCGAAATTTTATTTCATTATAAATAAACATAGTCATTGTAAAGGATTTAATTGAAGCTACCAAGGTATTTCCGTGTATCAAGCATTTTCACTGAAGCACGGGTTCCGGACTTCTTCGGCGAGACAGATATATGTCTTTTGGAGTCACCTTCAGAAGGCTACATGAAAAAGATTTTATTTTGAAGTAATGATAATGGATAAGAGTATATTATGGAAAATATTATAGATGAATCACAAGAACGGTGGTATTAGAAATAAATCCAACTCGAAGCAGATGATAATGGCAGAGAGAACTGATGTCATACTCAGTCGCGTATAGACATCGCTCTAGATGTGTACCACTTGTTATATGACATCACACTTCAGTGTATTTTTAGTCCGAGCTTGCCGTCTTGTTTTAGAGCTTATTTATATCTATTTTATTTTAAACAACACAAATATGCGTAATTATAAAGCCACTACTTACTACCAGTATAGTTAGTTTTGTTAGATTTTCTTTGTAATAAGATCCGGGGAACTCGCGGGTTTATAATTTGTAAATATATTTTTCAACCTCGGTTCATTCTTTCCAGTCAAAGTGAAAGTAAAGAAAACCAAAAGAGGGACGTAAATAAACAAGACTATTAAGAGTAAATTAGTACCCATCCGAGACACCGGAGAGGAATGCACCAGCTAAACCTCTGGTGTCACACTAATGGATGAAGAGGGTACCGCAGGATTTGAGGGGGTATTGCGAGCATTCCTGCCTCGCAAAGTTCCACACTCCGGATTTATGGGTCGGGGTGCATGCGTAAATGCATGACCCAACGAAAAAAAGAGCAAACTAGTACCTATTTGGCACTACAAACAATCTCAAAAGCAACCAAGGGTAGACTCGTCCAGACATAGGATTTTTTCATATTTACCACTATTACCAAAAGTGTATGGACTAAACGGATAGTCGCCCTAAAAATATAGTAAAAACCAATAAAAGAATATTCTCTATCAACTCAATGTGAATTTCAGACTATTAATAATATTCCACGGAAGAATTCTTGTCTATATTAGTTACATTACTCGCCGATATCCCGATAACTTTGAAAAGTTTATTCTAGTGGACAAGATCGGAGGCAATATATATACTTTACGGGCAATCACCTACCCGCTGGCGTGATCAAATTACGGGATCCAGAGGCCTCACTATAGGAGCTGCCCTAATGGAAATAAGAAAACTGGACCACGTGAAATGAAGAAACGACCACCTTTCTGAAGAAAAACTTTTATGGATTTGATCACCAACAATTAATAAAGCTACTCTAAAAAAGAGATGGAATATGAAATATAAAATGTTTAAGTATATTTTAACATGAATTTTGAATCACACATTTTATATACTTCAGTATCGAGAGGATTAATACTGATTACCGTACACAAAGTTGACTGACAATAATTTCCAGTCGGTTGTTGTTACCATCCAGTGCACAGTACCAACCTCTTTCAACAATATTCCCACTTAAAGAGAAATAATAACGTCAGCTAAGGTATAAATTTTTACATTCGCCTTTGATATAAATCTTCTTTACAATACTTAAAAAACTTGTAGGCAATACCGTTTTCTTAGGCATTACGTTAGATAACAAATTACAGTGGGGGCCCCATATAAGTGGTCTATCGAACAGGCTCAGCTCTGCGGCTTACGCGGTTAAAAGAATTCGTAGTCTGACAGATGTTGATACTGCCAGACTGGTATATTTCAGCTATTTTCACAGCATTATGTCATACGGTATTCTACTTTGGGGTA